>JAAIIK010000398.1:858849-870806 GCA_014706435.1 Silurus glanis
CACACACACACACACACACACACACACACACACACACACACACACACAAAGTGCCCACTACATATCCAACTATTAAAAACATTATAACACACTTTTTGCAGTCAGTGTGCTGTGTTTGGAATGAGGGATCTCTGATTGTGGGTAAAAAGCACTTTTTCTCTAAAACCTGTCCAGCTGATGACTTTTGGTGTCCACCAGTTTGAAAAAAGTCCAAATACAATAACTTACAAATGTGCTGTGATGTTCTCCTTGGATTTCACAAAAAGCCACACATATCCTAGACTTCCTCAAAAGCACCTTTTGAAGCTCCATAAACTCTTTTTGATAGGTAAGGCCACTCTAGTGGGCTCTACAAAGAACTGTTAAAATACCAGTTGGGAAAATACCTGTTGAAACCAGTTGGAACTGTTTTTCCTCACTGTCAAATTGAGGAAAGTTCCAAGCAAGTTAAGCAGCATTCCCAAATAAAAAGAAATTTCAGAAAGGCCATCAGATCTCCATCTGAACTGCCGGCCTCATCCTGACACCCTACTTCTGGATGGAGTTCTCTTCAATTGGAGACCACTCTGTGCAGCTGGGGTTCCATATCTACAGCCTAAAGATCCATGACGTCACTGAGCAACTCAAGAACTTCAGGATGGATTTTGTGATTAATATCACCAGTCTACTACAATGGCACAGGACCACAGATTACATGAACAGTTTTGCATTTAAGCACCCATTACCGTACACCTCAACCATGGAACTGTAGTGAATGTACATTCGGGGTGTCACCTGGATGAGGATGGATTCCCTTTTGAGCCTGGTTCCTCAGAAGGTTCCTTCCTCATGCCATCTCAGGGAGTTTTTCCTTGCCACTGCTGCCACTAGCTGACTCATCAGGGATAAACATTTATAAGGAACAAACTTATAGGCAACAAACTTACACATTCTTTTATATAACCTTATAACAGCTTTATTCCTGTTAAGCTGCTTTGAGACAATGTCCATTGTAAAAATAAAAATAATAAAAATGAATTGAATTAAATCTTGTGGAACGACTAAAATCATTTCAGCTTACATTTAAGGATTCTCAAAATAGCCAATAGGTTCTGAAGCCTTTTCTGAAAGACACACTGATTTAGATTTCAGGCTGAGAGGCAGTTCGATGGTACATGGAAGTTTTAAGAAAAACAGTGTTTTTTCAGGTGTCTTTCTTTTTTGTGGTCAAAGTTCGCTAAAGGAGTTTGCATTGATTTTACTCTACTTCTGAAATTTAATCACATTCTTGTAGGGCTATACATATAATGTATAAGGGTTCCCACTGAGGGACAAACCAATAAATGCTGGTGATAGATGTTGGGTTTTAGGGTGAACTTTAAAGGGTTTTCTCTAGAGAAACAAATCAAAAGGACCATTCTGGACAGCAGAAAGAGAATTTTTTTGTCATAGTAGAATTGAGGGATGTGCTAGGTCAATCCTGAGCATGCTTCATGAGTAAGTCAGAACCCTTGAAGAATTCTTACATAGGAGTAAATAGGGAATTAACTTCCTGTAACTCGAAATAAATCTCTCGGGCTGGACTCTTGAAAAAAGAGGGGCTTCTTAAAAGATTCGTTTGGAGGTGTTTCCTCTTATGGAAATATTAAAGAAGGTGTTAGAAGAAATCGAATTAAAAAACGGGTACAATAGAGCGTCTCCAGAATTCTTTGGATGGTTGCAAGTTGTAGCTTTCGTTCAAGGTTCTATTTGTAACATTTCTGAAAGTCAAAGCGTTCATCAAATTGGACGTTTCTGAAATGCTCTCATTTTGGAATTCTCTGGTGTAGGGATTTTAGATAGACGCTTTAAAGGTTTCCTAGAGGGACAAGCCAAAGAACTCATTCTCAAAACACTAATCACAAGCAACAAATTGCGTCACGAGTCATTCTGCTTCAGGTCATGGCGGCAAAGGTCAAGTTCCCATTATAGGTGGTGTCTAATGTCAAATTCATGAAAACCAAATCAAATCGTATTAAATCATGGTTTGGTAGATGCCATGTGGCTGAGATGAAAATAAATTATAGAAGAGAACTTTTGAAGACTTAATGTTCTTTGGCAGATCCGTCTTCCAAAGCAGGAGTTTTGGATCTGACAGAGTCAGCCAGAGGCGGAGCTAAAGACACGGAATGCAGGCAATTGTTGGGCGCTTGATGGGGGTGTTGGGTTTGAAGGCCAACAAGAAATCTGTAAAAATGGCAAATCATAAACCAGGAGAACTCGACCAAAATTTCGAATAGGAAATTGCACACTTGTACATGTAAATATGTCATGTTCTGATATGAATTTTTTTTATCTCAAAGCCAATCGGTCCTAAATACAAAAATATTATCCGCCACACATCAGGCCTGCTCGAATGTGGAATAATTTCATTTCCTCTGTAATTCATGCTGCTGTGTTACTCATCTGCAGTGTACAGACCACTCTGTGGGTGAGAGCAAACCGTTTTCTGCTGAACAGACATGCATTTTTCATTTGTGTCCAAATGCATTATTAATCTACTTCTTACATTTAGTGTTTATTCCACTTCCTGAGCATCTGTTTTATGTTTCACTGCTAGTTCACACACCAGTATGATATTTTTGTCTAGCTGACGTTTCTAGGGGAATATGGTGAACTTGAGAAACCATCAGAACTCATCAATGATATTGTACTTCTTTTATTATTGATATATTATTGAGATATAGGGCTATTCGTTTTTTTTTTTTTTTTATCTGAAATTGGATTGAAATCCTTATTTTATTTAATTTATTCATTTTATTCATTCAATAAACATCCCTTTCACTGTAATTTCACTTTATTTTCATTTGATTTAATCTGATATCTGTTAAATTTCATTTCATGCATGTCTGCAATATATATGAGCCACTTCATAGGAAATATTTTCTTGTTGTTGTTGTTTTAATTTTTGATCATGTACTTTTAGTTTTAAGTTTGTTACTTTGTTAACTACAATGAGTCTAAATTCTCATTTTAGGTTTTTTTCTTTACAAACTTCAAAGTCTTGGTTTGAGGATGCTTAACATAATTCCTTCGATTTAAGGTGCTTTATTAAAACTGTTGACTGCATTTGCATCCGCTTGCTTCTCCTGTGGCAGAAAACCATTACATCAGCTTTTCTTTGTTTCAAAACAAAGAAAAACTCAAATCTATGGTTTGCCAGTATCAGCGCCTTATACCAGTCAGAAGTAAAGCTGAGCCAAAGTTTAAGTGTCAGAAAGCACGAGTGCACTTCTGCATACTTCTGCATACAAATGCAGTCATCACTTTTAATAAGCAGACAGATATCCAAACCGGTGTGCAAAAACAAGCAGAAGCCTGTAACATGGCAACAGATAGCAGCACAAGCCTGCAAGCACAGTCGCAGGGAGCACCGAACTTCATAAGTCAGTGTGCCAAAAGACATCGTCCTGTGTAAATCAGGAGCTGTGCAACTGGTGCTAATCTGACCATATGCATTATTCTATTTCTTCTATTTCTTTGTGCAGCAAGTTAGAACCAAGAGCAAACTAAACTTCTGCGTGAAACTGGGTAAATCTGCCACAGAGATGTCTGACATGAATCCGTAAGTTTACATCGATGCTAAAATGAGTCATTCGTGGGCGATCATCGTGTGTGAATTGAACATGCGCCGTGCTGCCGCCAAATTCGTCCCCAGGCTGGTGACCCAAGAACAGAAGGAACACCGTGACTGTCAAGAACTCAGTCTGTGGTGGATGACCCATCTTTCATTTCGAGGATCATTAACGCAGACGAAACTTGGGTTCACAGGTACTACCCTGAGACGACTCCATGTTCTATTCTTTTACATTTTGTTGTGTTCTCTAGAGTCTGAATTTTGCTTTGAGGATGGTTTTACCGTCATGAAATAAAAAAAGCCAGCACTTGTATCAATCTCCATTTGTCTTTAGTGGAAAATAATCAGCTTTGGAATGGTCAGATGCATAGACCGGTGCTGAAATCCGAAAAGATTTTATTTGTAATGTTATACTAAACTTCAATGTAGACTATCAGATAGATCAAAAACAAAAGGATGATCTCTGGAAACCCCCTGTCCAAGACCTCCGATTACGTTCGTCTTATTTCCCACACGTTATTTATACACGCCATCTATTAGCCAGCACTCAGGCCTAGAGCAGGGAATCCTCAGTAACTTGTCCATACATACATGTAGGCATGATGAGGGTCTGGGATGACAGAGGGGGTTAGCTGTCAGGTGATCAATCATCAAATACGAAGCACCAGATTTCCAGAGAACCCTCAAAGGACCATCCATTTTGCTTTACTCAACGACTGTCCATCTGATGGTATTTATATTTACAAACAAATCTTGATGCATTCTCTGAAAAGTGACCAGATTCCTTGTATACTAATAATAGAGGCCATAAATAAACCCCACACACAAATTTTCCTTTTATACTGTCAGGTCAATATTGGACAGATGGTTTAAAATCATCCAAGGTCACTGACCTAAAGAAAATGGATGTGAGCCTCTAAAATCTAATGTTTATCTGGAGACAGATCAGTCACTATAATCTTTGCATTCTTGACCTGCTATAAGGAGACGATGAACAGAACGGTGATTAGATAGCGATCGAGACGGAGATGCAGATACGCTGAGAACTTCAAAGGGTTCGCAAACATTTGCCTCATCTGTGATGCGACATTTGGTCGACAATAAACAATTTCACAATCTTCTACATCTTTCAGAAGAAACAGCACAGATGAGGAAATTGGGTGGAAAATAATTTAACTTTTTGGAATGCTTTTTGGATTCTTTCCTGTTTGAAGAAACATAAGTTTCTTTCCAGCATGATAAAACTGTCAGGATTTAGTGTAGTGTAATGTAGTGGATTTAGTGCAGATGTGAGACCACCACTGGGTTTTATTAGGGATCCATCTTCTTTTTTTATCCCATGTTTCGTGACTAATTCTTATTAACTAGCTAGATCTGCCGCATAACATGCCAGCTAGCAAACCTGCGAATATACATTATACAGTTCGTTCTTATACATTTACAGGTGTTCTTTTAAGGAGCAATATACAGAAACTGTATACAGATATACAGCTTTTGGATCCCATAAAGTCAACAAGTACTTTCTAAAAAGCCTGATACACATCGCACCATTTTGGACTGTTGCAGATGACCAATTATTTTGATCATTTATTTAGTTGTGTGGTAAATCATGGTCTTACTTAATACTCTGTAAGGTTCTAAGGCCACCATTGTTATGGTCTTGCGAGCAAAGAAAGTCAGAAATGCAGGATGATCCTATCACTGTGTATTCGCTGCTTTGATCTACGTCTACTGACTAGCCAATAAAAATGAAATGACTTATTGATCAATGCAGCGTGAATCCAAATTTTCCGTCATGGCGGATTTTGGTGCTGATTTGAGACTTGGCGCATCAATAAAACAAATGTTTAGCGATTGAAAAAAAAATTGTGGGCAAGTTTTTTTTATTTTATTTATCTGAGTAAAGAAAGAACGTTGTGAATAAACGCGTGTTGTGTTGAAGGTTTTAAATTTGCCGCTTTTATGTTTATTTATTTCGATTTTTAATAAAAATGGTCAAACAGAAATGCGCACCGCATTAATTAAATAAAATAAGGTGTTCATTTTGACAGCCCAAGGTTTTTTTCCTCATAACATCTAATGGAGTTTTTCCTTGCCACAGTCTCCCCAGTCTGCTCATCAGGGATAAACACACATAATTCACCTTAAAACTTAAATTCTGTAAAGCTGCTTTGAGACGATGTCCATTGCAATAGAAATAAACTTGACTTGACTGAATATAATACATGTATAAGAAAGTCATATTTATATATTCGCTTGGTATCGTTTAAACGTCATGAGAAATAAAGCATCAAACACTTGACAACAGTATCCTGATCCTCAAGCCTGACTTCAGAGACGCCGGTGATTAGCGCAGGGTCGATGCTCTCTAGGAAATGTATGGTTATGTCATCACTATAGCTGTATAATCACATGATCCCCCGATGACAAGGTGAAACATTAGTACTATTCAGATTCCACCACATCGGTTTAGAAGTCCCAAGAGGGCTTTTCTGACTTCGATGAAGCCTCTGACGTTGTAGGATAGATTTTCCATCGAAGTGAGTCAGCATGATGGACCAGGGAATGGGAGGACAGGACTCTTCTGCATGACTCTGCTTTCTGGGGTCGGTTGTGCTGTGAGTAATGGTGCTGAGGTCATGTTGTGTGTCCTCAAAAACGTGATGGAGTAACCAAAGCTTTGGGAAAGTGAGTCTGATCAGGTGATATCTGCAGGGTTAAAGGCTCAGCTTGCTTGCTGTTGAGGATTAGAGTTCAGATCGGCTGTTTTGTACTTTTTTTTGTTTGGTCCCGTTTCACTTTCACACCTCAGATTTGAAAAATGGAAAATATATAAAGTGTTTACGTACATTATATGGACAAAAGTTTGTGGACACCTGAACATAAGGTTTGCTGTTATAATACCATCCACTCTTCTGGTAAGATGTTCAACTACTATTAGCTGCAATATAGTGGTCCTACTATTATAGTAGGACCACTATATTGCAACCCAGCACCTTGGACTTTTTCGGGAAAAAACGATCAGTGCACTGCCTGACTTTACATACCCTGCACAATCTGTATGAGGTAGTATCAAAAGGTTGAGACTAATGGTGCTAACTGGTGCTATTCTGACCACGTGCATTACTACGTCTGCGATTTCATCATGGACAGCAAGTTAGAGCAAGGAACAAATGGGAAATTCTGGGCAAATCTGTCACAGAGATATTTGACATGACATACGTTTGACACACGGCGATGCTGCAGCAAGTCGAAAGAACATCCCTGGAAGACGACGAGAGATCGGGAAGACCTTCGACGAGTTCAACCCCCTGAAAATAATGAAACCATTCAGCAACTTGTGCATGATGATTGTCGGAGAACAATCGCATGGTCTCACTTCCGAACCACCATACTCACCAGATTTGGCTCGTGCCGTTTTTACACCATTGTGGAGTTTCAGATCTCAGAAGGTGCTTGACACGCTTCAAAAAGAAGACTTCCAAGACACATTCCAGAATTGGTAGGAACTCTGACAGCACTGTTCAAGGGGACTATTTTGAAGGTGATAGTGTGTAAACTTAATAAAGTACATCTTGTTCATTTTTTCAGCACCAGCACACCAGGCCAAATTACTTATACATGCAACCCATGATACTTGGCAGATGGTTCTGATTCTGATTGAATAGATTTTAGAGTTTACCTGTAAAAACTTGTGCTGAATCAGCCAAATGGGTATTAGCAATGTGTGAGAAGGCCTGGGGTGCTGTTCACATTCATCCCAAAGGTGTTCAGTGGGTTTGAGGTCAGTGCTCTATAGCAGGAGATCTTCTACTCCAACACATGTAAACCATGTCTTCACAGGACCATGGAACCCTACATCAGTTCACGACTTTATTAATGCCTTTGTGACTAAATGAGATGAAATCTCCACAAATCTCTAGTGGGAAAATCTTCCCAGAAGTGTGAAGATGATAATAAAGAGCAAATAGGGAGTAAATATGGAATGAGATGTTCAAAAAAGCAAGTATGAATCTTATAGTCAGGTGTCCACAAACTTGTTTATTGTAACGTGTGATTATGATATAATATGATATCAGCAGTTTTATACATTTCATGCTCTCAGCTTTGAAGAGAGGAAAGGTTAAATGTCTTTCCTTTTAAATCATCGTCTTCCTTACATTCCGATAAAACCCGAAGCTGCGATTCCTAATAAACCCGCGTTACATCATGGCATGAGGAACTGGCTGAGACGCTGATCCGTTTCTCATGAAGTCATCAGGGGTAACTTACATAACCCAGCTCCGGTTACTACTTCCTATATATTTAAGTCGTTTTCATCTGCCGTGACCTCAGAGACCTTGGGAAATTAATGAAAGGGTGTTTGGCAGAGCAATTGGTGTGTTTGGCTTTCGAAGAATCACTAATGGAAGTATTCTCGCTTATCCTGTGTGTGGGTGTGTGGGTGTGTGTGTGTGTGTGTGTGTGGCATCTCTGGTTACTCTCATGGGATGGGATTAGTACTCTCTGCTCCTTGTTGAGTGTCTCAGTGAATGCAGTCACTGCCCGGACTGCTGGGAAGTCAGAGAGCCTGGTTGTTCCTGAGCAGCTTGCAATCTCTCCGGCCGTGCAGGCGATCGATAACTATATGCACTTACAGTAAAGCATGTTAGCTGGAACACGCATGGAAAGATGAAGCGAGATTCCGAAGCGTTCGGAACTTTTCGCTAAAAACCGCAGCCCGCGTGTACGACGCTGCAGATGGAGGACTTGGCAAGGCGCTCCCGTGCGACTTCCTGATGTAAAAGCATTTATGAAAGCAAGCCAGGGAAAAATTCGACTACGTTCCAGAAGCGTCTCGGATTTCCCTGTTTGTCCCGCTTCTGTAAATATTTTTATACCTGCTGGGTCTGCGAAGGATTTCCCAGTCGCCCGAAAACACACGGGAAAAATGCGATGCGAATTCATTAGCAGTGTTCGGTCAATTATTGTTATGAGATGTCCAGGCCTCAGCCCTACCAGGAGGCTGGAAGAAGGAACGCACAGGTCCCACACAGGCCCGAGTATAATAATGTGTAGGCGTTTAAAGGGGCAGTTTAACCGTCTTAATTAGACTGAGCCGTGTGAATCCGAGCCGAACCACAGAAATCCCTTCGGGAGGTGGAGTGGGAAAGAAGGCAGAGAGACGGACGGAGTCTCGTCTTGTTTTTATACGATCTTTAGTGCGAGGAGCTGCCAGGAGTTTGCGAGGAGGACGGTTTCGCAGATGATGGATGAGCTCCAGTCCGAGGTTTTCAAAACAGAGTGAGCTGCAGCTGCGAAGAGCTGGGAAGATGCAGATTATTCTGAGAGAGAGAGAGAATTTTGTTTGCCAAATTGTGTTTATTAATGTGGTTGTGTCTCATATATACACTTTGACAGGGGCTGTCAAACTATTTGTAGCCAGGGACACCTTCCAATGGGAAATACTTGCTATGCATTGGACTATTATTCACATTAAATACACTCAGCGATCACTTTATTAGGAACTCAATAGTCAGTGCTCAATAATATTGGAAGACTTAAAGTTTTCTCAACTTCTCAAATCATTCTTAATATTTGCGGGCCAGTACGTGCATTTAGATTAAGACACATTGGATTTCTTGCAAAAGTCTGTACTTTGCTCAAAATCCTTAGTCCATCTGTCAAGTATTTGTGTCAATGAGCATCTCAATGATATCAGAATAACGAGTCCTTTTCTTCTTATTCACAAACAAGATCGTCAAAATGTTTAGTCATGTCAGTATGACGGCGCACGTTTTCAGTATTTCCTGATGCAATGGTTTGGATTAGAATAAGAAAAAATGCACGAGGCTGAATTTCTTCTGTGCGGCATCTACGAATTTCAACGAATGGATTCAATAATTTTTTTATTTGATCGCATATTTGATTTTATATCGAGTGCAAGAGACCGCTCTGTCACCATTTGAAGGTTTACGAGATTCAGCTTTGACCTGTTTTGGAGAACTAGTTGATCCTTGGTGGATCTGATGCCGTTCACTCGCCTTCATTAATGACATTAAAGATTGATCCGCAAATTCATCAATTCAAGACACGTTTACGAAAAACAACTGGTCTGACCATTTTGCATTCAATAACTTGTGCTATGAAGTGATGCCGAGACGTTTTGGGGGGTTAAGACCATTCAGGACCATTCACTTGATTGTTGCACACAATCAAGTAAACGAATGTACAAAGGCATTCACGATTTGTTCAAAGCAACGAGAAATTGCTTTTATGATGCGCACAAGTGAATCCATGATGTAGAGATTAAACAAGTAGTTTTAAGAATTTCATTTCTGATCAGGTTACTGTTTTTTTTTACCTGACAGAAGAGGAACCCGATGTGGTCTTCTGCTGTTGTGGGACATTCACCTTAAGAGTCAAACTGAGGTTTTTTTCTCCTCAACATGATTATATCAAGTGGCTATTTGAGCTCCGTCTACCTTTGAAAATAACTCTATTTTCACTTACCTCTCACGTCAGAAAAGTTTTTTTCCGCTCTCAGAACTGTTGCTCACTGGATGTTTTTTGTTTTACACACAATCTTGTGTACACTCTACATTGCCGTGCGTGAGAAACCCTAGGAACCAGGTTAGAGTTTTAGGAAATACTCAAACCAGCTCGCCGGGCAGCACCAGCAAGGCTACAGTTTTGCAATGTTCATTTAAAGTCGTATTTCATTCTCATACTAATGTTTGAGGAAAGCAGTAACCGAAACTCTTGGCAGATTTTGGACGATTGTGAACGTGCGACAGTATTTCATTTAATTGCATTTGATTTGATTACAATTCATGCATGAGCAGGTTACCAGTAGTAGTGGATCAGAATCAGAATCATGACAGATTTTTCTTCCAAGGAAGCAACTAAACCCAAATCACTTACATATAATTGTATATTTTAACATACCTCCATATTTTCTTTACCGCACCAGGATAAAGCAGTTACTAGAGAAAAAACTGAGACATTTCACTGATGCTCATTCATTAATCTTCAGGATCTGCTTCAGGATCTGGAGCCTTTTGGAAAAAAAACCCTGGAGTCCATCATGAGCCTCATCCAAGTTCATCTGTAAATTGGTAGCTTATTGGAAGGGTGGAGGAAACTGGAGAACTTAGAGAAAACCTCTCAGACACTGGGAGATCAAATGCAGCAAATATTTGCCTGCCAAGTAAACGATGCACCACTCAAAAAATATCTGGAGAATTAGAATCATCAGCAGGATGGTGTTTTTTTGTGTGTGGTCTACCAGATCTCCTCACCCTCCATCAGTACCTGATTTTCCTAAGGTACCTTATGGCTGGATGAGCAAAGGTATCCTCCAAAATCTAGTGGAACATCTTTCCAGAAGAGTGGAGGTTATTCTACACTGCAAAAACTCCTTATCTAGTTTTACAATCTTATTTCTAGCTATAAAAATACTGTGTAAGAGCAGATTGTTTAAGATTATGAAGATTTTTTATTTTATTTTTTTTTTTTTTAGTTAATCTTAAAGTTTACCTGCAAATTAAGCTTAATTACTATTTGAGACATTGTTCAAGGTCTTTTAAAAATTTCTTTTAGCTGTAATAACTGGTTTTAAGTTCACCCAGTAAAAAATGCTCAATAATTACATTAAGGATTTTTTTTATTATTTATTTCAAATGCTTGTTTTATGTCACAACACAGCATTTATTTACAACCTAATAACAAATTATAAGACTGATGTTTTTTATACAAAGTACTTACGACTTTTTACGTTTTTATGTAGTTTAATTTTAGCTTCTCAATGTTCAGTAATACTGAAATACATTCATTAATGTTTTATGTTGCAATATGTTTAAGTATTTTGACGAGCAGTAAGTAATGATTTTGCTTTGTTTTTGCATCTTAACTACTGTTTTAAAGACAAACTCCATATGAATAAATAATTGTTGACAACAATTCGCATGATTTTAATAGTAATCTTTTTTTTTTTGTTTCAATTCTTTGTCTGGTTTTAGGACAGAATATATAATATAATAACATTTCTTAAATTAGGAGGAATTCACTTGTTTAGGGGACTGGTTTTAAGATCTTTTCACACAAATTAAAGAAAAAGCAAACTCAAAAAATAAAATCATTAAGAAGATAGTTTTAAATTAATTCGACTAAATCGGCTGCTTGGAATAAGTGATTTAATGTTTACATTTTATTCTTTTTTTAAAGCAGAGATATGTTTCCTTATTTCAAGAAATCTTACCAAGTGTAATTATCTTGTCTTTAATTAACTTGTCTCTAGTCTGTATTTTCTTAAATCATGCATTTGTACATTGTGTACACACACACACACACACACACACACACACACACACACACACACACA
>JAAIIK010000398.1:882628-896669 GCA_014706435.1 Silurus glanis
ATATGGCTTAAAATATTTTGGCTTGAAATATGAGGTAAAAAGCATAAAGGAGTTTAATGGTCAGGTGTCCACATACTTTTGGTGCATTCCGAGTCATGCAGTTTGAAATAAAGGAACATTCAAACTGGCACTTGATTTCCCTCGCCATTAGACCGTCTGTGCATATCTTGTGCCTCTAATGGGTTTGTGTTCGAGTGCTCCTGTGTTCAGAGCCGGCCTCAGGAGCAGGTCGAGTCAGTAATGCGAGACAAGCTGAGAAGAATCTTCACAGTGAAGTAATTTTAGAATTTCTCTCGCCTTGTTTAAGGACCAGGAACGACGCACGCCTTTGCACGCGGCCGCTTGGTTGGGAGACGTCCACATCATGGAGCTCCTCATCACGGCAGGTGATTATTCACTCTGCATTTCTTTGCACTTCTTAACCTGTCTGCTGATCCATTTACTCCTTCACCGTCATGCTGGTTTTCTCTTTTAGGTGCGAATGTTAATGCAAAAGACCACATGTGGCTGACTCCGTTACACCGAGCAGCAGCTTCCAGGAACGAAGTGAGTCGCCAAAAAAAAAAAAAAGTACAAATTCTAAACGCCGTGCTGGACTGGGATCTGAACATAGCTTTCGGTCTTGTTTTGTTTTTTCTCCCCCAGAGAGCAGTGGGGCTGCTGTTGCGAAAAGGGGCCGACGTGACGGCGAGGGATAAGTTTTGGCAGACGGCGCTGCACATCGCTTCAGCCAATCGAGCCATGCGCTGTACCGAAGCTCTGTTGTCCCACCTCAGCAGCGTGAACATGGCCGATCGCACCGGCAGATCCGCCCTTCACCACGCAGCCCAGAGTGGCTGCCACGAGGTCAGACACCTGCTCCTGTAGACGTCACTTCCATAGATTCAAAGTGCACGTCCTGATTTCTTCGGCCAGGTCGTTATTGCGGCTCTCGCACCGCTGCCAAGTCAACACACATTCACTGGGAATTCGTGGCTGCGTCCCAATCCGCATAATGCGCACTAGAGAGGAAAGCTTAATGCTCTGAGTACTGAAATAGGATATAAAGAATTCTGCTGCTGTCATTCTGGTATTTCTTATATGTAGTGAGAATTAATATTGCTCATCTGTTGTTCTGTTAATGTTATGTCATAGTGATATTCCTGGTCAGTGTGTGTATGTATATAGATGTACCAATGCCAGTATAACAGAGTAAAGTATTGCACAACTAGTATGATGCAAATCCTGCAGTAAAAATAAATCCACCCTCCCTACCAATGCACTTTAGAAACATTAGCATTTTCCCGTTAAACGAATATAATTAATGCTGCTGCTGTCATTTGGGTATTTCATAAAAGCAGCGAGAATTAGAGTAACGTTGCCGATGATGCGACCAGAACACAAAGTACTGATAGTATTTGCGGGCCAAATGTAACGAGGCAGTGGCCATGTTCTCTCTGAGGTAAAATCGTAGTGCAGAGATTTATGCTCATGTGTCCAGACACAGATTTGTGAGTGAAAGACACACTCAAAGCAGCTTTACAGACATAAATAGGTAATAAAATTATCGATGATGATAAATGATGGTGCTCTGCTTTTTTGCATTTTTCCATTCTGTTAGTCTTCTTACTTTTGATGTAAAAACAAAACAAAAAAAAGTGTCTCAATTTTACTTTACAGATGGTTAAGTTGCTGCTGAACAGAGGGGCCAATTTGAGTGCCAGCGATAAGAAGGAGAGGCAGCCCATCCACTGGGCGGCTTACCTCGGTGAGTCATTTCTCCATAGATTTATCTTTCTGTAATCATTTGGTTTATGTGACCTGTCCTGGAGTTTATATGAGTCATGCTGTAGGACTGCAGCAGCCTGACTGGTGAGGCTCAGTGGTCCATAAACATCCATGCAGTATGTATTACTGTACATTTTTGTTTGTCACTTTTGGTGATGTGTGTGTTCATGCTCCAGGTCATCTGGAGGTGGTGAAGTTCCTGGTGTGTCAAGGTTCGGATAAGAGCTCCAAGGACAAGCGAGGATACACTCCTCTGCACGCTGCCGCCGCCAGCGGACACGTCGACGTGGTCAAGTACTTGTTGCGCAACGGAGCAGAGGTCAGCGAACAATGCTGTAAAAGATAAACACGTCTTTATTGTTCTTCTAAACACACGAGGCTTCACTGCTCATTAATAAAACCCAAAGCAAAACATTTTATTGAGTGAGCATGACTTATAGTGAGTGAGGGTGTTTTTGTTTTGGACACCCCATAATAGTCATGGTTACTAATGGAAAGTATAAAGTATTTTGTTCGTTTTTAGGTTCTTCTGACATCTGATCTCGACCTTTTAGTGCTTCGGATGCTTGTAGCACAACGATTGTGTTTGTTTATGGTGTAATAATTGCGATAATATTTAATGAAATTGCGTTAATGAAATTGCGCAGGAACTCTTGACACTTGTAACTGAAAGCAATGACCCCGAATTAAAGCAATATATACCACATCCACCCCAATGTGGATTATTTTAGAATTACATTTTTACTACAAATGGATTATTTTTATTAATGTAATACTGCCATTGGTCTTGCATAAGGTATTGTTGGAAGAGTCAACAATTTTGACTTGTTAGTGGAACTTTGGTGTACAGTGCCTTGCGAAAGTATTCGGCCCCCTTGAACTTTGCGACCTTTTGCCACATTTCAGGCTTCAAACATAAAGATATAAAACTGTAATTTTTTGTGACGAATCAACAACAAGTGGGACACAATCATGAAGTGGAACGAAATTTATTGGATATCTCAAACTTTTTTAACAAATAAAAAACTGAAAAATTGGGCGTGCAAAATTATTCAGCCCCTTTACTTTCAGTGCAGCAAACTCTCTCCAGAAGTTCAGTGAGGATCTCTGAATGATCCAATGTTGACCTAAATGACTAATGATGATAAATAGAATCCACCTGTGTGTAATCAAGTCTCCATATAAATGCACCTGCACTGTGATAGTCTCAGAGGTCCGTTTAAAGCGCAGAGAGCATCATGAAGAACAAGGAACACACCAGGCAGGTCCAAGATACTGTTGTGGAGAAGTTTAAAGCCGGATTTGGATACAAAAAGATTTCCCAAGCTTTAAACATCCCAAGGAGCACTGTGCAAGCGATAATATTGAAATGGAAGGAGTATCAGACCACTGCAAATCTACCAAGACCTGGCCGTCCCTCTAAACTTTCAGCTCATACAAGGAGAAGACTGATCAGAGATGCAGCCAAGAGGCCCATGATCACTCTGGATGAACTGCAGAGATCTACAGCTGAGGTGGGAGACTCTGTCCATAGGACAACAATCAGTCGTATACTGCACAAATCTGGCCTTTATGGAAGAGTGGCAAGAAGAAAGCCATTACTTAAAGATATCCATAAAAAGTGTTGTTTAAAGTTTGCCACAAGCCACCTGGGAGACACACCAAACATGTGGAAGAAGGTGCTCTGGTCAGATGAAACCAAAATCGAACTTTTTGGCAACAATGCAAAACGTTATGTTTGGCGTAAAAGCAACACAGCTCATCACCCTGAACACACCATCCCCACTGTCAAACATGGTGGTGGCAGCATCATGGTTTGGGCCTGCTTTTCTTCAGCAGGGACAGGGAAGATGGTTAAAATTGATGGGAAGATGGATGGAGCCAAATACAGGACCATTCTGGAAGAAAACCTGATGGAGTCTGCAAAAGACCTGAGACTGGGACGGAGATTTGTCTTCCAACAAGACAATGATCCAAAACATAAAGCAAAATCTACAATGGAATGGTTCACAAATAAACATATCCAGGTGTTAGAATGGCCAAGTCAAAGTCCAGACCTGAATCCAATCGAGAATCTGTGGAAAGAACTGAAAACTGCTGTTCACAAATGCTCTCCAACCTCACTGAGCTCGAGCTGTTTTGCAAGGAGGAATGGGCAAAGATTTCAGTCTCTCGATGTGCAAAACTGATAGAGACATACCCCAAGCGACTTACAGCTGTAATCGCAGCAAAAGGTGGCGCTACAAAGTATTAACTTAAGGGGGCTGAATAATTTTGCACGCCCAATTTTTCAGTTTTTTATTTGTTAAAAAAGTTTGAAATATCCAATAAATTTCGTTCCACTTCATGATTGTGTCCCACTTGTTGTTGATTCTTCACAAAAAATTACAGTTTTATATCTTTGTTTGAAGCCTGAAATGTGGCAAAAGGTCGCAAGGTTCAAGGGGGCCGAATACTTTCGCAAGGCACTGTATATTTGGGATTATTACTTTGTAGTAACTACCGCTTCCTCGCTATTCCCCCTGAGAGGTGTGTTTGTTGGCCGGTTGGGAATTCTGACTCGAGCTGTTGAGCTCGAGTGAGTCTGAGGTTGTATTTTCCTGGTTTCCAGCATAACGTTAACATTAGTGAATCAGTATAACGTAAACATTTCTAGAGCCAATAATCCAACTGTCTCAAAAATGTGTGTTGTTTTTTGTGTATGTTATACTCTCTGATAATGTTTTGCAGTCTTTTTTTTAAAGAGTGACACTGTGTGTGTGTGTGTGTGTGTGTGTGTGTGTGTGTGTGTGTGTCTCCACCCAGATCGACGAACCCAACGCTTTTGGAAACACTGCTCTACATGTAGCCTGTTATATGGGGCAGGAAGCAGTCGCTAATGAGCTGGTTAACCGTGGCGCCAACGTTAACCAGCCCAACCAGCGAGGCTTCAGCCCCCTGCACCTGGCTGCCGTGTCCACAAATGGCGCCCTCTGTCTAGAGCTGCTGGTCAACAACGGGGCTGACGTCAACATGCAGGTCTGCTGCAGTCACAGCATTTTTTCATTTTTAAAGAGCCATAGATGCATTGCCATGAAACTCGTGCATGAACGTACATGTTTTAATTTCTTTCTAAATATATTTTATATTTACTTTAAGAGCAAAGAAGGAAAAAGCCCTCTCCATATGGCAGCCATCCACGGACGCTTCACTCGCTCCCAGATCCTCATTCAGAATGGTGAAGTGTTTGTCTGTTTTTTATATATATATATAATGTTTAGACTTCCTCTTGCACTAATTCACATTCTTTCTCTCACACTGTCTCTCAGGTGGGGAGATAGACTGTGTGGACAGATATGGCAATACTCCTCTTCATGTTGCTGCTATGTATGGCCATGAGCTGCTCATCAGCACCTTAATGACAAACGGCGCTGATACAGCCAGGTGTGTGTGGGTTTTTTTTTTTATTTTATTTATTTACCCCTAAAGCTAAATGTGTTTTTAAAGTATGAAAAAATGACTTCTTTCTTGCAGGCAAGGGATTAATGGGATGTTCCCACTGCACTTAGCCGTGCTTTACGGGTTCTCTGACTGTTGTCGCAAGCTGCTCTCCTCAGGTAGGACTTAACCGTACATGCTGCGCATATTTAATGACCTACGGCGCTTTTCTCAGTGATTAATTTTTCATCACACTGCATGATCCAACAATTAGCTCACAGCTGACTTACATATTTCTGCCTATAACCATCTACGTGTTCATCAACACGTGATTGACCATTTGTAGATTTGATAGGGATTTTTCAATGTAAACAGGAGATTGTGGAGATGACCCATCACAGTGTGGTATGGCAGCTCCACAGTGTGTGAAAGGAAATCCCTGCAAAGGGTGTTCAAATCCGCTCAATGCATCTTTTTCACCCTACAATTTTCCATTGCGCATCTTTACCCTATTAGATGTCTGTGCAGAGCACACATTATCATCAGGACTCCTCACATCTCAGTCACAAATCACAAAAACCTCCTTCCATCCAATCGGAGATACAGGAACATGCGCACCAGAACCAGCATGATCTGGGCCAGCTTTTTCTTTCCAGCTACAATCACCCCACTGAACTGCCAGTAATCATCATGCAGTTCATCACCAACCTGTATGTTCTACACGATTCAATATAATATCCATATATTTATTAGAGGTCGACCGATAGCTAGGTCGAATGGTACTTGCAGAAAACCGATTTAATCATCCGATTTTTTAAAATTCATACTGATTAAGAAACAAACATGACACTCGTTGTAAAATTTTATGAATATTTGCTAAATGAAATAATTATGAATATATTAATGAAGCAAATTTTATAAATAATACATTTAATATAGCACAGTGTTTTCTCTTCTAGTCTCGCATATAAAAACAAACAGTGCGTCGTGTCAGTTAGTCGCCTCTAGAGGCCGCTATTGTAATGATGGCAGATCTTCTCAGCTGCTCCAGCAACGGGCGCTACACGGCAAAATCAATTATCGGTAACGATTAATCAGAAAAAATGTGCGCTAGAATTCTGATCTCATCCCTACTGAACACCTTTGGGATGAATTGGAATGCTGACTGCACCCCAGGCCTCTTCACCTAAATAAATACCAGCCTTTCATAATCCCCTTGTGGCTGAAGAACAGAAATATCCATAAGCACACTCCAAAATCTAGTGGAAGAGTGGAGTGAATTATAAGAGCAAATTGAGACTAAATGTCGAATGCAACGTTCAAAAATCACATACCGTACTTATGACCAGGTGAAAAGTTTTTCTTTTCTCCCACAGCATCCTTTATGTATGAATTGAAACAAATATGGTTAAAGTCATACTCTTAAAAAATACAAACCAACATGCCACTTTACTCTTACCAAATAAACAATGCATGTCTTTGTGTGTGTGTGTTTCTGAGCAGGTCAGCTGTACAGCATTGTGCTGTCGATGAGCAAAGAGCACGTGCTCTCTGCCGGCTTCGACATCAACACTCCGGACGAGTACGGGAGAACCTGCTTACACGCTGCTGCCTCTGGAGGGTGAGCGCGCAGCTCCGTGCACTTGTACAGCACACCGAGCATGCGCTCGTTTCCTCACCGAGTTCTCTTGTTCTACAGTCATTCATTTCTTTGCATTTTTCCCTGTAATGCAGAAACACTGAATGTCTGAACCTGCTGTTGAGCAGTGGCGCTGACATGAATAAGAAGGACACGTTTGGGAGGTAGGCGCTAATTTACAATGATCCGATACTGTAGTTGTGAAAAGGTTGTGTGCGGGCATTTAATACGTGTGTGTGTGTTCTGTGTAGGACCCCTTTGCACTATGCGGCTGCTAACAAGAGGTATCAGTGTGTGGTGATTTTAGTGGGAGCAGGAGCCGAGGTTAATGAGCCTGACCAAACCGGCTGCACACCTTTACACTACTCAGCTGCATCCACAGCTTTCTGCAGGTAACGCACACATACTCATTTGTCGATCCTATGAAAGCTGCAGATGTTTTTTCTGTATCTTGAATAGTCTCATATTTTGTGCTTGCTGTCTTTTTTCTTCTTATCTTTCTCGCTCTCTCTACACCCACAACCCCCTTTTTCGCTGTTTTTCTCTTTGTCAATATCTTACTTTCTTTTATTGCAATCCCCCATTTTTATATATTTTATTTATTCTCTTTCTCGGATTCCGTCTCTTTTTCGCTCTCAGGGTGGATCGAGGCCAGCAGAGTCCAGAAGATGGAGAGAAGGAGTCATTTATGTACGTCTGTCCCGTCAATCCATTAATAACCTTTGCAGATTTAACGATTAAGTCACGTTTTACACCGTGCCGCATGAAACCGTGTCTCTCCATGTGTTGGGGTGTTTAGGTGTGTGGAGTATTTGCTGGATAACGGAGCGGACCCATGCCTGTGCAACTCTAAAGGATACAGCGCTGTGCACTACGCAGCTGCCCATGGCAACAAGCAGAGCCTTGAGCTGGTGAGAACACACAGACACACACACTTTTCCAGGAGGTTCTCGATGCATTATATTTTGCATAATAACACATGCACTATGAACACGCGCCGAAGGAGAAAAATAAAGTCACAGTTTATTACATCCATAAAGATTATTATATACTACGGTTTATTTTTTTATCGCATGTATTTTCTATTGATATTTGGAATGATTTGATATTTTGTGGCAGACCTGTGACAAATGAAGAAAAATTTCCCCTCATCCAATGCATTTATATGAGAATCATTTTTTCCTCGCTCATCACATAGGCTGTACTGTTGCATTATACCAGGTCACGTGTAATTAACTTTTTTTGAAGTCTTGTGACGTTCCATATACAACATATAATGCTTTTAAAAATAATGTATTTTAATCAGTTTAATGAACTGGAGACTAAATGAACAGAAAAGAAAACGGAATCAAATCAATATTTGGTGTGACCAGCTTTTACCTGCAAAACAGCATTAACTCTTCTTGCTGTTTTGCAGTACACAGTTCTTGAAGGAACTCCGCAGGTACGTTGTTCCAAACTGTCTTCTACAACCTCACCTTAATGCCGGGCTCACATTGTGATTATTTTATTTATATATATATATATATATATATATATATATATATATATATATATATATATATATATATATATATAAAATATGTATGTATATAATTAGTCCTTTTTCTGATTGTTGCTTGTCAGACTGTACGAAGATGCCGCGTGCTAAGTTTTACGTCAATCCGTGACACGTTCAGACCTACGTTCTCTCTCTAACGGTAGCTAGCAGCAAGAACGTTTTGTCCCTGAGGTGGTTTGAAGTTGTAGGAGATGTCACACTGCAGAAAAGAGTCCATTAATCAGGGGTCGGTGAAAAAAACCAACGATCAAAGACTACAGATCTTAGCCTAGGATTGTTTTAGGATTTTCTTAAATTTGTCTCAGACGACCAAATCGTGACCAAACTCGCACAGTGTGCACCTGGCTTTAGCTTTAGAGTTTGGCTGTTCCTCACCAGTTTGAAGCCTCCTAAACAGCTGTTTGTTTCAATTAATAACTGTGTTTAAATTAGAGGTCGGACGATCGATCTGCCCGCTGATTAATCAGGCCAATTTCTGCCTTTTTTTTTTTTTTTAATTGTTCTGCACTTGCCCAAGAGTACATAACTCTCTCATACCAGCAGGTGGCGGTAGTCTGTATTCCGCATCCAAACAAGGAAATTGAAAGAGCTAGCACTGTAAATATGTAAAACGATGCTGCTTTTGGAGAGAGAATGAGGATAACAGGCTACAGGTAGACATGGGGACCAAAACCTGGTTACCAGTGCGCTGATTGGAGAGGCTTGTGTTGTTCAATAAATGTTTATTTTTCATTTAAGCAATTTTCTGTATTGTTATTAATTAAGATGAGGTTGGATAAATGGGGAGGGTTGCGTTAGGAAGGGCATCCAGCGTAAAACATGTGCCAAATCAAACATGCGGAGGATCCGCTGTGGCGACCCCTAACGGGAGAAGCCGAAAGAAAGTTTTAAGATGAGGTTGGGGGGGAGACATTGGCCAAACATATTGGCCAAATAAATCGGCATCATATGGTACTGGTACACACCTGACTCTGGCTTTGTGCAGGTGTAAAAGCCAGAGTGGTCACAGAAAAATATTGATTTGATTTAGGTTTCTCTTCTGTTCATTTCTTTTCTATTCTGTTAATTGAAAAAAAATTAACACGTTTGAAAGCGTTTTCAATTTACAGCTTTTTTTCTTACACTTTTCCTTTGCACAGTACTGTATGCGTGTTTATATTAATTGATTTATTTCACTTCATGTTTGTTTGTTTTTTTTTCAGCTTTTGGTGATGTCCTATAATATATCAGGAGATGCAGAAAGCACTGGACCAGTCAGTCCCTTACACTTAGCAGTATGTTTGTTTGTTTTTCTTTTAAACATTTCTGAAATTTTCTCATCAGCACTTATTTCCTATAAATGCAGTAATATTAAAATGATTAGAGGTTTAATCCTTGTCTCTTCGTGTCTCTGGCAGGCAGAGGAAGGACACTGGGAGTGTGTGAGTGTGCTGGTCGATTCGGGCACGTGTGTGGACGTGTGCGACTCGGCGGGACGCTCGGTTCTCTACGTGGCCACTCAGAAAGGACACACTCGCTGCGTGGAGCTGCTGCTCAACCAGTCGGCATCCTGTCTGCTCACTCAGCACTGCAATAAGTGGTGTCCTCTTCATGTCGCAGGTAAACTCAACATGTTCTGGTGTTAATTAAATGTGCGTTCTGTAACCTCGGTTTTTAAGTCGCGCTTGGGTTCGTTTGGGAAGAAATGCAAAACACAAAAGTGCTTTCCGTTTTTTATCAACATAATTGTATTGTATTTTTTTACAATTTTAAATAAAATGCCTGCTTTGTTTAATCAAACAAAATTAATTAGAATAAATCAACTTTATTATATTGATTAAATTGAGTAATCGATTAAATAGGCACAAATTGATAAATTCAATAAATGGAAAAATAAAATTGTTTACATCAGGGGTGTAACTACACGTATTAATACAAAACATTCGGTACACTCTTTTGTTTTGAAAGAAGCCATAAAGAAGTGTTCGCTGCTAAGCAGGAAGTGGCTAACGTTAGCGCTATGGATTCTTTAGTGTTTTATGTCCAGCTTCAAGAATTTATTTTAAAAGGAGAAAATCCTGACAATTCCACATATCGAGGGAGTGAATGAATGAAGGATAGAAAGAATGAAGACATTTGTTAAAGGATGCTGAAATAAGTTAATAACCGTTAAGTAGATCATGGTTTTAGACAATTAAATATTAAGTGTAAAACACACACACACTTACATACACATCCGTATTACCCAAATGGGGTCTAACAAATGTAAAAAAAAAAAAAAAAATTTATAAAATGGAAAAATTCAATTAATCAATTACATTTAAGTAATTACTTAATTGAATCAATATAATAGTGTAATGCATGAATTTGATTTTATTTTTGTAAAATATTATTTTGTATATTATTTAACCAAGGAGGAATTTTATTTCAAATTGTTTAGAAAATTTACTATTCAAATGTCAATAATAAACTGTGGTAATAAAAAAAAAAAAATGCAAGCAGTTATGTTAACAATATTTAATTTTCTAAAGATATGTTCTACTGGACTGTTCTATGTATTTCAGCATGCTTTATTAATCTTTTGTTTCATTTATTTATTTATTTATTTTCCCCATAAGTGAATTCCGTCCTTCCGTGCTTTATTTATTCGTTTGCTCCCTCAATATGCGGAATTATCCGGAATACATATAACATAAAGGAACCCATATTGCTAGAATGTCGTTAAAACCTTGGCGATGGCAGGAGGTGACAGTCATTTCGTGTATGCACAGTACAAATCGTGTTTCCTGTGCGGAGTAGCGAGTAGCGAAAGTCCTATACGGTTTTGACTCATTTCTACTTGCAAAGTTAACGTATGTGTTTGTGTGCATTAGCTGCCAGCGGCCACACAGACTGTCTGCAGATGCTTCTGTGCAGCGAGGAGGACGCCGACCTTCCAAATGTCCCGGACACCAAGGGACAGTGAGTGAACCTCTTCTCACCCTCTGCGTCAGACCACAATGATGCTAAACTGGACAATTATTATGCAAAAAAGATTTATCATTATCACAATAACTTTTTTACATTTTAATTGCTATTGAAAGCAAAACGTTCACTTTTTGTGTATATGGTTGGTGGTTGAAATCTAACAGATAATTAATATATGCTAATATCTGGAGGTTGAAAGTAAATATAAATATATTAATTTATAAATATAATTATATAACTAGTTATAGGCAATAATTATATACATTTTATTATACACAGTCTCGTATGTAAAAAAAAAACAAACAGCATGCGGTGTCACCGATTCGCCTCTAGAGGCCGCTCTCGTAATTACAGCGAACCGGAAAACCTATCGGTTTGAATTTTTTGCTGATCGTTCCAGCAATCATTTATGGATGCCTCGACCTCTATTAATAACTAAGGGAACTTTTAGTTTGAAAGCCAACTTTTATTATCCAATTCAGATCTGATATGAGTAAAACATTATATTCAAAATGTTTTTTTTTTTTTTTTTAATACTTTTCCTGTTGTCCTCTGCAGAACTCCTCTGATGCTGGCTGTTCTGGGAGGTCACACTGACTGTGTCCTGTTGCTGCTAGACCGAGGGGCATGTCCCGATGCGAGAGACAGGAAAGGAAGAATGGCACTGCACAGAGCGGTCAGTCTTACGCTCTTCCCCAGAGCGTTTCTAGGTGCATGCGTGTACTAATTTTTTTCCCCAGACGGTTTGATCTGAGCACTAGGTGGCAGTATACACCTAAAATGCAAGGTAGTTTTTCCCCAGCTTCCGGTGTCACTACAAGAGCGGTCTCTAGAGGCGAATCACTGATTCCATGTGCCTTTTTTTCTTCTTCTTTTTTTCCTCCTTTATTTATTTTCCCTCTTCACACGCAAGATTGCGTGCTGCATGATGAGCGCTATATTATATTTATTATTTATAATTTATTTAATATATAATTTTCTTTATTAATTAATATCCATATTTATTTCCTTTAGCACATTTTCATGATTCAGTGCTTCTTTTTTTTTAAACCATTATCCAGTGCTCTGCCTTTTTTCAGCCACCAGATGATTTCTTTCGGCCAAAACTGTACGTGTTTCAGCTATTGGAATGATTCTCGGTGTATAAACTTACTTTGACAGATGTTTTGGAAAAATTATTTTAAACTGCTACATCAGCGATTCTCTCTGCAGAATCAGTATCACATTTATTGTTTTGGCGTTTAACTTGCGTTAAGTTAAACTGCTGTAAAAATATATCGGATTCAATTTTCACTTAAATCCATCAACCTCATGTTCTGATCAAAACTACAAAATTTTTTTTTTTTTTAATCCAGGATTAAACCTTTTTAATTGCTAATTTCATTAGTGATGTCACAGATATGGGAAAAATAAACACACAAAATGACTTAATTTCACTACTATTTTACATGGAGTTTGTTTGTTTTCTATCCAGTGTCCATTTTAAAAACGAACGCTTGATTTAATCGCTTATATAACCGAGTACGTTCCAACCGAGCTTTCGATATCGGGAAATAATCTATTGGTCGACTTTTACAATGTATTTAACTGAGTGTATGTAGAGTGATGTTTACGCTGTCACAGCTTCTGCAAGCTTACACCAAGTGTCGTACGTCCAGCGCAGTACGAACGAGCCTTCAGTCTTTCCTACAGTTCTTGTAACTAGCCCGCTTTCCTCCTTGTAGGCACTGCTCGGCTGGGAGGACTGTGTGACGGCATTGCTGTCCCACAATGCCACAGTCCTGACTAAAGACATTCAGGGCTGCACTGCACTCCACCTGGCTGCTTCCTGCGGCCACGCTGAGATCCTGTCCCAAATGTTGTCTGCTGCTGACCACACTAACCTGCACCATCCGATCACTGACTGCCACGGCTTCACCCCCACACACTGGGCAGCATATCACGGTGAGGCTGGAAACCCCGCCTCCTTCATTTTAAACATTCTCAATGGGTCAGATTGACTGTGTTTGGAATGGAAGAAAGTCGTGAACAAAACGTTTGTCATTGTGTCGGCAGGTCATGAAGACTGTTTGGAAGTTTTACTTGAAATGAAACCATGTAGTATCAAGGAGGGAAACCCCTTCACCCCACTGCACTGTGCTCTGTAAGTCCACCACTTTTGTCATTTTACATACAGTTTCTTTCTTTTACTCTTAATGTGTACTGTGTTATCAGATGATAAAGGATTGGGTTTCATGCCTGTCGTCTTCTTCTTTTGTGTGTGTGTTTTTTGTTTTTTTTCCCCTGTGTCAGAATTAATGGCCATAGTGGTTCTGCAGAAATTGTCTTGAACTCCAGTTTTGGCATGTCACTGGTCCATTCCAGAGATTCAAAAGGAAGGTCTGTATATGCACCCTGCCAAAAAATATTACATAATTTTTAGTCAATGGGTGTATTTGTAACTTTTTTCTGAAGAACAGACTTTCATATCTCCATGGCTTGTATGTGTGGTTATTTTTCATTTTTTTCTTCTTTTTAAAGAATTTATAAGTAAATATGATCATAACACAGCAGTCCTATCTGAATTAGCAATCTTTTACTTACTCTCTCTCTCTCTCTCTCTCTCTCTCTCTCTCTCTCTCTCTCTCTCTCTCTCTCTATATATATATATATATATATATATATATATATATATATATATATATATATATATATATATATAATATATATAT
>JAAIIK010000398.1:921672-937048 GCA_014706435.1 Silurus glanis
ACACACACACACACACACACACACACACACACACACACACACACACAAACACCACACACACACAAACGAGTTAAACACAATTCCATTTACATATTCATGCTCTAATGCACCACTTATCAAACTTCTGAAACATAAAAATAGGATTAAAACGACAGGTTAATGTTTGCTATTTCAACTCTTTCAACCTTTATGCTCTTACTGTTATGTTATAATCACTTCTAGCCTCTCAAACACACACACACACACACACACACACAAACACTTTACATAGATATAACTAGATGTATATAGACTTCTGAGAAATGTAATCGCTTGATTGTGTTGTTATAAAATGTCAAAAAAGAAAATACATTTTGTCTCTTTGTCCCAGAAAAAAATAGACAGACAGACAGACAGACAGACAGACAGATAGATAGATAGATAGATAGATAGATAGATAGATAGATAGATAGATAGATAGATAGATAGATAGATAGATAGATAGATGATTACTTACATGAGGCATTAGGTGCAGCAGGGCGTCTCCACACAGAGTGCCCACTGCCATGGCTGCCATGGGGCACAGGAAGGTCCGGAGGGCTGCAGCTGGGATCAGGGGAGTCATTCCAAGGGCCATGAGGGATGGCATACTGATTACTAGCAGTGCCACAGAAGCCCAACCCAGAGCTAAGAGGAAATATATACACAGTCACAACTCTTGTAATAATACACTGTATAACTACTACTATATTTCAGCTTATAGCAGGATCTGTCTAAATCCTCCATTCTGATTGGCTGAAAACCGTGACACAGGGTATTTCTGTCAGATTAATCACTGATCTACATACATATACATGTACTGCCTAACAGACACCTGGCACCATAATAACATACACTCACATCCATCCATCCATCCATCCATCCATTCATCCATCCATCATTACATCTATTCATCTTTCTTTCTTTCTTTCTTTCTTTCTTTCTTTCTTTCTTCCATCCATCCATCCATCCATCCATCCATTCATCCATCCATCATTACATCTATTCATCTTTCTTTCTTTCTTTCTTTCTTTCTTCCTTTCTTATTGTATTTATGCTCAAATGTGTTGAAATCTATGGTTTCCTTTAGTTAGTTTAGTTCTTTTCTCAGAGAGACACATGTTTGTATTTGATACTACTTGCCTGCTTCTGTGACATGATTTTTCACAATTCGCTGTTTTATTTTATTTCATTATTATTAATGATAGTTACAGTTTTTGTTTGTATCAGTTCTCAGTGAAATAATCCTGCACAGCAGCAGTAATAACATTTCAGACTTTATTTTTACGATCATTTCATGTTGTTTGGATTGTAGAATCCATTTAATCTGTAAATCTGATCCATCTGATTCTTTTTTATATCAGTCTCCTCCAGGGAGCGAGACATGGTTATTCAGGAGATGTATATGCAGTGGCTGATCACCTTTAAGAAAAGCCACGCTATTTCCATCTTTCTCTTTGTGGAGATCTGTGTGGCGAAGACACACGCCGCTGTCTATCTGATACAGCAGGGCAGGACAGAGGAAGGTGAAGTGAGCCGGGGTGATGTGAGACGCTCGATCCAAACCGAAGTTCCACAGCAGCTGCGTGACGTTCAGACACTGAAGAGAGTACAGAAGGAAAGAGACGAGAGAACGAGCGCTTCGGTCACATGGCTATGATTGACTACCTATAATGAAGCTTAAACGACCTACAGGCAGCTGCTATCTCTTCTAATCTGCGATTTGAATTTCTCTTTGATCAGGTGACACCTTTGATCACAGCTATCAGTTGTGAACTTTGATCGTTCGGGTTACTTTATGGTGCACACTTCAACAGTTAGCACTCACGTTCTCGTGGAGGTGGTTCTTTGTCGGATGATCAGACAAGTGAGAAGGTTTTTCGCCAGCAAGAGAAGCAGTAGGTTGTAAATCAGCTTCCAGATGTGGAGCTCGAGGCATCACAGCTTTGACAGCGGGTGCAGTTGTCGTTGGTTTTGCTTGATTGGTTTCCAGCTCAGAGAGTCTGTGTGAAATCAATGTGAAATCAAATGTTTGCAATAAACCTAAAAAAAAGTTTCAAAAATGATACTTCAATGATATGTATGATATAGATGATACGTATTAAGCAAACCTTTTCTCAGTTGCTTTGGAGCAGATGAAATTCTCGAAACTACTTGTTCAACCTCCACATCATTTAGTCACTTGTGCGCATCATAAGAACTTTTCTTGTTGCTTTGATCAAATTGCGAATGCTTTTGTAAATCCATTTAATCGATTGTGTACGAGTGTCTGCTGTTTCCTACATCATCAGTTGTTTATGTTCATGTTGATCAAAATATATTATACTGGTTTCACCTGAAACGTTTTAACCCCCAAAACATCTCAGCATCAGTTCATTGTATACGTCATTGTATGCAAAATGGTTAAACCAGTTGTCATCATCTGTCATCTAACATTTCTATTAAACTTTTATTTTGTAAATGTGTTGAAGTGATGAATTGTGCAGATGAATCTTGAACGTCACTAATGAAGGCGAGTGAACGACATCAGATCAACCAATGATCAACAAGTTCTCTAAAACAGGTCAAAGGTGAATCTTGTGAACCTTCAGTTGGAGAGTGAATACAGACAAAACACAGAATTATACATTCTGAAAACGGATGAACAACTAAGAAACCTAAGAAATTGACAAAAAGACACATTTACCAACAAAAAAGTAATAGAAATTTAAGTTTGAGAGATGAAAACTGGTTTAACCATTTTGCATTCATTGTACTGATGCCTAGATGTTTTAGGGGTTCAGACTATTCATGTGAAACAGTATAATGTATTTTGATGAACATGACAATTGATAATGTCGGAAACAGCAGTTTTAAGAATTTCATTTCCGATCTGATAAACACTCCAAAGCAACTGAGAAAAACTGTAAGATCAAAATAAAAGGCAAGCTTTCACGCTTGGTTCAATGCCCAATACCAAGACAATTCCAAGCACAAATGCCAACAAATCATAGTCCTTATAGAAGAAAAACCTCTCAAAATCTGATTAATGCAGATAGGTTTTTTGGAAATTGAACCACAAACCCCGCTAACTCCGAACAGTTCCACCTGCTGTGCCATGATTTAAATCAAACCTTCAAACCCACAAACTTGATTTCCGGACAAAAATTTGGAGCTCTTACTTGTTAAACGCTGCTGTGCTCGAAGGCTGATGAGGAACAGGGTGATGATGATGGTCTTCTTTCAAGTGCTGGTAAATATGAGCCAAACCCGGAAAGGAATGCTTCACCACGCCGTGTCTGATCTCCAGGACGCTGACCTCGCCCAGTCCCAGGCTGCCCAGTAAGTTCTGCAGACCTTCATAGGTCAGAGTTCCGTTTCTGCCGTACTCCAGGAAGAGACGCTGAAGGTAGTAGCCCTTACAGAAGATGGTAGATGTCAAGATTTTGAAGGTGTGATATTTTGTTCCAAAAATTGTTCCAAAACATTTACATTTATGGCATTTGGCAGATGCCCTTATCCCAGGGGCCTTTGTTTTGAAGTCAAGAAATAAATCCTGATACTGGTTTATTTTAGGTAGTGTTGGAAGGGGTAGATGTTTAGACGCCATTTGAAGACACAGGTATTTGGACATCAAGTGGAAGTCTGTTCCACCATTTCAGTTCCACCAACTTAAGAAGAGTCTTGAAGCATTCTTTCCTTGTCCCCTGAGATTAATGCAGACATGTCTGGATTTTCAAGTTTCAAGTTTGAATTTTATTTCTATATACAGTAATCCCCCGCTTTATCGCGGTTCGAATCTGGCGCCCCCGGGTTTATCTCGGAACTGCATTTGCCACATAACTAATCAGTTTGGCTGATTTTCCCGGTCTCTTGCGAATAGCACGATAGACCAAAAAACTTATAGGGAATTGTTTTTATGGAGTTTTATGTTGAAATAATGAAATGTATTAATAAAAAATATAATTATTAATAATAAAATGAAGTAAAATCTTAATACAGTACAGTACCGTATACATAAAATAGCATTTTTGGGGTGGCGTCCGTTTATCGCGGTTTTTCGCGGGGGGGTTACTGTATACTATTTATTTCTAATGATGTGTATTTATCAATGATGATGAAGCCTGCGACTGTGGCAAGAAAAAACTACCTTAGATGTTATGAGGAAGAAACCTTAAGAGGAACCAGACTCAAAAGGGGAACCCATCCTGATTTAGGTGATTTCAAGAGTGTGATTATAAATGTTGTGGAACCAGGAGCTACTGAGCAACTTATAAAACAGTTCAACATTTGAGATCATCATAGATCCAACACCAGCTTCTCCATGCCAGAGCCTTCAAACATTTAAAGAGTTTCAATGTCCAAACTCTACTTAAAGTGTAGGATTTTGCACTGGATCTCAAGTGATTTTTGAAAGAAATGATCACACGTTCATCCTCAAGAAGCTTCATTTGGCCGAATGATTAATTGATTCTCCTGAAGCCCATCTGATGTAACTAAATACGTAAACATTATGACATGTACACTATATGGTCAAGAGTATTGTGACACAACATTTCTCGTCATATGTGGTTCCCTCTCAAAATGGCACCACAAAGTTGGAGGCCACAATTGTATATAATGTCTTGGGATGCATGGAATTTTCCCCTTATACTTTAACAAGGAGACTCAAGCCTGTTCCAGCATGACAATGCCCCTGTGCAGAGCTCCATGAAGATCTGCTTACCATGGTTTGGAGTGGAAGATCTTGAGTGGCCCGCTGTAGAGCTATAAACCCTATTGACCACCTTTCTGATTTCACTTGATGTAGTTGAGTTTGAGGATGTGTCTGTTTGAATTCACAGAATTTTCTAGGTTTTCTTGGCTCATGGGTCCGTAGCTCCAGTGCAAAACTACAGAAGCAACCCATGACTGCTGAAGCAAAGTACATAAACCATGTAATTGAGTTAAAGTAGAGATACACTCGGTAACAGCGCGCGCTCGACCCCGATTGGTGGCTTGCTGCATGTTTAACCAGTGAAGATTTTATTCGCTTATAAATCAAACAGTATGACTGATTTCTTAAAATGTAGTAAAAAGTAAGATCTTTTATTTTGAAATGCAGTGAAGTTAAAGTCTCCCAAAATTGAAATACTTCAGTAAAGTACAGATACGCAAAAAAAGCTACTTAAGTAGAGTAACAAATTACATTTACTTCCTTACTGTCCACCACTGCTTTGATGATGGATTACACAAGGTATAACATTTGCTCTAATTATATCATTAAACCTTATTACTTTCAAGCAAGGCACTAAAACTCTTTATGGATCTGGATTAATTGCGTCAGCGTGTCCTAGATAAGGCCATGTGGATGTCTGTGTGTTTGCGTGTTCGCAGAAGTTTGGTTTTGTATTTTCAACAAATGTTTCTTACTTGCTCTTCGAAAGCCTCCTCTAAGAGCTCCTCTGTAGGCGTGACCCGATCGGTGTCTTCTGTCGATCCGACTGCACCGTACAGCGAACGAGCGAGTGACGAAACGATAACGAGACAGAAGTAAACACTGAGCTTGACATCCAGTGGCATCCTGAAGACGAGCAAGAAAAAGAGCAAAGCAACACAATCAAAATGCAAAAATGCAAAAGTGTAACGCACGAGTTAAAAGGAATTGATTTGGTGGAGTCCTGAATGGGGAGAAAAATGTAATCCTGATGAAAAAAACGTTGGTCATTGATCAATTACTGGAAAGAGCTTGTGAAGAATTAGAAAAATCCAACCATACATACATTCATATCTTTGAAAAATGTTTAGGCATGTTTTCTTTCAGTTTGGTGCGTTTACAGAGATTCGTGTGGAAAACACTTACTTGAAATTCTGCTCCTTCATGGCTCTGGTGTTCACATTTCACGCTGTGCTTCCTCAAAGCCTGAGCTCTCAGGGCAGGTCGAGGAGGCTCTGGTTAATATTTACCCCTTTAAAAAAAAAAAAGAGTCACTGCTGGACTTCTTAGGCAGCTGCACTGTATTGATCAGGTATAGTTGATCCTCTCAAGTAATCAGTGGGGTGAAGAGGGTGAGAATGTTTTGGGAGGAGGAGAAAAGATAAAAAAAGATGAATCAGGACATACTTGAACAACTCACAGGGATGAGGAATTCACTCGCCTAGAATTTGGTGTCTGTCTCAGTGCAAGACAGGACTTATTTCAAAAGCACTTTTAACAATGGATAGTGTCTCAAAGCAGCTTTACAGAATGTAAGAATTATAGAACAAAGTGCAATTATTTTTAAATTGATGTGAATTAATCCCAGCTGAGCAAACTAGATCTATGGGTTTCTTACAAGCTTTAGCTTAATACTGGTTGTACGAGTGTGTAGGACCCTCACTGGGTTCAGGTGTCGTACAGCGAAGATGGAGGGGGGTGTTTCTGGTAAGAGAAGCAAGAAAGGCAATTCCGGTTATGCTTATTTAATCAATGGAGATTTTCATATGTTCATTTACATGTTGTTTATGATATAAAAAAGGGTAAATAATGGTAAATACATCCATAAATTCATAAATCTTCCATCATTACGTTATATATAAATGAACATAAATGGCTCTATTGTGGGATGTCCATATTAACAAACACTAAAGTAAACAATGACAATCAGATTGCATGTGCGTTGTGTCCAGAGATGGCAAAAGTACACATATTCTTAAGTAAAAGTAGATATACTCATGTTTTAAAAGACTCTGGTAAAAGTTAGAGTACTGATTTTACTCAAGTTAGAGTAAAGAAGTTTGGGCTCTGACATGTATTTAAGTAAAAAGTAGCCTTTACTACTACCTGTTTTAGTGTAATGCTGGTAACTGGACCTCACATCATATTAGTATATTAATTAGGGCTGTCAATCGATTCGAAATATTTAATCGCGATTAATCACATTATTGTCGTGAGCTAACTAGCAATTAACTGCAACTCAATCGCACATTTTCATTTATACCGGTTCTAAATGTACCTTAAATGAATACTTTTCAAGTTTTTAATACAATCAACATGGCCATGGACAAATATCGATGCTTTATGCAAATATATGTTTATTATTAGTGAAACCAAACTCAACATGGAGCATGAAGACAAAATATAATTGTAAATGTTTTAAAGTAATTATTTTCTGATGATGATTAAAATGAAGTAAATCAGTAAAACAACAAACCGGAACCTTTGCTAATGTTTCCACACGGACTATTAATGAGGTGATACCGGAGAAACTGTACATCTTCTAACTTTCATACGGACTACAGAATCAGAGAATATTTGTTTTCAATGAATTTTTTTTCTTTAAAAGTAGAGATTTCGAGCTTTCTATACATATATTTACCATGTCCGTGAGGGAAGTATTCACTGAGATTTAGGTTGAGATTTAGAGCAGCCAACCTTCTGGGGTCGACAAACTCCTCAGCGCGTTTTGTCATTTGTTCCTCATAACGCCGAAAAAGAACTTAGATGTTCCCTAGACCCTAGATGTTATGAGGAAGAAACCTTAAGAGGAACCAGACTCAAAAGGGGAACCCATCCTGATTTAGGTGATATCAAGAGTGTGATTATAAATGTTGTGGAACCAGGAGCTACTGAGCAACTTATAAAACAGTTCAACATTTGAGATCATCATAGATCCAACACCAGCTTCTCCATGCCAGAGCCTTCAAACATTTAAAGAGTTTCAATGTCCAAACTCTACTTAAAGTGTAGGATTTTGCCTTCTGAGTTTTGCACTGGATCTCAAGTGATTTTTGAAAGAAATGATCACACGTTCATCCTCAAGAAGCTTCATTTGGCCGAATGATTAATTGATTCTCCTAAAGCCCATCTGATGTAACTAAATACATAAACATTAGGACATATATTTACCATGTCCGTGAGGGAAGTATTCACTGAGATTTAGGTTGAGATTTAGAGCAGCCAACCTTCTGGGGTCGACAAACTCCTCAGCGCGTTTTGTCATTTGTTCCTCATAACGCAGAAAAAGAACTTAAAAGACTGTCTTTTAAGATCGTACAGATAAGAGCAATTCTTCATTTGAATCTGTAAAGGGTCTACTTTTATTTGTGTACACTCATAATAATACGCTGTGCTTTTGTGAAATAAAGAAAACAGACAGGGGGCGCTCTCTGCCGTCTCTCTCCTTTATCACTTTCCACTGACACACTTGAATCTCAGTGATTACCTGCCTCACATACATAATAAATATATGTACAGAAATGTCTACTTTTGCCACAACACCTTGGATTTTCTGAAGTAGTTAAAAAGGTTTTGGGCTCGTGATAATTGTAATAGATATCAATCAGTGTTTGACTCATTTATATCATTATATTAATTGATTGGAGTGCTGAGAGTAACATAAGAGTCAAGTCAAGTCAAATTTATTTCTATAGAGCTTTTCACAATGGACATTGTCTCAAAGCAGCTTTACAGAACTTAAGAATTAAAGGGAATTATGTGTGTTTATGAATGAGAGGAAGGGCAGTGGAGTGGTGCGGTTGCAGGAAGAACAGGTGGAGAAGGTGGAAGAGTTCAGGTTCCTGGGGTCAACAGTGCAAAGTAATGGAGAGTGTGTACGAGAAGTGAAGAAAAGAGTGCAGGCAGGGTGCAGTGGGTGGAGAAGAGTGACAGGAGTGATTTGTGATAGTAGAGTATCTGTGAGAGTGAAAGGGAAAGTTTATAGGACTGTGGTGAGACCTGCGATGTTGTATGGTTTAGAGACAGTGGCATTGAGTAAAAGACAGGAGGTGGAGCTGGAGGTAGCAGAGATGAAGATGTTGAGGTTTTCGTTGGGAGTGACGACGATGGACAGGATTAGAAATGAGTTTATTAGAGGGACAGCGCATGTAGGACGTTTTGGAGACGAGGTGAGGGAGGTGAGATTGAGATGGTTTGGACATGTGCAGAGGAGGGTTATATCACCAGGAAGGAGGAAAAGAGAAGGCCAAGGATGAGTTTTATGGATGTGGTGAAGGGAGTCAAGTCAAGTCAAGTTTATTTCTATAGCGCTTTTCACAACAGACATTGTCTCACAGCAGGTTTACAGAAATCAACAGTTAAGGTGAATGGTGTGTATTTATCCCTGATGAGCAGCCATGGCGACTGTGGCAAGGAAAAACTCCCTTAGATGTAATGAGGAAGAAACCTTGAGAGGAACCAGACTCAAAAGGGGAACCCATGCTCATTTGGGTGACATCAAGAGTTTGATCATAAATCTTTCAACAATACAGAACACTGGAGAGTGAGAACTAACATGAGCACTGGAGTATAAGATTATAAGTCAATGTTCTTTCTACAGTCTTTGGTATAAAAGTAGGAGCTACTGAGCTCAACATTTGTGATCATCACAGATCCAGCATCAGCTTCTCCATGCCAGAGCCTTTAAACACTCCAGGAGGTCCAATGTCAAAACTCCACACATGTAGTGGGATCCAATTGGCACTGGTACGTCTCTAGATGGTTCAGGATGTTTGCGAGTTCGGCATCTACTTCTTCAAAGGTCCATAATCTTCATGAGGTGGGACGTGACTGGAGCTGGCCAAACCTCAGGATGCCTCAGGATGGGGAGAGAAAGAGAAGCAGTGGAGAGCAATTAGCGTAGCTGCTGTTCATGATATTAACAGCACAAGTTGATGATGTGCATGTGATCAGATGTTCTGGAGCACAAGGTTATGGTGTGAGACGTGTTATGTGTAGGCTTTGCTAAAAATATAAGTTTTTAATCTGATGAGAACATTGGGGTTATATGGTCATATTTTCTTGAACTTGTAAGAACTCTTGCTGCCGCATTCTGAACTAACTGAAGCTTGTTTATTAATGATGCAGGACATCCACCTAGTAATGCATTACAATAGTCTATTCTGGAGGTCATGAACGCATGGACGAGCTTCTCTGCATCAGATATAGATAACATGTTTCTTAGCTTAGAAATATTTCTAAGGTGAAAGAAGGCTGTTTTTGTAAGACATGCAGGTCGTTGGTTTGAAAGAGGCAGATGTAGAGGACAGGGGGGTATGGAGACGGATGATCCGCTGTGGTGACACCTAACGGGAGCAGCCGAAAGAAGAAAAAGAAGAAGATGTGTATCCCTTAGACGTTATGAGGAAGAAACCTTGAGAGGAACCAGACTCAAAAGGGGAACCCATCCTCATTTGGGTGACATCAAGTCTGTGATTAGAAGTAATGTTCTTTTCTACAGTCTTATATAGTCAGCTGACGTTGAGGAACTAGGGGCTACTGAGCAACTTAAATAGCTCAACATCAAAATGGGATGTTTGTGGGCATCTACTTCTTTAAAGGTCCATAATCTTCATGAGGTGGGACACAACTGGAGTGTACTGAGCGTATCTCTACTTTCTTAATGATATAATCATGTTATTCTCTGCTCTGATGCTGTGTTGTGTTTGCCCTGACATCTTACTCCCCTCCTACTCTTTCCTCCATCTCCCCCTGGTTCTCAAGGTCCTCCATGCTTCCATCCCAATCAGTTCCTTCCAACCCTCAAACGAGTGCACTCCGGCGTCTGGTAAACCACGTGGTGTGCGCACTACGTAGTGCGCGACGTAGCCAATAGGATGCGAGTTGGGCTGGATCCGGTGGGAGGGGCTTAAAAAGTGACACACGCATCGCGTTTTTTTTTTTTTTTTTTTTTTTAGGGAAGAGGAAGGTGCTGTTTTCCAGACACATTAGCAAAATTGGACCAAAAAAAAAAAAGCGCAGTCAAACGGACCGACTTGGGGAAGGAAACCGGTTCTGAAACGGGTACTGAAAGGTACTTGGGTCAATTTTGTATGTAAAATATTTTATTGCGTTTATCCAAATGAGCTAGCTGGGAAGACGTTCCCCCCATTCCTCCTCCTTCATGATGAGAAGCTTTGCCGGCATCGTATTTTTCCCTATTTTGCCTACTCTGGTGGCAAATTGGTCATTTCGTGGGGTTTTTTTTTTGTGTACATCTATAAACTGATGTGTCGTTTTTACACCATAACCCGACACGCAATTTCGGTATGTCGACTATCCGCGATTTCCCGCGAATCGATTGGCTGCGTGACGCATCACTCCCCTCAACCATCCAATTGCCTGCGAGTCTCTCGAGCATCCCGCCAATCATCACGCAGGAGGCGGGACTTGGAGTTACTTGTAGGGAGGGGGGGGGGGGGGTTATACTCTCGCGTCTGCGAGCCCAAGTTAGAACGTGATCTCGGCTATAAATAATAATAATAATAATACAAATAAAATCAATCCTAATAGATCTATTACATTTCAGTTTCATCTTCACACAAATATTATCGATATATTAATACATAATATCTATATTTATACATCATTGGTTTAAGGTACCTAGCGAACCTGATAAGGTCACGTGGTTGGCAGAGGTCCTCAGTAGTCATACTGATCTTTGTGTTTATTGGGTCTCTTTTAAGCAGATTTTTACTTGTTTATATATATATATATATATATATAAAATTCACGTTTTCTTTTCGAGATCAGGATTTAAATACGGTGTTTAAGCTGACCCACTATGATTCCTTAGGTGCACCAGTCAATATTTTTCTTTCATCTTCATAAAAACATGAAGAAGTGATGCTGAATAATAGTTTAAGATTGAAAAATTTTATTATGTCGCTGAAAAAAAAAACCCACCCGTTTGGAAATTCCTTCCTGGAAGTTGAGATCCACCACAAGGACCTCACAACGATTTCAGATCTTTATGAAGAGAATTGTGCAGGTTTTCTAGAGATTCTAGTCTTGTCAGGATCGTTGTGGCTTTACGGATATCCGGGCTGAAGTGCTGGACGTCTACACTATTCTCTGGTCTCTCGTACAGCCACTGCTCGCAATCTTGGCGCAACCTGGACGATCTTCTGACGTTTCTTCTCTACAACGTCAGAAGGATTCAGCCATTTTTTTTTTTTTTATCCACCCGGGCTGCTCAAATTGTTCTGTGGTTTTTTCGAGATTGGACTACCGCGACTCTGTTGGCAGGTCCACCTCTGAATGCACCTCATGATCCAAAGCGCAGCACCAACACCCATACTTGCCTACGAAGCTAAAAATGGTCCAGCACCCTCTTACCTCTTATCACTCCTCGCACTGCACCACACTCATTCAAATCTTCTAGCGATGTTTCGACTGGTCCCACCGTCTTGCAGGGTAGGAGGTAGGTATACATCGAGACACTTTTCTGTTCTGCGACCGAGGTGGTGGAATGGACCTCCTCTAGATGTCCGAACAGCTGAGTCATCATCTTTCGACGGGTGAAGACCTACCGCATTCCTGAAACACTTTAACTAGGGTTGTTTAACCCGTTTGTTCGATGTATTTATTAAAGAAAAAGTGCGCTATAATTCCTCCCAACAGAGTTTTAGGCTGATGGTATTGTGAATGGATGTTGGGGGCGGAGCTCTGAATGCACAGAAATTGTTCATGGATGGGTTCGAATGTCGTGGTTTGCAACTTGCGCAAAATTTTTAGATCTTCTTGAAGAAACACTGATTAACTAAATCTTTCACTCAGGGTCTGGGAAATCAGGGATCAATTTAGTGTAGTGTGATTTCGTCTCGCATGTTCTCCACATGGCTGTGTGGGTTTCCTTGAGGGTTCTCTGGTTTTCTTCCACCTCTGAATTACAAGGCAGTAGGCAGACTGGGCGAAATTGCCCCTTGAGTGTTTATGGCCTGGTTACCCATCCATGCTGTATTTACTCCTCAGGTCTTTGACCAGGATACCTTGAAGGAATATTTTGAAGTCTGCCTGCTTTTCTTTCTATTTATCTTCCTGTCTTTTTGTCTGTCTCTTTATTTATGTCAAACTTTTTGCCTGCCATTCCTTTTTGTCCATCTCTCCATCTTTCATTCTGCCTGCCTGTTTTTCTTTCTTTCATGGTTTTTTTTTTTTTTTCCCTTTTTTTTGTACACAATTGTGAGTGCCGTTGTTTATCTTCGCATCTTTCAGAACGGAATGTAGGCTTAGCGATGCTATCTGGTTACAACGGCAGCTTTTCTGCAATATGTCCGTTAAAGGCGCGAAGATCAAATAAGCTTTTCTTGGGTCCCGAAAGAGCACATTCTTCTCAATTGTGCAGCACAGACTTAAAGCCCTTATTGTGATCGTCATTGCTGTATTTTCAAAATGAGTTTATCGAAACGAGATTTCAACCCCACGATCGCAACTTTCCATTAGAATAGTAGTTTTTCCCCCTCATTGATTTCCGGTGACTCGTTATTGCTGTAAACAATGCAAGTTTGACTTTACCTCATATTAAAATAAGATATACCTTTATTCATCCCACACTGGGGAAATTTCTGTACTTGTTCTAATAAAGAGCTGCCTGGAGTTCTGTGAGACCTTTAGAATTTCTTATACAGTCGTCTCTCGATTTATCGCGATTTTACATTTTCGTGAATGGTCCGGATTTATCGCCTAAAAACTTTTTTAGTTTTTATGTTAAAATAAGGTAATTTAATAAAAAAAATGTAATTATAAAATGAAGTCAGTTTACCTAAATTACCGTGTGTATCATACATTTACACGAGACAAAGAACATGTAGGCTTAAACAATATAAAAAAAAAAGCATTTTGGGGTGGGTGGGTTTTATCGTGGAAATTCGTTTCACACAGTCTGTTTCGGCACGTAATTACCGCGATAAACGGGGAAATACTGTATTTCTGCACTAGTCCAAAAGATAGACAAGGTGAACCCAGGAAACAAATGAATTCTGGATCATTTTTCCTCGATAATTAAAAGATCGCGTCGAATATTAATTTGTTTAATTGGTTTCTTTTTGTGTACGCATGTTATCGTTAATCGTATTTATGCAGAAATATAAAAACGTCTAATGGATTCGCAAAATTTTCAGCACGACTGTGCGTTATCGTTTCTATAAAGCCGAGTACAGTGGAACCTCGGTTTGCGAACGTAATTTGTTCCAGAGAAGTATAAACCAAATCATACGTGGAACGAAGCGAAATTCCCCATAAGAAATAATGTAAATTTGTCTTTCGAGGACCCAGAAAATATACATATCATATTAAAAATGTATTACAATATACAGTAATAATACACTTAAGTGATATTTGTTGTATTATTGTAACAATAATGCGAGGGAGACGAGGCGGAGTGGAGGATGAGGGTTACCTCTGGGAAGGAGGGGAATCCCCTCCCGTTATGATGTTGAAGGCTTTCACTATCTTCACTTAGACTACCGTATTTTCCAGACTATAAGCCGCTACTTTATAACGAAGCGGCTTATTTATGAATTTTTCCTGTTTTTTTTCCCGAAAAAACGCACCTCACCTGTGTTCTGAGCTGCACGGCATCGGGAGAAAAAAATTTTTTTTTTAAACGCACGACGATGCCAAAAGATAAACTCCTGAGAGAAATAGTTGTGAAAGGAAGGAGGAAGACCGTGAACAATGACTTTCTTGGTCGGCTACTGTTTAGATACAAGCCGTTGTAGCGCGTTGAGTCAGGGTTAAGGGAGAGCTCGCTAACTCCAGTTGCAACCGAAATCATATAAGCACAGACAAGTTTCCAAAACTCGTGCTTTTTTTATTTTTCTTCGCAACAGCGTTACGGATTAGTCAAAGAAACTTAGAACAAAATAATAAGGACATATTCCTCGGTCTTGCACACATGCAGTAATACCGGAAAAATGCGGCGGCAGGCTATTCCCAAAATGCCGCTCTGCTCTTAAAGGAGCCACAACATATTTCACCCGTGTAACAGACACTGTCTTTCGTTAAAGCCTGTGTAAAAGTTCATTAGTTTCAGTGTAGACACCTGCGGCTTTGTTTTTAGCGAGGAGTCAAAAAGCTTTTATTGACAGGAGGTTTCCTTTTCCTAACAGCCGGAGGTTTCCTTTTTTCCAAGGACAAGCTGCGTTTTTCTTACTGAACCTAAATTAGGGAAAGACTGTTTATTGCTGCTATAACATACAATGTTTATACAAAAGTATTGGGACACCTGACATTTCTGTCCACTTCTCTCTCACTCTCACTCTCTCTCTCTCTCTCTCTCTCTCTCTCTCTCTCTCTCTCTCCTTCTTTCTCTCAGTGGACCCCCCCTGCGTGTCTGTCTTTCTTTCTCTTTGTCCTTCTTCTCTGTCACTGACCCTCTCTTTCTAGGTCCACTTCTGTTTCTCTATCCCTCTCTATCTGTGTGTCTCTCTCGCCCTCTCTCTGTCCACCTCTCTCTGTGTCGCTGTTCTCACCTTTTCTTCTGTCTCTCTCTCTCTCTCTCTCTCTCATATTCTTTCTATCTGTCTGCCCCCTTGGGTCTCTGTATCCCCTTTTATCTCAGTTTTCCCCCCGTCTCACATTCTCTCTCTCTCTTTCTCTCTCTCTCTCTCTCTCTCTCTCTCTCTCTCTCTCTCTCTCTCT
>JAAIIK010000398.1:952157-965410 GCA_014706435.1 Silurus glanis
TTTTTTTTTTTTTTTTTTTTTTTTTTTTTTTTTTTTATAGAAATCTGACATGTTCAGATAGGTAAATGAATTGAATTTGGTGACCTTCCGCACTTCTCATACACGCTTCGGTTCCCAGAAAGAGGGAAAAAAAAATTATTTTCCAATATTAAGATCATACAGTAAACTGTAGTACCAGAAAATGGCAATAACTAAGATCAAGTGCAGAATTTGAAGGGGAAAATTAACAGAAATTAAAAATAAATCATAAAATAAATTCTAATAAAAAAAATCATTCTTAAAATAAATAATTCTGATAAAAAAATTAAATAAAATAAAAAAAAATTAATAAACCATAAAATAAGTGAAACTTTCAAAAACCAGATTATTTTACACATCCTCCAGCATGATATTTTCTTTTGGCAAAAATTTCTTCTCAGAATTTGGTTTAAAAAAATAAAAGAATTTTCACTTTAATTGAAATTGAACTTTAAATTATTTAATTGCTTATACATTTCAATTTTAATGTCTTCCTAGTGAACCCCACTCAACAAAACCTCCCAAATTTTAATAAATAATCATGATTGATTGAATGAAAAATAACTTTCCCAGTGCTTTACAATTACCCATGTTAAACGTGACATTATAAAAAATATAAATTTTTATTTGTTTAAATAGAAACTGTATGTAAATTACAGATTTTCTTTCGACCATAATCTGCAAGATGATTGGCTGATGCAATAACGCAGTCACATGATCAATACATTCTTGTGTTTTTCTGCTTTATACACTTTCACACACACAATGCTCATTACCCAGAAATGATTTGATGAGTCAGGAATTCTGACATACTGTGAATTCTACATCCTGACTAACAATCTTGATGAATAATTGATGTTTGCGGTCATATAATTGTCCCCGTAACCACGTTTTCGTATCTTTTTCTTCCCCGAAGCATGGTTTAATAGAAGGAGCTGGTGTATAGCCGTGATGATGAGATGTGTTGTGATGTGAGACTGAAGCGTTGTGTTACTGCAGGCTTTACCGCCTCGTGTTCGCGTCTCGTGTCCTGTTAAGACCAAACTGTTTCAGTTTCTGTTGAATTTTTTATTTTGATTTTGTTTGTTTGCCGTGCAGTGTCTTTATGGATGTGGCGCTGTTTACCTCTGTCGCTCTTTGTGTTGTGTGGTGGTGTTTTTTTTTGACAACATTAATAAACAGATATTTATTTCCGAACATGATACGAGTTTCTCAGTGATCTCATCACTACAGCGTGTTTATCGTCGCTTTTGCAGGAGTGCCAATATTTACAGATCATTTTTACCTCGGTCTGTAGTGGTACGGAAATTTCATGGGTTTTTTGTTTTTTTAAATAAAATGGTGGTCAGAAAAAGCAGTTCACCTGAATAGGAAGGTGGATGAGTACTTAATTACACACCAAATGAAGGGATGAGTATTTAATTACACACCAAATGAAGGGATGAGTATTAAATTAAACACCAAATGAAGGGATGAGTATTAAATTATGAATAAAAAATGAAGGGGAAAGTATTTAATTACACACAAAATGAAAGGATAAGTATTTAATTACACAAAATAAAGGGATGAGTATTTAATTACACACAAAATGAAAGGATAAGTATTTAATTACACAAAATGAAGGGATGAGTATTTAATTACACACAAAATGAAGGGATTAGTATTAAATTACACACAAAATGAAGGGATGAGTATTTAATTACACACAAAATGAAGGGATTAGTATTAAATTACACACAAAATGAAGGGATGAGTATTTAATTACACACAAAATGAAGGGATTAGTATTTAATTACACACAAAATGAAGGGATGAGTACTTAAATGCGAACAAAATGAAAGGATAAGTATTTAATTACACAAAATAGAGGGATGAGTATTTAATTACACACAAAATAAAGGGATGAGTATTTAATTACACACAAAATGAAGGGATGAGCACTTAAATGCGAACAAAATGAAGGGATGAGTACTTATTTACACACAAAATAAAGGGATGAGTATTTAATTATGAACAAAATGAAGGGATGAGTATTTCATTATGAACAAAATGAAGGGATGAGTATTTAATTACGAATAAAAAAATGAAGGGATGGGTACTTAATTACACCAAAAATGAGCGGATGAGTACTTAATTGCATTGAAAATGAAGGGATGAGTACTTAATTGCATTCAAAAGTCAAACGCCTTGGTATCCGTGGAGCAGCTTGGGAATGTTTTTCTTCCTACATGGAACATGGGTTTTCGTACCACTGCTATGCTGATGACACTCAACTCATCTTCTCTTTCCCTCCCTCAGATACCACAGCTTCTGCTCGGATTTCGTCATGCTTGGCAGACATATCTTCATGGTCGAGTGCTTATCAACTAAAACTAAAGCAAAACAGAACTGCTGGTCATCCCAGGTGATTCATCTCCAGATCAGGCTCTCAGAATAACTCTTCATGACTCTCTGCTCTCCCTTTCAGCCACTGCTCGTAACCTTGTGGTAACTATGGACAATCAACTGTCCTTCTCCTCACACATTGCTAATGTGGCTCGTCTATTCCTTCTCTACAACATCCGAAGGATTCGACCACACAGGCTGCCCAGGTGCTTGTTCAGTCTCTTGTAATTTCAAGACTCGACTACTGCAACTCTCTGCTGGCAGGTCTTCCTCTAATCGCTATTCGTCCACCGCAAATTATCCAAAACACAGTTGCGTGACTTGTGTTCAATCTGCCAAAGTTCTCCCACACCACCCCACTGCTGCCCCCCCCCTCTGGATTCCAGTAGCAGCACGCATTAGATTGAAAACACTGATTCTTGGCTACAAGTCAAAAAAATAGACCCAGCCCCATCTTACCTCAGAGACCTCATCACACCTCGCACTGCACCACGCTGTCTGAGATCCTCCAGCACTGCTCGACTGGTACCTCCTTCTCTCAGGGTAAGAGGTCAAGCATATTTCAAGGCTCTTCTCTGTTCTGGCACCAAGGCGGTGAAATCCAAACAGTGGAGTCCCTGGCTATATTTAAGCAACGGGTGAAGACCTTCTTCTTCTTCCTGCATAACTTAAACTAACACTTTCCAAGTTTGCTTTGTTAAAAAGAACTCAACAGAGTTGCAGGCTGATTTATCTTCAGTTTGAGTAAGTAGATTTATTCACTGCTAGAGACTCAAAACACTTTTGAACGTCACTCTGGACACGGGCGTCTGCTAAATGCCGCAAACGTATATGTAACGTAAATTCAAAATGGAGGGATAAGCACTTAATTACAAACAAAATGGAGGAAATGTACTTCATTACAAACACAATAAAGGGATAAGTACTTAATTAGTACTTAAATGAGTACTTAACATGTTAAGTGACACGGTCAATTGTTTTCCAGTAACTTGTCTTTTGTCAGTATATAATATTCCACCCTTTACAACTTTATATTATATTATTATTCATAATAATCCCCGTTAATAATAGACACAGACTTTTCAGGGAGGATTATGTTGTGTGTGACCTCCTTGGTCCTTGGTTTTCTGATGTCCCCGGTTTTGTCCCAACATCACTGTACTGCATGGAGGAAACAAAGATTTTGTGTTTTGTGTTTTTTTTTTTTTTATCAGAAAGACAAAACAGAGACACAAACTTTGCTACTGTTATTTTCTACTGTTATTGTTTCATCTCACACGCACACACACACACACACACACACACACACACACACAAACACACACACACACACACATGCAAACAGGTTTAATCCCCTTGCGTTGAGTATTTGCTTACAGTTCATTCCAGTAAGTTCAAATCCTATCTTTTGTTGGATCACCGTGTGATGGAAAGCACACACACACACACACACACACACACACACACACACACACACACACACACAGTAAAAATAGATAGATAGATAGATAGATAGATAGATAGATAGATAGATAGATAGATAGATAGATAGATTAAAAAAGACCTGTACAATAAAAACTGTAAAATGAATACAAAATGCAAATATACAATAATATTTTTAATAATTTAATATTTAAATGATGTGTTAATTTTATATTTGTTTATTATTATGATTAATAATTAGGGTTACACAGAGGAAGCATTTGCTGATGGATGAAACCCATTCTGTATTTTTATTATTATTATTATTATTATTATTATTATTATTATTGTTATTGTTATTATTGACAGTAGAATTGAATGTTATATGACAACATTTTTCTTCAATAATATGAGTAATTTTTTTGTTTTGATATTTTTGCCTTTGCAATCTTTTTTCCTATAAGTATAAATACATTTTCAAATCATTTCTAATTTTTATATTCTTATTTAAAGATGTATTTTTCATTCATTTGTTCATCTTCACTCCATCCTGCTCAGGGTGGTGTTGGATGTGTAGTCTATCCCCAGGAACACTGGGTGTGAGGAGGGAAAACATCCTGGATACTTGGATGGTATTCAAGGACATTATATTCAAACACACACACACACACACACACACACACACACACACACACATACATTCCCACAAACTCAGTCAAACCTTGTGGTAATTTAGAGTCAGTAATCCAGCTGGAGGAAAATGGAGATGCCTCTATATGTTTATCTCTCTCTCTCTCTCTCTCTCTCTCTCTCTCTCTCTCTCTCTCTCTCCATCTTTTCCTCCCTCTTTTTCTGTCTCCTCCCTCCTACTCAGCAAAATACTTTATTGATAAAACTCTTTACATATGTAGAAAAGAAACAACAAAAAAACCAAACACACGAATATGAATTAAAAATGTCAATACACAGATTTTTAAAAAAGTTCTCTCTCTCTCTCTCTCTCTCTCTCTCTCTCTCTCTCTCTCTCTCTCTCTCTCTCCTCTTTTCTCTCACTCTTTCGTCTCTCCTAGTGGGCGGGGCTGTAAACGGTAGGCGGAGCTGTATATCCAATGGGCGGGGTTTGGCACGGAGTGGGCGGTCAGATGAGTCAGTCAATCAGGGCGGGTTTGACAGGCCGTTTCAAGCGCCATACTAAACTAACCGGGAGCGCAACCCAAACACACACACACACACACACACACTTACTTTCTCAGCCATGTCGTGGCGTTAAACTCGGGTGTTTCGAGGAAGGAACAAACTCTAATGCGCGCGCGCTCCGGTGTACGTGCGTGTGTGTCCGCGTGTTTCTGCGTGCCGGAGCGTTTCAGCGCGCGAGCTCTAGCGACTTCTCCGCGACATCAACATTTGCCGAGGATTTGCACCAGGTAACGAAAAAAAAAGCTTTCTTTTGCATTACTTTGATCATTTATCTATAGTGTGGAATGTCCGGGAGAAGTGCAGAGGGCTACTGAAGTCCTGAAAGCTGGATCTGATATTGATTTGTTCTTTGGACTCATTTCCCAGTGTGCAAAAACAACAACAACAACAACAACAACAGTGATTATTGGCAAAAATTTCACTAATTTCAACTCGCATTAGATTAGATTCACGTGTACTTCTCCTACTTTTTTCTTTGTTTATAGCATGCATAGATCTCCTGCTTGCTGTTCATAATAAAGGTACTAAAGAAGTCCTGACACAATCAGTGACAAGCACTAGTACCTTTCTCAATCACTTCTAAGTGATCAAGCTGCAAAAAAAAATGTGCACAAATGTTTTTTATTAAATTATATACTCTGCAACTGTATAATGCATTGAAAAAACAAACAAACAAAAAAACATCCTCTCGTGCTACAACGTCACACAACCTCATATATACAATATATATTTTGTGTAATTGGCTCCTACATAAAAGTATCACATATGCATGCTCAAAAACCTAAAAAAAAAAAAACCTAAACAAACCATGCACTTCAACCTGACAAGAAGTTGAAATATAACGATTTGAATCAACATCCTGGACGATCTGGTGGGAACCCAAGATGATTCGGAGATCCTCAACCTGCGCCCTGAAGTTCACGCCTTTCCAACAGTGAAGTGATTTTCTTTCTCCTAAACCACAGCAGTTTGCTATTAAAGGACGATTTCTTGTTTTGTAGTTCTGGGTAATGATGTGGAATGACAACAGAACGTGTTAGTTCCTGTTCTCACTTATGGCAGGACCTGATCACCAAGACCTTTCTCTTTTTTTTCTTTATTCTCTCTATTTTTCTTTTTTGTTGGTAGATGCACAAAAAAATAGAAAAAAAAATAAATCTGGAGGATTAAATTTTTGTTTAGCAACAAAGATGATTTGGTGTATATAAACAATATAATACAACTTTATATCTATATAAGTTGTGCATGTATGGTTTATATATATATATATATATATACGCACCTATACACATATATACACTGACTTTTTGATTATCGCCAATGTATTTATGTAGCTATTGTGTCTGTAGATATCTATCTATCTATCTTACTATATATCAATCTATACACATCCATGGGCAAGTGGTAGGTCAGTGATTAAGGGTTACAGATCAGAAGGTCAGGGGTTCAAGGCCTGACATCACCAAGCTTCTTTCTCTTAACCTTCTGTGCTCCAGGCCTCATTGCTATCATGGCTGACCCTCAGGTTTCTAACATTGCCGGGATATGTGAAGAAAGAATTTCACTGTGCTGAATATATATATATATATATATATATATATATATATATATATTTTGCCTGCAGCCTGCCTTCACCTCCTTCATAAAACTCGTCAGCTCTACGTGACTCAACTTAGCCGTTCGCTACTGTGTGCTACTTTTTGTGGCTGACAAGTGAACAGTAAGAACCATAAAACCATGGTGCGGCGGCTTTCCCAAGGCTGAGGCGTTCCTGCCAAACTCGTTCTTCATCATCCTGATATTGCATTATACGGAAAACTCTTTGAGCCACGACAAAACATAAACAAGTTTTAATGCGCGTCGTCGGCACAGGTGTCGCCTAGCACGTCCAAAAGCCGCGTGCAGTTCTCTGGTTTCAATGTAAATCGTGTTTTGTTGTTGCGTCAATTTGACTGGTCACGTGACCCGAAAAATTTCCATGTGTGTATGGTAACGAAACCAGGCAAAATTTTTAGATCCGGTTTGTGAAGAGAGAAGACGTCGCTCGGATAGGTTAAAAAAACAAAACAAAAAAAAATAGTTTGAGTGTGTCGTTTGTATAGCTGTTTATATCTGCAGGATGTGGATTAGTCATTGAAACAATGTGAAAGTTGTCCTTCTCTCACCTCCTGACTCAAACCTTGGGCATGTTATTGGTTTTAGTTCTCATTTGAAACATTTTCCACACAGTGGAAAGAATGTAAGTCTGCCCCACTTTATTTTTTTCAGCCTTGTTTATGCTTGTGCTCTGCCTCCGATTTCATTCTTTCATTAGCATGAGTGTGTCACAAACACAAATTGGCTGGATGATACATTTCCTCCACTCTCTTGCTCTTTCTCGTTCTCCCTCAGAGGAAATCCTGCCCCTCGCAAGTCTGGTCGGTCAGTCCGGGGTAAATTCCCTCGGCTTCTATATTTATAACCGCACGGAAATCAAAATCGTCCTGTAAGAACAACGCTGAGGTTTTCCTAAAACGAAGCTCGCGGTCCGACCGAATGACTGAGTGGAAAAACCCAGGCCTTGTGGGAGTTATTGGGGAGATAATCACCATGCCAGAGATCCTTCTCGCTAGCTTGAGGCTGCACATGATCTTATTATTGCTCTAAAACGGGAGAAGTGTTTCTGGATTTAACAACCCCAAGAGTTTTTTCAAAGCCCTCCTGACTGCAGGAGCTTCGGCTAATCACAGCCTCGGACTATACAACTACTGTTTTGCTTTGAGGTGAATTATCATCCTGTTGAACACCGTTATTACAATCTGAATGATTTGAATACAGGTATACACTCGAACACTTTTTATTATTGGTTTCTGAGTGCAGCAATTGACAAAAAACGGCATTCCTGTTACCACCAGGAACATATTCTGGCACATTGTGTAGGGTTTTGTCTCTTATTTCACTCAAATGTAACAATAGGTTCGCTAGTTAGCATGAACTTCTTAGGCATCTAGTTATACTCGCATCTCGATGTTGTGAAATGTTTCGAATTGCAAATGTTCCTGTTAGCACTTCTACTAAAGCAGCTGTAATTGAAATTAAGATTAATTAAGAAATTAAGAAAAACTTACGTATGGAATTATTTTTGTATAAAAAATACTGAATGTAACTAATAAAAAAAAAAATTAACACATATACAAAGAAAAATGTAAATGAAATCTATAAACTCCTGCTAATCGGGGCTACGCAATGCCTTACTGTGATTGGCTAGTTCCATTTGGATCGAGTTTTGCAGTTTTTTGTTTAGTCCTCGTGTTTGTACATTGGAATAAAAATGGATTCCTTCCGTTCTCAATTACTTAGTACTTTAGTTCGTCATTAATAATTGAGGGTTTGGGTAACATTTCAGTTTCATTACTAAATGAATCACTTAACGAACTGTAACCAGAACGTTCTTCGAAATTCGTGCCAGTCTTCACGTCTGGGTACAGACAGCTGTTGAAAAATGTCTCCCTAGCCAATGAGAGGGAAGCATTGTTTAGCCCCGCCCCATAAGGGAGATTTGTGCTAGAATGTGGTTCTGTGGTCGAGGTTTAAATGGAAACTCGGGCAGTGCATTTAGAAACCGTGACTATCTAAAAGGAACCTCAGCAGACCATTAATGAAGATAGCTGTTTAAATGGGGACCTTGTGCAATTTTCGCTTATTAAATTTATAGTTTTCACTTTGTGTTTTTTTCCATTTCAACGTATGTTTCTCGGAAAGTTACGCTCAATACTATTGTCCCAATTGCAGCTTCGGTTCAAGAAAAATAAATCACAAATCGCAAACTCTTCAGACCCGAAGATGTCAGTTTGACAAAATGCTAACTTTTAAGACCCCGCCTCTAAATCTCCTGACAGAAAACTACAAAATCTGGTTTGATCTGTGAATCGTTCACCCTACAAGTCCCCGTGAATCAGTTACTACATTCAAAAAGAATTAAAATGATTATAGGAGATCAAGTATCAAGACCTTCTGACCAATCAGAATCAAGCATTCAACAGCGCGACGGTCGAAACTATGTAAAAAAATTATTGTAAAATCTTTTTTGTGGCTTTGTATGGAGCTCACAGCGCACAGTTATATAATAGTGTATGCGAGGGGCTCGTTTCCTTTCTTGGCTTTACTTCTTCCTTTGCATTTTATGGACATGATTCATTGGATGTATAAAAAAAGCAGGCTGTAATTTATACGAAGCGTTAAATGTCATGTCTTCGGGGATGTGAGCGGGTTGTGTGTATTCTGGATGTCAGGGGCTTCGGAAAAAAGGAAAAGGTTTACATAGAAATGGCCATCTGTCTCATAGTGTATATGCAATATTCGGGCAAAAGTTTGTGGACACCTGATCATAAGATTCTATGCAATTTTTTAACCATCCTAATCTGCAATTTTTACCCCTTTGCTATTTGAATAACCTCCACTCTTCTGGGAAGATGTTTAACCAGATTTTGTGGACATTTGTGCTCATTTAGCCACAAGGGTGTCAGGTACTGATGTAAGAGGATGTGAGGAGGTCTAGGGTGCAGTCAGCGTTCACATCTATCCCACAGGTTATCAATGGGATTGAAGTCGGAGGTTTATTGCAGGCCACTCAAGATCTCCACTCCAAACCCTGTAAATCATGTCTTCATGGAGCAGCTTTGGTTTATGTAAAGGGAAAATTTTAAGCTACCACATCCAAAGACGCTCTATACAATTGTGTGCCTCCAACTTTGTGGTAACAGTTTGAGGAAGAACCACAAATGGCTGGAAAGTCCAATTTCCTAGTATAGTGGATGATATAGAAAAACTCAACTTCCCAGATTTTTCAGCACAGCATTTCAAGCTTGTAAATCTTTTAAAGAACATAACTATATAATAACTCAGTCATTATTGTCAAAATAGCTGCCAACAAAAGTGAGTACACCCTAAGTGATAACAGCTGTAAGTCGTCAATCAATGCAAAGCCACATGTCCTATCTTATGATGTTCATGTTTTAGTCTGCTTGACAGGATCATACAAATGTGTGTATCTTGCAATAAAGCAGTTAAAACTAGGTGCTTTGAGTACAATTCTCAAACAAAAGACTCTCTGAGGATTTGAGAATTAGAATTCTTGCTCTCTACAAAGATGCCCAGGCTATAAGATCATCAGTAACACCCTGAAACTGAGTTACAGTACAGTTGCCAGGGTCATACAGAGGTTTTCCAAGACGTGTTCCACTCAGAACAGACTTCAGACTGCTGTGCGTCAGGTGCAGAAGCTGTTTCAAAAAACAGATGCATTAATGCTGCAGCATTGCTTAAGAGGTTGCAGAAGCGGAAGGTCCTAGTGTCAGTGCTCAGACTGTATGCCGCACACTGCAACCAGTCAGTTTGCATGGCCATCATCCCAGAAGGAAGCCTTTTCTGAAGCTGTCTCACAAAAAAAGCCTGCAAACGGTTTGCTGAAGCACAATCTGTCCAAGAGCTGGTCTGATAAGACTAAGATATATACTTGTTTGGCTTAGATGGTGTCCAGCATGTGTGGTGTCGTCCTAGTGAGTAGGACCAAGAAAACTGTGTCTTGCCTACAGTCATGCATGGTGGTGGTAGCATCATGGTCTGGGGCTGCATGAGTGCTGCTGATACTGGAGATTCTAACATATACTGTGACATTTTGAAGCAGAACACAATGCCCTCCCTTCATAAACTGGCCCGAACGGCAGTTTTTCAACATAATAACGACCCCAAACACACATCCAAGATGACAACTGCCTTGCTGAGGAAGCTGAAGGTGATTGAGTGGCCATGTTTGTCTCCTGACCTAAACCCTCTTGAGCACCTGTGGGACGTCCTCAAGCGGAAGGTGGAGAAGCGCCATGTGTGTAACATCCAGCAGCTCTTGGATGTCATTATGGAGGCGTGGAAGAGGATCCCAGCAACAACCTGTGCAGCTCTGGTGAATTCCATACCCGTGAGTATTAAGGCAGTGATTAATAACCGAGTGCTCACACAAAATATTCACTCTTTGGAGACAGTTTTTGTTCACTTAGGGTGTACTCATTTTTGTTGCCAGTTATTTAGAAAAAAATGCCTGTATGTTGAGTTATTTTCCGAGGACAGTAAATCTCTACTGCTATACTGCTGCACATCGACTACTCGTGTGGAAACATAGTAAAAGTTTAGTTTGGTGTCCTGATGATTTACGTAATTTAAAACACCATCATTACTTGAAAACATTTACAAGTATATTTTGTCTTCATGTTAAATGTTGAATATAGTTTTACTAATAATAAACACACATTTGCATAAAGCATCAATATTTGTCCATGCCCATGTTGAATAGAGTTTTAAAAACTTGAAAAGTATTAATTTAAGGTACATTTAGAACAAATATAAATGTGTGATTAAGTTGCGATTAAATATTTTAATCAATTGACAGCCCTAATAAAAATATAGTAAACGGATTTCCTGTAAAGTAAAAGCACTAATCCCCTACCTAAATGTGATTCGAGTAAAAGTAAAACTCCTTACATTTCTATTTTAGGAAAAAGTTCAAAAATTCTACAGACTTTCACAATGGAAATGAACAGTAATGACGAATGAGAATTCTCTATAAATAATGGGTGTATGTCAGCGTTCCATCGTCTGGAACCTCAGACCTTTTAGATTTTAGTGGCAGATACACTGTAAGAGAACCCTCGTTCTCCACACACACTTTCACCAGAACCTTGAGGTTACACTCGTGTTTTCACCACAGTTTTCACTCACAATCGAGCTGCAGGAGCTCGGGCTGCTTCATCCGCCTCTTCAATTAACCCCTGATTTCTCTGACAGACTGACATTTCAAACTGGTGTTATATAAAGTCGCTCAGTCGCTTATTACGTCCTGCTTAGACTAATCACTGAAAGAAAAAAGACGAATAATATAATAATTTAGCGTAATGTATTCAAAAGCTGCTTCTCGCGATTCGGCAACAAAATCAGTTTCACAGTAACCGATAGTTCATTATAGATACATATTTTTGTGCGTAATAAAAATGGATGTTGCCTTTGCTCTGGTTTTACGTGGACACTTTTTTACGTAAATCTAGGCAAATCGTAAGACCGGCAGTCGCTGGCGTTTAGTCAGAATGTTGACGCATTTGTGCTTTCTTGAACTCATTAAAGTACACATCCCCAAAGGGAGAGCGTGTTCACCTGGCTTGGAAGCATATAACTGAATTGACACGGTGGTTTAGACTGAACCCGAGGACACGGAGAGTGTGAAGCATCCTGCTGTGTTCGTTCTGTAGTCTGCTGCAATGTGTGTAGGAGTGAGCAGAGAGAGAAAAAAGAGAGAGAGAGAGAGAGAGAGAGAGAACGTTTGAGAGCATCGAGGCCCTTCTCTGCTTTGCATGCTTCCTCTTGTTCCAGGTAAGAGCAGAAAAGGCATCGTTGCAGGCTCAGGCGTGGTGTTAACTGGCTCAGACGTGCCTGCGGTCGGGTTGCGCGACTCTAAACGGGTTTCCTCCTGTCACGCTGCATCTGCTGTTCTCATAGCACATGGCTGCCACTGCAGCGAACAAACAGCAGACCTTCAAAGAGATGTGAGTCATCCCGGCTGTCTGCACGCTACACTTTCAGCAGCGCAGTTTTTTTTCTTTTTTTTTTTTTTTTTTTTTTTTTTTCCCCCGAAATAGGGATTTTGAAGTAAAATGGTCCAAGTCATAATATAGAACTTTCACAAGCTTCAACAAGGCAGTGGCTTAATTTTACATGCAAAAGAATGTCCCAGAAGCCATGAACTCATGCATGCACACACACACACACACACACACACACACACACACACACACACACACGTTTTGACTTTCTAGCCTTCTGAGGACTTTTTGCCCATTATCTGGTATTTTGTCCAAGTCTTCATAAGTATGTCAAAATGAAAACGTGGTTTTTTTTTTTTGTTTGTTTGTTTTTTTTTTACAAAATGTCCCCGCTAGGATATGAATAATTTTTGCCCTTTAACTGTTTTTTTGTTATTCATATTCTTGCAGGGACAGAAGAAAAGAAAAGAAAAGAAAATAGTACTAGAAGAAAAGAAACTGGTTTACAAAGTACTCGTATAAAACTATCATACAAAGGATGTTATAGCGATACATAGAAAATGTCCCCACAAGGATAGAAATATTTGCCCGCTTTGTACTTTAACTGGTATTAACACAAACACACACACACACACACACACACACACACACACACACACACACACA
>JAAIIK010000398.1:965420-976164 GCA_014706435.1 Silurus glanis
CACACACACACACACACACACACACACACACACACACACACACACACGTTTTGACTGGCTAGCCTTCTGAGGAATTTTTGTCCATTATCTGGTATTTTGTCCAAGTCCTCACAAGTACATATAAACCTGTTGTATTTTTTTATATATATAAAATGTCCCAGCAAGAATATGAATAGTTTTTGCCCTTTAACTGGTATTTTGTTATTCATATTTTTGCTGGGACAAAAACAAACAAACAAAAAAAAACATGTTTATTTCTATCCTTGTGGGGACATTTTCTATTAATTGCCATAACCTCCATTGTATAACAGTTTTATAAAAGTACTTTGTATAACAGTTTCTTTTCTTCTAGTCATGTCAGACCTGTCAGGTTTTCTCTTTACCCATAGTCCCCAGGAAAAATACGCCCCCACACTCAGACACACACACACACACACACACACATGCTGTGTGTTTCAAAAGCCCACTGTCCATTTATAGAAATGGAGCACCCCCTTATTGAGGAAGATGAATCACACTCATATCTGCAGGTGGATTGCAAACCAGGCTGTTTGAAGGCCACAAGAGTTACAGTGTGGGTGGAGGCTAGGGGAAGACCCATTCAACCCTCTTTCTCTTTATCTTTCTCTCACTCTCTTTCTCAACCCATCGTGCTATGCAGTCGCTCTTGGCAACACCGTGCGAGAAGGGTGAACCTCCTTTCATAGAGTCCAGGCCTGGTTTTCCTCTTTCTCCACTGACCAGATGCAGCTCGGCCTCTCCCTCGCAGATACACACGGTTTTATCTGGGCGTACTGATTTCGACCAAATTCAATAAACAGCCCAATAAACCGAAGCAAAAGAGCCACGCCTGTTTTTTTTTTTTTCTTCTTTTCTTTTCTTTTTATTTTCTTTCTTTCAAAAGCCAGGAGATGAACTCAAGCGATTACAAAAGAGCAAGGAGGCTTGACACAATCATCATGTGGGCGAGACTTCATCAAAACACAGCAAGACAAAGCAAACAGCAATTATTCTGAGAGAATTTTTTTTACTGCGTGAACTTGACGGGGAAGCCTTCATTCCCGAGTGTCGAGCGAAAGTCTTTTTCATCGAGTTCAGTTTGATGTGTATAGTGCTTTTAACAATGAACACAGTCCCAAAGCAGCTTATTACAGAAATAAACTGATTACAAATAAAACATTTTACTTTTTAAATTAAAAGAAGCCATGGTGGGTGGGAGGAAAAAAACTCCCTGAGACGATTTGAGGAAGAAAACTCGAAGAAAACCAGAAACTCATAATGCTAATCTGGGTAAAACCGAGCATCCATTCATTATATAGTTCCATCATTGTTAAGGTTATGAAATGTTCAATGTGCACTGAGGGATGCAAAACTGTTCATGGCAATTGCAGAAAACCATTGTAGCAAACTGTTTATATTAATTACAGTCCAATTACTGTTTTCTTATTCAGCCAAAGATGAACTTATGGTCTTTTCACATGCACTGTGGAACATAGATAGAGTATCGTTAAAGGGCTAAGTCCTCTGCTTTATTGGAAGGGTGTGCAGGTGATTATGGGAGATAAGATCTGCAAAAAGGGTGTAACAGTTTGTTCTTAAGTGGTCATAAACCCAAATTGGAGTATCCCAGAATTACACAATTACAGTATGATGATGTGTTTGTAGAAAAACTCTTGGCATCATGAATATTTGACATTATACACAATAAAGATAAAAAGATTCCTATGGGATTTTTGGACATCCTATTCCACATTTAGTCCCCATTTGCTGTTTATAATATCCTCCACTCTTTTGGGAAGATTGGAGTAGACAGTAAGGTCGAGGTTGAACTTTTGCCTCGATTCTCGTAAATTTGGCAAGTAAAGTAGTCTGCGTGTGTGTTTTAGCCGATGACGACTTCATTAGTTTCGACGACTTGTGTACCATGACTTTCTCACATCGTCTCCTTTAAAAAAAAAAAAAAAAAAAATTTTTTGAGTGCCGATTTCTTTTAAAACTTAAATTGTATTAAGTTAAATTGAGGTCTAGTTAATGCAATTCACCTTACATGATGAGAAGAGCTGTATAGCTTACAGTTTCTTTCATTTTTTTTCTTGATGCAAACTATATGAACAAAAACGAACATCTTATTCATTGTTATCACCACATTATCTGTGTGAAGCTGCTTTGAGACATTCATTGTTAAAAGCGCTATACCAATAAAAATAAATTGAATTGAAAAGTTTGTGGACCACCTTATTTTGAACTTCCCATTCTCCATTTAGTCTCCATTTACTGTTCTAACAACTTTCACTCTTCTGGAAAGATGTTCCACATTTTGTTTTGTGCTCATTCAGCCACAAGGGTGTTAGCAAAGTCAGGTACTGATGTAGGGGTGTTAGGACAGTGACCACGCGTAGGAAACGGGAGTAACTCTATCATACTTTATTAAAGTTCAGAGCACAAACAGGAGAGTTACGAACCGTGACGCGGAGATAATCCGTAAGGCGGGTATATTCCTGAGCACGGGTATAATCCGTAAAGCGAGTATAATCCAACAGTTCGGAACAAGGAGCAAGAACCAGTGGGGAAAGCTGGCGGTCAGGAGTCCACTGTAGCCATAGAGTAGATCCGACAGCGAGTGATGTCGGAACGGGAACTTATAAAGGGGAACGATAATGTGGAACAGGTGTCAGCGATTAGCGATTAGCCTGAGAGCGAGCCACGGAGGGAGGCGTGGTAGGAAGATCCCTGACGAGGGGTGAGGTGAGGAGGCCTGGGGTGCCTTCAGCATTCATTCCAAATGTGTTCAAAGAGTTGTTCAGAGCTCTATAGCAGAAGATCTTCCACTCCAACACGTTTATAGCATATGGTCATGGAGCTGGCTTTGTGCATGGGGCATTGTCATGGTGGAACAGGAAACAACTTGGTCAAAACAGTTTGGAGAAGAAACACATTTGCCTGGAAAACTTAGATCTCAATACTATTGTCCATATAGTGCAATATAGTGTGATTGTCCTTCTCAGTTTGGATGGTAATGGACATGTGCAAGAGCACCTTGGAACCTGATCACAAGCTGATTTGATTAGACTCCTGTCTGTTTTGCTACAGCAGGGTTAATGTACATGTGGCGATTAAAAGCACACTTTACAGTAGGACGTTTTCGAAACTGGACACATTTTGGATGACAAACTGGTACTGTGAAAGCGGTCGTGCAGCTCGGGAAACGCATTGCCGTACCGACTCTGGGAGAACCTGTAGGGGGTGGACGGATTTCAGTTTCACTTGAACTTTGCCTCGATTCTCGTAAATTTGCCAATTAAAGTAGTCTGCGTGTTTGTTTTAGCCGATGATGACTTCATTAGTTTCCATGACTTGTGTGTACCATGAATTTCTTGCATCTGTCTCCTAAAAAAAAAAAGAGTTTTTGAGCAGTGATTCATTTTAAAACTTGAATTGTAAATATTTGAGGTTGTCCTTCAACTAACGTGGTGGGAATAAAGAGCTGTAAAGCTCACAGTTGATTTTTTTTTCTTTCCTTGATGTACACCTGACCACCTCATTTCGAACATCTCATTCCACATTTACTGTAGCCCCCATTTACTCTTATGGGAATTTGTTCCACTAGATTTGGAGTGTGCTTGTGGAGATTTGTGCTGATGTAGGTGAGGTGAGGAGGCCCGGGGGAGTAGTCAGCTCCGTTCATATTCATATTCAAAGATCTTTAATATGGTTGAGGTCCGAGCTCTACAGCAAGAGATCTTCCTCTCCGAACCATGGAAAGCATATCTTCATGGAGCTGGCTTTGTGCACAGGGGCATTGTCATGCTGGAACAGGTCTGGAATATTTCATGCTACTACATCCATAGACACACTATATAATTGTGTACCTCCAACTTTGTTGTAACAGTTTTATGGAAGAACCACATATGGCTGGAAAAGTCAGGTGTCCCAATACTTTTGTCTGTATTGTATAGTTTTTTTTTTTTTTTTTTTTTTTTTTTTATAAATGTCTCTCCGCTTAAAACTTTAAGAATTTCATGTCTGGCCGTATGGACAGTTTTTTCCTGAAAAACGATCCTGGTCTTTAGGTTGTGATGTCACTTGGGCTCAGGACCAGAGGTGGGAAGTACAAAGTACAAATATTTTGTTATTGTAATTAAGTAGATTTTTCTGGTATTTTTTGTGGTGAACAAACCCTTCAGTTTCCCTCTGACCAACCAATCAGAGGATGGAAAAATGCTGACGCTATTCTGGGCCAGCTAGCTGCCCTGTGAAGCGAATTTGAAATCTGACTGATTAAAGAAACAGACCAATTGCTAATATAGTCTAAGGTACATCGGCCAGCACTACTGACTTTGAAGGCCCTGGGTAGATTAGATTGACATGGCAGCACAAAGAGGCTGAAATCTGATTGGACGAAAAAATCTAACCTCCACATACACGTACTGGAAGCAGTGCAGCCAAAAGAAACGCTACGAAATGAAGAGAATAAACTGTTGGGAACAAATTAATACAATTTCATGGAACAAATATTAGAATTTGGGTTGTAAATGTAGGTCAGTGCTTCTGATAGTGTTTAGGCCAGCAGAGAAGGCTTTTTCCTGATCATCTTCATCTTTTCTCTACTTGTGTTCTATATGGTGGATGTTCAGCCTGGATGCATTCATTAGGTAACAACATTTGAAATTCTTTTGTATTATATTAATATAATTTGAGGTCCAGTTACCAGTGTGACACTAAAACAGGTAGTAGTAAAGGCTAAAGCTTTTACCAGAGTCTTTTTAAACATCTGTACTTCATCTGTGACACCAATCACAGATGACACACAAATGATCAGAGGATTATGGGATTCTGAAGGATCGCTATTTAAGTGCGTTAGATTCAAGAATTTCAAGGCTCTTCTCTGTTCTGGCACCGAGGTGGTGGAATGAACTTCCCCTAGATCTCTTAACAGATGAGTCACTGGCTATCTTCAAGCAATGGTTAAAGACCTACGTCTCTCTGAAACACTTCAACTAGCACTTTTCCTGGTTTGCTTTGTCTTTTATATTTATTAAAAAAAATAAAATAAAATAAATAAACACTTAACAGTGTTGTAGGCTGGTGGTATTTTAAGTTTGCAAACTAGCGAACCGGTGTTGATTTATTCATTGATAGAGAGTCAAAGCACTTTTGTACGTCACTATGGATAAGAGCTTCTGCTAAATGCCATGAATGTATAGTCATATGTACAGGAAACAGTTCTTACTCCGTGAATCCATTCATTTATAGCATAAATTAAGGACGTAAAGAAAACGGACATAAATTACAAATGATTATAGGGCAAATACAAAAAAACAAGTGTTTGTATATGTGTGTGTATATATAAAGTGTGCAATTTAATATCATAGAAAGTCATGTGCAAAGTCCTGCAGAGGTTGATGGAGTGTTTCCATGTTGTTATTCCTATTGTAAAGGGGTGTAGAGTGTGTGCACAAAATCTAACCGTTTTTAGTAAAAGTGTGCTGTTGTTTAATAAAGATTGTGGTATTGTTTGAAGGAAGAAATGAACGTGTTTCTAAATGATTTGTATTTTAATGAGTAAAAGCTCTGGAATTATTGTTAGGATTGTCTGAGTTTTTACCGATTATACTATTTAAACTACTATTTTTTTTTTTCTTTCAGTTGAGAATAGATAACGTTTATTAGTTTTTCGATTGTTTTACCTGTTTACACCAACACCTCCACCTGTAATTGTGACCGCATCAGGGGAGAGACGTATGTTGCAACTCATAACACAAGGAAACCCCCATTTTTGCAGCCTGCTGCTAACCACTGCAGCACGCCACCGCGCTAGCAACTAAATTTCCATAGCAGTCATCACATTTCCCTTTTACTGACTAACATGCCCTATCAGCTCATTCTTCACTCACACACACACACACACACACACACATTGTCTTTCATTACAGCAGCTCATCACCTTCGCTCAGTTTTCAATCTTTTGTTTAAAAAAAAAAACAAAACGGTGTATTATGTTGTATTCAGTGAAATTGTCCTCTGGTTTTAGCGGCTTTGAACTATGGGTTTGAAAGGCTGGTTTTGCGGTCGCATCGCATAAAAACTGCCTCAATACCTGTCAATAAGGAACAGTCCGCTGGTCCAGATTTGGCAAATGGGGCTACATGAGTTTTGTGGGCATTGCTTTGGAAGGAACTCTGAAAGCCTTTTAGCTAGCTAATACTAGATTTGCTAGATTTTCTTGCTCTCAAGGGGGAAAAAAATTGCGTTCTCTTGCACTCTCCTGCAATTATTTTTTTTTTTTCGCATTTCTTTTTTTTGCATCCTGGTGAAAAAAAATGATATTTTTTTGCGTTCTTTTTCGGGAAAGAGATTTTTGCAATCTGCAAACGTAGTTGCGTTCTTGGTGTTTTTATTTTCCGTTCTCCTGAAAGACAGCTATGTTTTTGTGGGTTTTTTGCACTCTCTTGAAAAACATTCTCTTTCTTGTGTTCGTTTTTTTTGTGTTCTCTCTGGAAAAAAAAAACGTGTTTTTTTTTTTCTTTCCATATGGTCCCTCTCAAAACATTTGCAGATATTCTTTCGCAATCGTTTTTGCGTCTTCGCGTAAAACCTGTTGTGCTGTCTCAAAAAAAAAAAAAACCTACCTAGAGCGACGTATGTAAAATATGTGGACATGACAGGAGCTCGTGTCTACTTTTCAAAACACTATGTTAATGCGTAATATCTAAACCGCTGCCCTGATGTCAGAAGGGTGTAGATTTCGTACGAACTCGACGACAGGAGGACGCAAAAGTATTGCAAGCAAACGCAAAACTGCTGAAATATACATTTTCTTTCTACTTCCTGTCAGAATCGAACGGAGTCCCCGCTGCATTAGAGCTTCCATAATCAGGAAGCCGCTGTGACTAATGAGCCACTAGCCACCACTTCGGAACCAAGGTGCACTCTATTCATTGGAAAACCTTCACAAGACAGCAATGACATCATGTTCAAGAGTTTTGTTCGGGGTGTGACTGCGGTTTGCCGTTTGACACTCGAGTGTCCATTTCCTGTGAAAGCAGCGGGTTTTGGGTCACATTCCGCGAGAACTGCATCAGACACAGTGCATGTTCTCGAAGATGCTCAGAGCAGCCCATCAGCTGGTTTCCTGTACTGAGTGGCACTAAAGAGGCTGTTAAACTGTTTCCTTTTCAGCTCTTTACCTCTGTTCTGAACAGAACCTTTATTGCGGGTTTTTTCATCTTCAGGCTACGGAATTTCTTTCAACTTTTATACAGGATGTTCGATACCATTTGTGTCTTTGCTTGCAAGGTGGAGTGCCGTTTTTTTTTTTTTTTTTTTTTTTTTTCTCTCTCCACCAAAAGACGTCTACACACTCCCCGTTCCTGTTTTTTTTTTTTTTTTGCAGGAATGCGCAAAGAAGGCTAATACCTTACTAGTCTTGAGGTTTTTTCGAGAAACAAGTAATGAAACGTGGCCAGAGTGTTTCTTTTTACATGTTCGCCACGAAATGAAGGAGAGCACATGCACACACAAGCACACACATATGCGGTGAGGAGGAGGATATATATATGAGGTGAGGTGGCCTGGGGTGCAGTTTACATTCATCCCAGAGGTGTTCAATAGGGTTGAGGTCAGAGCTCTATATGGCAATATATGGCTGGAAAAGTCCCAACACGTTTGTCCATATAGTGAATATAAATAATAATTTGCAGACGATCATCTCAGCACTTAATTGCCAGTCATTTCCGCTGCTTATTTCAAACACCCCCATTTACGGTAGAAGAGAGGAAGCTCAGTAAATTCCTGAATCTCCTCAGAGTCTTTTTATGGTTCGGTTTAAAGATCTTCGCCATGGACTCAATTCAGCGTCAGAGTGCATGAATAACGAGAAGAACACAGCGGCGAGAGAGCGAGAGCGGCTCTGCAACACTTTGTCAGCAGATCACTTGAACAAGTGTGAAACCTTCACTAAATGTCAAACCAAACACATGCAGCGTTTCTGAGAAGCCCACGGCATTCGAATAGATTTCTTTCTTTCTTTCTTGCTTTCTTTCTTTCTTTACATTTTTTCTTTTGTCACAGAAGGTAGAGTGAAGTACGCCGGGGTCAATCAGTACAGAAATATCATATCGCAATGCGTATCGATATGATTTCATCCAAAGACAATTTGTCTGTCTTCAACTTTGTAGTAGCTGTTTGTGAAAAGCCACAATTCTTTGTCCGTGACTTATTTTGAAAATCCGAAAAGATTCCTATAATCCTAGGCTAAAATATGTAGTCTTTATTCGCAGGTTTGGCATGTTTACCGACATTGAATATCTGGCAGTGCAAGAAGATTTCAGAAACTTTCCTGTGGTATGATGGAGCCAATAGGATCCCCGAACCTGATGATGCAGTTAGCGCGGCGGCTTCAATCCACTTCTGCGGAAATGCCGAAACGAGTCAGGTGGTCAGCACAGCAAGACGAGAAACGTATTATCATGGAATTATAGAGTTCCGGAGGGAAAAGTATGAACAAAATAAACACTTCAGATTGTTTTTATTTGCTGCTAGCTACCGTTAGCGAGAGAATGCGGGTCTGAGCGCGTCATGGATTGATTACATTCGCACAAGTCTTTTTCTTAGGTCAGTTTGTCATTACGACAACAGATCTACAGAGATCCTACAGTGTGACATCATGTTCGTACAGTCCGACAAGTCCAAAGATAGTTTTTCCGGCTCGTGTTTGTTGCTGGAGCGGCTGAGAAGGTCCGATGTCATTACGAGACCGTCCTCTAGAGGCGAATCAGATTTGTTTTTACACGTGAGACTGGCCGCTGCACAGAGATCGCTTTATCCTATTTACAATTTATAATATATTAATTAGATATTTTTAGGGCTGTCAAAATGTTGTCATAGTTGTTCTAACTGCTAGGAAGGAAGAAAGGAAGTAAACAGTCTGGCAGATGAAAAGCATGATGGTAAAACCGGTAAATTAGGAGCACAATGGATGACGTGATGTGGTATATGAGGCGTAAGACACACGTCAGGGCACGCTGTTATATGCAAAACAGCTTCAGGGTGGTGAGAGTGACGCCCTGTCATTCCTTACATAACCTAAGAGAGAGAGAGAGAGAGAGAGAGAGAGAGTGTGTGTGAGTGTATGGTGTGTGTATGATGTGTGTGTGTGTGCGTGTGTTTCCTACCTCATCATCATTATAATCTTTATTCCCGCCTCGGAAGGCACGCTCTTGCTAATTCCTACCGTTTTTAAGGTGGAGACGAGTCATAATCTTTGATTTTCCTTTCGGTTTGCTCACTGAGAAATAAACCACTCACGCCATGTTCTTTTCTTCTCTCAGTTCGATCGTTCCATGCTTTATTTACGCGGATGTCTGAAACGATAACACGCTACAGCTACAGGCAGCGTGACGCCACGCTAAGGTCACCATGGTGTGTTAAGGTTGGAGGAGGAAGACCTCAACCCCCATAAAACACCTTTGGGATGAATTGGAAATCAGAGAAAAATAATCTCCTTCTATGTGCTAACACTTCCTTGTCCATCTTTTCCTTCTCAGTGACACTTTTTTCTTGTAGTCCTTTTTCTTCTCCTCATTCTACTTCTTTATCTTCTCCCCCTCCTCCTCTTCGATCATCAGTATTTCTCCGTATTCTGCTCCATTTCCTACTCTATTTTCTTCTTCTCTTCCTTCTTGATCATCTTTTTTTCTTCTTTTTCTCTTCCTCCTTGATTCTCTTTCTCTTTTTCCATTGATTCTTTTTCTTCTCTCCCTTCTTGATCAGCTTGTACTTATTCCTCATATTCTACTCCCAACGTTTTCCTCTTCTTCTCTTCCTCCTGGCTTCTTTTTCCTCTTCTTCTTCTCCCCTAACTTCTTCTCCCTCTTCTTCTGCTTGCTTTTCTTTGGCTGTATTCATGCTCAGAGTTTAGGAAGCTGTCCCCGTTCCACACTAACGTTAATCGACTCTGACATTTGAATCTTAAATTGTAAAGTCAGAAATGATGCTGGATTTTTATTTTTTATATTTGATTCTTTTTAAAGGTTCTGTGTTGAGGAAACGATATGACCAGGACTTTGAGACGGTCCAGACTGTTTCTAAACTGGGTCACCCAATTTAATCTCAATTAGCTCCAGATGCTTCTTTTGGCTTCCCCTGGAGGAGTGAGGAGGATATTTGGGCGTCTTTAACACGCTGTCATTTTCTCTTGCACCTACAGAGTTCTGTAAACAGCTGGCAGAGCGACAGCGCGATAAAGACTCACTTCCTACACGTTCTTCCAGGGAACGCCGAAAAGAGGCTGCTGGATCACACGACTCAGTGTGACACCTTAATCCCTGGCAGACTGATCTATTTTAATCTGATATTCAGAATAAACATTCACTATAGAGATTAGGGATGTATCAATATGGACCCTGGTATCGGGTACAAGTCCGAATCTTTTCTCATTACTTCCATAGAAGCAAGTGTGGACAGGAAAGTATGGAAGCATCCTTGTTTCCGTAGTTTTCCTTATTTCTTCCCATGCTTCTTTCTTTTTTGGATATTTATCCACCCATTTATCATTCCTTCTCTATTATTCCTTTTTTAAAAGAAAGAAAAAAAGAATCTATGCCTCCTTTCAAACACATGATTTCTTGTCCATGTCTTTAGTGTAGTATGAGAATGTAGTGATATTACAGCCTCAACTCGCTACAATGAAATAATAATCTCTCTCTCTCTCTCTCTCTCTCTCTCTCTCTCTCTCTCTCTCTCT
>JAAIIK010000398.1:987908-1007179 GCA_014706435.1 Silurus glanis
CTCTCTCTCTCTCTCTCTCTCTCTCTCTCTCTCTCTCTCTTTCTTTCCTCAGATGACCCAGACGGACGGCCAGCACCTGTGGAGGATGAAGCATTTCAACAAGCCGACGTATTGCAACGTGTGTCAGAGCATGCTCCTGGGCCTGCGCAAACAGGGCCTCTGCTGCACATGTCAGTATCTCGCAGTCTCGCCTTTTCTCAGCTAATTCTGGTAAATAAAGCGTACGTTTCATCATCGGCTCCCTGTTCCCCCGCAGGCTGCAGGTACACAGTCCACGGGCGCTGTGCCAACAGGAATCCGGCTCCATGCACTCGCACCTACGTCAAATCCAAGAAGGACGCTGGGGTAAGATTACTTGAACCTCTCGGTTGCTCTAGACTTGGTCATGTGGTCATGGTAAATCAGACAGCAGTTGAACATAGCGGTGTAGAAACATAATATCTGTGTGTGTATATGTATATGTATATACATATACATATACATATACATATACACCATAATTTCCGGACTATTAAGCGCACCCAAATATAAGCCGCACCCACTGAATTTTAAAAAGATTTTTATTTTAAACATAAATAAGCCGCACCTGTCTATAAGCCGCAGGTGTCTACACTGAAACTAATGAACTTTACACAGGCTTTAATGAAAGACAGTGCCTGTTACACGGCTTGTATCTAAACAGTAGCTTACCAAGAAAGTCATTGTTCACTGTCTTCCTCCTTCCTTTCACAACAATTTACAATAATTTTTCTCGAGTGATTTTCTTTTGGCATCGTCGTGCGTTTAAAAATCACCATCGGTGAAGCTTTTCTCCCGATGCCGTGCAGCTCAGGACACAGGTGAAGTGCGTTTTTTCGTGCATTCATTTCATTTTTTCATAGTAATGTTAGCATTCTGGTGGAAGACTAGCATTAACCTGCTAGCATTAACCTGCATTAACCATAAGACTAGCATTAACTTGGTCTGCTTTACACACCACCTGACAGTCGACAAACAACGACCCTTATATTTAATTCAGTTCGGTTTTGTTCATATAGCAGTTTTACCAATATCATTGTCCATTCATTACATACATATATTCTTATATACAATCAAAAATATGGAAATGTTTGTAATTGTTATACTGTTATTTTTCTCGTGCAAATGTTTTGGTATTCATGTGCTTAATTTTTTTTGTTTGCACTGCAACCACACAAGAAAAAAAGGCCGGAGAAGAAAAGTCAATAAGATTTCAGACAAAACTCAAAAATGGACTGGACAAAATTATTGGCACCTTGTCAAAATTGTAGCGTGTACTGTAACTGTACTGCTTTTTAAGCATGTGAAATCTGTATTTAGACACACCTGTGGCAAGTAACAGGTATGGGCAATGTAGTAATCACACTTGCAACCAATTAAAATGAAGAAATGTTGACTCAACCTTTGTGTTGTGTGTCACACTGAAGATGGAGAAAAGAAAGAAGTGTAAAGAGTTGTCTGTGGATTTGAAAGTGAAAAGTCCATTTTCAGAGATCTTAATGTTCCTGTGTCCATTGTGCACAATATCATCAAGAGGTTTACAGCCCATGGCACTGTAGCGAACCTCCCTGGATGTGGACGGAAGAGCAAAATTAATGAAAAATTACAACGAAGGATCGTTCGAATGGTGGATAAAGAACCCTGATTAACTTCCAAACAAATTCAAGCTGATCTGCAGACGCAGGGTGCAACAGTGTCAGCTCGCACTATCCGTCACCATCTGAATTAAAAAGGGTAGGAGACCCAGGAGGACACCACTGCGGACACAAAGGCATAAAAAAAAAAAAGAAAAAAAAAAACGAGCAAAAAGCAGCAATTTCAAGCTTTTGTTTTTTGTCAGAAGGATCATATTGCTCATTTTGCGTATATAGAACCGAAACGTTCAGAAACCACTAAGAAACGGGATTTTCCATGACACCACACTGACAGACAGACGCTACATTGTTAGAACGGGACGTGGGTGGGAGATTCTCGTGACATAATAAACCGAGCAAGTTTCCATCAGAAGAACGTGGGAAATCAAGGCAGATATGATTTCCCAAACTCCTAAACTTTGCAGAGTTCCACTGTTTTGCTGTGTTTGTTAGGACGACCGGGCGACTGCATTCCAGCAAAACATCACCACTTGTCTGCTCTTGTCTTTCCCGAAAGTCCACAATTTGATTTCTTTGTGTGTGTGTGTGTGTGTGTGTGTGTGTGTGTGTGTGTGTGTGTGTGTGTGTGTGTGTGTGTTCGTTCACCCAGATTTCAACCCACGACTGGATAACTGGGAACTGTGAGTCCGGGAAGTGTGACAAATGTCAGAAGAAGATCAAAGGTGTGCATGGAAAAAGCTGTGTGTGGTGCCATGCTACGGTAAGAACAGTATGAAAAAGGAAACCTGAGTAGGCTTCCTTTCTAACGACAACAATAGATTGACGGGTCTCTAATGAAAGTTCTTTCTTTCTGGCCATTTTAAACCTGTAAGCAAACAAACAACTGCTGATGTTCAGATACTAAAGTGACCTACAGAACGCCACGCTCCCTTGTTTGCTCCATCGGTACAACGGTTCTCAGCTGTGCAACACAACTGCAAAAGGGTTTTCTCATAATCAATTTGCTGTACAAAAAAAAACGATTAACTTGAATTAACAGCCATACCAGGAGATTGATGCATTGCTAATAATAGGCCTCCATGCAAAAATGTAGATCATTCTTTAAAAATCATCATCATCTTTCGGCTGCTCCCATTAGGGGTCTCCACAGCGGATCATCCGTCTCCATACCCCCCCTGTCCTCTACATCTGCCTTTTTCAAACCAGACTGTCTTTCTTTCTTTCTGAAAGAAATCTGACGAACTGACATCTGACTAACTGTAATTGTTTGTGAAATGGATCAAAATGTTTGTGAGTTGCATGAAAATGTGTTTTTTTCTTTGGAAAGCAAATTCTCATTTTTAATGCTGTTCTCTATGCTACTGTTATTGAATCAAGCCAATATTCTTTTTGCTTAGATTCTATATGCATATATGCTTAACTGTATTGTTCTACTTATTCATGTTAGTATCTAGGTCATACACACTTTAGATCTGACTGTGTCACATGGGCCTTGAGAGCAGGGTGATGAGCTCATAGAGATAACTTTTGCTACCTCATCACCCTGTTGCTGAATGCACATATACATTTTACGTTTAGTCATTATGAGTTCCAAATTTATATCTAGTCAGTTTCTTCTTATTCAGCTTCATAACATGCATAACATAAATTCACATTGCACATTTCATAGCATCAGTCAAGCCCTATTCTACACTATTATTAGTATCAGATTATTATTTTATTGTACTTGGAGTAAATAGGTTACATGAGTTTTTAGATGTAGGCTAAATAGGGTATTTTAATTCAGTTAATTTGATGATATCTAATAAGTTCAATACTAAAGATCCATGGCAGTTGTTTCGCTTTGAGTTTACATCTCAACCCCTAGATATGTAACGGTCTTCTTATCTCTGAACTTCAACACTGATAGGAAGAACTCGCCGGAAGTAATAGCAGTGTCTTGCGCCCGCAGCGATTTGTTTTGTTTATGTGCGTTTTTTTGTGCAGACGGGAAATATGTTAGAATGATATTAAAAAGCTGAGGAGCATGTGCTGTTGGTGGTTGCACTTTGTACACACTTATAACCAGACGGCTCAATATACACAAACTTAAAGTTAGAGCGGACTGCACTTGCGAGGGTTTAGGACATGCCATGTCTTATAGTCTTTCTTACTCTTTATTTTCTTTCCTCCGTAGGATTGTCACTTTTATATATAAAACACTGGTTAGTGCTCAGATCATGCTTTCGCTACTAGCCTAATGCTTATGGTAATAATAATAATACACTACAATAATAATCATCAACGACTATGCATATGTTAAAGAACCAAAAAAAAAAGGAAATATCATGTTTGGTACAAGCATACTAATTTCATGTATTGCAAAACACTGAGGTGTGAGACTGGCACAGGTTTCATGGTATGGGTAAGTTTAAGTGTTTAAGAAACGAAGTAAATGTAATTCGTTACTGTACTTAAGTAGCTTTTTCACGTATCTGAAGTTACTGAAGTGTTTCCATTTGGGGAGACTTTTACTTTAACTTCACTACATTTCATAAACAATCTTGAAACAAGCTTGAAGTCACCAATCAGGGTCGAGCGCGCTCTGTTTGAATCTTGTTTTGCCGATTCGTGGTTTCTACTTATCACCATCATACAGTTCAGCATCATTTCAACAGCAAGCAAAACATTTAGAGAGAAATAACCGATGGAAGAAACCCCTGACTCGAACTCGCCACAACACGCTTGGCCTTGTTTACTTGCTTTTTTTTAAAAGTAGTTTTTAAAAGAAGGATTTGGGTTTATGATCATTTTAATAGATATCAATCAGTGTTTGACTCTTTCCTGTCATTCTATTAAGAGATTAACATTCGAGTCTTTTCACATATACTGAGTTGATTAAGCAAAAGTCCTGTGACAAAAATGATAATAGGATTATCATATATATTATTATTATAGCACATTTGAAGGCAAAAACCTTGTGAAAAAGTGAAAGTTTAAAGGGAGACTTTACTGGAGTCATATTTTACCAAATGTATCTCTACTTTAACTCAAGTTTTGTGTACTTTGTCCACCGCTAGTTAGCAGTGTCATTTTCAAATTAATTAATGCAGATCCCACTGTGTTCTGGTTGAATTATTATTTTTTTTTTTTGCTAAGGTTTGCATATGGTGGTGTGTTAATGACAGATTTCCTAAAATTATATACAGTTATGTTCAAAATAATAGCAGTACAATGTGACTAACCAGAATAATCCAGGTTTTTAGTATATTTTTTATTGCTACGTGACAAACAAGTTACCAGTAGGTGCAGTAGATTCTCAGAAAACAAACAAGACCCATCATTCATGATATGCACGCTCTTAAGGCTGTGCAATTGGGCAATTAGTTGAAAGGGGTGTGTTAAAAAAAATAGCAGTGTATGCCGTTGACTGTACAAACTCAAAACTATTTTGTACAAACATTTTTATTTCTAGGATTTAGCAATCCTGTGAATCACTAAACTAATATTTAGTTGTATGACCACAGTTTTTTTCACATCTGTGTGCCATGGAGTCAACTAACTTGTGGCACCTCTCAGCTGTTATTCCACTCCATGATTCTTTAACAACATTCCACAATTCATTTACATTTCTTGGTTTTGCTTCAGAAACAGCATTTTTGATATCACCCCACAAGTTCTCGATTGGATTAAGGTCCGGGGATTGGGCTGGCCACTCCATGACATTAATTTTGTTGGTTTGGAACCAAGACTTTGCTCGTTTACTAGTGTGTTTGGGGTCATTGTCTTGTTGAAACAACCATTTCAAGGGCATGTCCTCTTCAGCATAAGGCAACATGACCTCTTCAAGTATTTTGACATATGCAAACTGATCCATGATCCCTGGTATGCGATAAATAGGCCCAACACCATAGTAGGAGAAACATGCCCATATCATGATGCTTGCACCACCATGCTTCACTGTCTTCACTGTGTAGTGTGGCTTGAATTCAGAGTTTGGGGGTCGTCTCACAAACTGTCTGTGGCCCTTGGACCCAAAAAGAACAATTTTACTCTCATCAGTCCACAAAATGTTCCTCCATTTCTCTTTAGGCCAGTTGATGTGTTCTTTGGCAAATTGTAACCTCTTCTGCACATGCCTTTTTTTTAACAGAGGGACTTTGCGGGGGATTCTTGAAAATAGATTAGCTTCACACAGACGTCTTCTAACTGTCACAGTACTTACAGGTAACTCCAGACTGTCTTTGATCATCCTGGAGCTGATCATTGGCTGAGCCTTTGCCATTCTGGTGATTCTTCGATCCATTTTGATGGTTGTCTTCCGTTTTCTTCCACGTCGCTCTGGTTTTGCTCTCCATTTTAAGGCATTGGAGATCATTTTAGCTGAACAGCCTATAATTTTTTGCACCTCTTTATAGGTTTTCCCCTCTCCAATCAACTTTTTAATCAAAGTACGCTGTTCTTCTGAACAATGTCTTGAACGACCCATTTTCCTCAGGCTTTCAAATGCATGTTCAACAAGTGCTGGCTTCATCCTTAAATAGGGGCCACCTGATTCACACCTGTTTTTTCACAAAATTGATGACCTCAGTGATTGAATGCCACACTGCTATTTTTTTGAACACACCCCTTTCAACTAATTGCCCAATTGCACAGCCTTACGAGCGTGCATATCATGAATGATGGGTCTTGTTTGTTTTCTGAGAATCTACTGCACCTACTGGTAACTTGTTTGTCACGTAGCAATAAAAAATATACTAAAAACCTGGATTATTCTGGTTAGTCACATTGCACTGCTATTATTTTGAACATAACTGTACTAATTCCTAAAAGAAGAAATATCCCAATATATCGCAGTGTATCGCAACATATCGTATCGCAACCCCCAGATTTTTGCCTATACGCAGCCTTAGTTTTAGACAGAGTTTACTGAATGTCTTGCCTCAGGATTTCATGACAATATAAAGCTGATTTATTAAATTTTTTGTTTGCTTCCCGTTCCAGCGCCATAACGAATGCGCAAACCTGGAGCCCTTGGAGTGTAATTGCGGCCCGCTGAAAGACCACATATTACCCCCATGGGCCATATACCCCGTCATTAAGGTATCAGTAAATTATCACGTTTCATTGAAATCTCGAAGTCGAAAAGTCTTGAATTGTGGTCTTGTTGCAGGACAGTTTAAAGTTTTACATACAACTACGAATCTATTGTTTCCAATATTCTCTCTTTGGGCTCATTAGGAGAGGCAGAACTGTTTGAAGAACGGTGCAGCAGACGACACCGAGTACTACACTACACCTGATGGACAGGTCCTGCAGGTGAGTTGCACTTCATTACGTTTTATTGCCCTTCACCTTTCCACTGCTGAACATTCCAGGGTTCACGAAATGTTTTATTTCCGTCTAAGAAATGAAGCATTTGCTGTTCTAGAGGAATAATTAACAACAGATAGGGTGATGGTGTTTGAGGCAGTGTTCCTAATACCACCCAGAAGTTCCTGATCGTTTTCGGCTTTAGGCGTTTCTGCTACCGGTTGCCATAGTAACGTTTGTGGAGTAACAGGTGGAGCAGTAAGTGTTTCGGCAAAAAATTTTTTTGCATGTATTTAAACATATTTTGCGTCGCTGGACCAGCCCACATCTGTTCTCTGACATTTGTTGCTGCTTTTGTCACGTGAAGTTTGGACCGTTTAAAAAAAAAATTAAGTCTCCGGTTACTTTACCGCTTCGATTCACTGTATGCGTTGAACGTCAATGGTGGACGAAAGTACACAAACCATACAGTATCTCACAAAAGTGAGTGCACCCCCAAAGATACGTAGTGCAAGTAAGGTACCAATATGTGTGTGTGCTATATATTGAGAGTTTGTGTGTCTGTCTTTATACAGGTAATTCCAATCCGTGACACTCATCCTCTTCTGGTGTTTGTGAACCCTAAAAGTGGAGGCAAACAGGGGGAGAGGTAAGGCCACTCCTGACACCATCTCAAAACTTTCACAAGCCTTAAAATTGCATAACACTAAATGTTCGGTACGTACCCCGGTTTTTAAATCGCACTTCGGTTCATATTGGTACAGTTCGGCGGAAAAAATGCAAAACCTAAAATTGCTTGTTGTTTTTTTTTTATTATTATTATTATTATTATCGCAGTTTCTTATTATTAACATTTGTGAACATCATCAATTTACATTTTTAAAACAATTTGAAATAAAATGCCTCCTTGGTTAAATCATTTACAAAATTATATTTTATAAAAAAAATCTAATATATAAAAATATAATGGAATAAATTAAATGAATGAAATACACGGTTTTATTATATTGATTAAATTGCGTCATCGTTTAAATCAATATAATACAAATGAAATTGATTAAACTAACACTTTCCGAGTTTGCTTTGTTACAAAAAAAAAACTCTACTGTTTCTGAAGTTATAAATGGAACAATTTAATTAAATATTTTACATTTCATCATTTGGGTAATACAGACGTGTATATAAGTTGTGTGTGTGTTACATGTTAGATTTAATATAAAATTTTCTTAAATGTCCTACTCAACCGTTCTACTTATTTCAGCATTCCTTCCATCCTTCTTTCATTCACTCCCTCAAAATGTTGAGGTGTGAGGATTTTCTCCTTTTAAGAAAAATTCATGAAGCTGGACATAAAACGCAAAAGACTCCCTATTGCTAGAATTAGCATAATATTCGTGAGGGAACTCAGATTGTAACTATGTTCCGCACGTAAACAGGATTGCATTTGGCATACACGTGTACCGAACCAAAAACCCTGTACTGAAACTTTTCAGTACGAATACGTGTTTATAGTAGGAAGAAAAGATGGATCAGTTGCCTGAATGCCGTTTGAATTTGTCAGCAAATTAGGAACATTGTGAACATTGTGACCATCGTGACCAGACCTAAAGGTGTCCAGATTACAGTGATAGACTTTGCTATTCTAGGAACTACTAAAATTCTGGAGTTTTGAGATTTTTAAGAAGACTGGATATATACATAGGAGCCAAAACATTTAGGGCTTTGTAAGTAAGTAGCAGTAGTTTGTAGTCGATTCGAAACTTAACAGGAAGCCAGTGTAGGGATGATAAGATTGGGGTTATATGGTCATATTTTCTCGACCTTGTCAGGACTCTGGCTGCTGCATTCTGGACAAACTGTAGCTTGTTTATTAATGATGCAGGACATCCACCTAGTAATGCATTACAATAGTCCAGTCTGGAGGTCATGAACGCATGGACAAGCTTCTCTGCATCAGATATAGACAACATGTTTCTTAGCTTAGCAATATTTCTATGGTGGAAGAAGGCTGGTTTTTGTAATATGGTTATGATTTTTTTTTAAGACAATTTGCTGTGTAAAATAACTCCCAGGTTTTTTTTTACTGTTGAACTAGTAGTTACACTACATCCTTTAAAATGCAGGTTGAAATGCTGGAGCTTCTGTTTACTGGTTTTTGGGCCGATGAGCAAAATCTCTGTCTTATCAGAATTTATATATGTATATGTATATTGTGAAAAGCAGAGGTCCTAGAACTGAACCTTGTGGCACCCCATCATTTACTTGTACTACCCTGGATAGCTTTCCATTTAAGTCTACAGAATGGTAACGTTCAGACAGGTAGGATCTAAACCAGCTTAATGTCTGTCCCTGAATGCCGATGTAATTTTGTAAGCGATCTAGGAGAAGGTCATGATCTATAGTGTTGAATGCAGCACTAAGGAAAACTAACAGAGAGATAGCCTTGCTCTGAAGCTAAAAACAGGTCATTAGTGATTTTAACTAGACATACAAACTAACATAGCAGTTTCTGTGCTATGATGGGGCCTAAAACCCGACTGAAACTCTTCAAAAAATATTGTTCTCTTGTAAGTAGGAACAAAACTGGGCAGACACAATCTTTTCTAAAATCTTAGACATAAATGGGAGATTTGAAATGGGTTTAAGGTTTGAACTCATGAAGTTCAACATCATAGACCATCATAGCCACTTCCTAACGAAAGCTACCACTTGAAGCATAATGTATTTAGTTCTCATTAATTAAAGTTTAGGGGCTGTTTGTGAAAATCCCAGTTTCTGATATACTCAAATACAGCACCAATCCTCAAGTCAAAGTCACCAAGATCACATTGTTCCCCATTCTGGTGTGTGGCGCGAATTGCGAACAAACAGGATTTGATGCACAGCAGCCACACATTTTGCTTACAGGATAATCACAGTGCTTCAATCAAAGTGGTCACAGGGTGTTTCTTTACCTCGTAGCTCCAGCGAAAAACTAACGAATCAAACTCGAGACGTCGAACGTGTCACGGCTGACAGGTGGAAAATGTAAATGTTCAGTGTGGCCAAAATGCAATTTACATTTACACTATCACTTTCACCTGTCCATTTGCATTTTGTTTTGCGGTCAGGGGTCAAGTGGAAAAGCAGAAGCGCAACACGAGGAGCATCTTACGAGTATGGCTTAGAAACCTGACGCCATGTTTCGTTTGAAATTAAACAGTGAGGGATCTTAGTCCTTAAAGAAAAAGGGGTTGCGATATGGAATTATACTTCCTGAGGGAGAAGGCTGAATGTTTTTAGAATGAGATGCAAATATTTCAGGGGAAAAGCTTAGATTAGAAATCCTCAGGGTTCAGTCCGGCCACTGTGGCACACACAATGAGTGTAGAATTGAGTTTAGATTAAAGAAAAAAATGTCTACATTCTTTGTCATGATAAAATTGATTGAATTTTATTATTGAATTTATTTTTTATTTATAAAAAAGTGTCTTCTTTTTTTTTTTTTTTTTTTTTTTTTTTTTTTGCTATTTTATACACAGTTCACCAGTGGGAATCGTTTCATCCAATAAAACATTGTAATGATTAAAAACTCATAAAGGGCACTTTTTGTTGTTTGTTTTACAGAGTTCTACGCAAATTCCAGTACTTGTTAAACCCGAGACAGGTTTATAACCTCTCCAATGGTGGACCAGGACCAGGGTAAGACTTTTTCTTCTCCATGAGAGAAAATGTTTAAATTTGGTTCTTTTTGTTAATTTTTATATTCTGTTTGTCTGTCTACCTATCGATCTATATCCATCTATCTACACTATATGTACGAGAGAATTAGGACCTGACATTTATACACAGATATTTGTGGTTGTTCCCCAAACTGTTGCCACAAACATGTGGAGGCACACAATTCTGTAGGATGTCTTTAGATGTAGTAGCATTCAATTCTTCCTTCACTTGAACTAGGAGACCCAAACCACAAAGCAAGCGCTCCCAATGTTCCTGCCACGTCTGGAATGTGTCCTGGAAGTCTTCTTTTTTGAAGCCTTCACTTTCTGAGATTTCCGCAATGGTCTTAAATACGGTGACCTTCGTGCCAGATCTTCATCTTCAGAAAGAGGGTGAAGACCGCAGAAGCCACATCTGGCCAGTAGGGTGCGTGCGGACGTTAGGTCGTGTGGATTTTTCCCCGACGATCTTTATGCACGAGTTGCTGAACGGTTTCGACTTTTTCAGAGGTTGAAGGTCTTCCGGATCTCTCGTCGTCTTTCAGCAAAGCTCTTGAAGCGCGCATGCCGCTCGAAACACCTTTGAACGACTCGCCGTATGTCGAGCGTGCGTCACGTCGAACGTCTCCGTGGCAGATTTGGCCGGTTTCATGCAGGATTTTACGTTTGCGTTTTCCTTCTAACTCGCTGTCCGTGATAAAACCGTATACGTGGTAATCCACGTAGTCACAATAACAGGTCTAATGTCCTTTTGTCTTCCTTCTTCCTGGAGGAATTTCCCACCTGAAATTCTCTGGTAATTCAGCGCCGATTCGAAGATCCCATACAGATACCCATACCTGCTTCTACACATCTATGTGATATACGTCACATGGTGCTGCTTGTTGAATTTACCAGCATGGTAATGGGGGAAAGACCGCATAATCATAATAGCTACATCTATTTAAATTATTTCTTTATTTGTTTTTTAAGCTTGTTTTTGATTAAATTGGGTCGTGATATTGATTAAAATGTTCTATAAATAAATTCATGTCTTGTTCATTTGAACAATTGTGAACAACGGTTTATATTTTTGTTTTCAGATTCTAAAATAAAATGCCGGCTTGTTGTAAATAAAAAAAAAATTTATTAAATCAAATTAATGGCAAAATATTTTTTTATTATTGATTCAATTGAGTAGTTGAATAAATTAATAAATTAAATTGATTATATAAAATTAAATAAATGGATTAAATGGATTACATTTAAAGTAAATGAATATTTTCAAGATTCATTTTTAAAGCTGTACATAAAACGCAAACGAATTCATGATGCTTGACTGTCATAAAAAACGCTGACAACGACAGGACGTCATCGACATGGGCGTTTCTCACGTGCGCAGTTCAAATAGTGTTTCTGGTTCAGTAGGAATGCCAGCGATTTCCACTTCAATCCTCCTTTTTAGTTCAGCAGTGGTTGCAGGACGTGTGCGATTCACTTGGCTTTTAAGATGTTTCCACAGATAAAAATCTGAGATCTGGGGATCTCGGAAGCCATGGAAAGTCACCGTTGCCATCGATTGTTGGACGAAGTGGCTCATGTTGAAACCACATGTTTTTTAATATTCAGATGTGTGAAGTTTTGCAACATCTGCACAAAAAATGTTTCAAGCAAAGTAACATACGGTGTAACAGCGGTTGTGATTTTAAAAGAAGTAACCGCCTGTAAAACCCTGTGATGACAATATACCATACTGTAACCTTAGTGCTGAGTGATGGACGCAGGCGAAGCTCAAAATTGTGATCAAAATCTAAATCCACGAGTTGTTAATGAATGTGGCGTAGTCGTTTACTTCAGCCAGCAATCGTTCGCAAAACTGTTGACGCACCACGTGGTCATTGGTTTTACATTTCTGCAGTTTGTAGCGATGGAACTTTAAGTTAAACATTCGACACATGCTGTTTCTCCATTATTGAACGTTTACAGGCTCCGCCATTGAGGAACTAGTGTAGAAAAATGAACTAACTAATTTATCGCTCAGGAGCTCCTGGTTCTACAACTCTGATTGTATTCGATTGTAGAAAGATATTTCTCATAATCACACACTCCGGTGAGCATGATATTTCTCCCTCTCTAGTGTTTGTATTGTTGTATTCGTGATTTATAATCCCACTCTTGGTTCCACCCGAACGAGGATGGGTTAAATACACACAATTCACTTATTGAAATTTTTGTTCTATAATTCTTACATTCTGTAAAGCTGCTATAAGACAATGTCCATTCTGAAACGCGGAATAGAAATAAAATTGTATTAAATTCAACTCTGCACGATTCGTCAACCCGAATGTATCGACGATGCGTGTTGCGGAACGAGTCGGCGAGGGCTCCGCCCTCACAACGGCAGCTCGAACGGACAAAATATTCTCTGGTGGGCCGTTCCATCGCCACCTGGGGACTTTGTGGAAATTGCGCGCCCGTGTTGTAATCGGACAATCACGACGTCCTAACTGGGAATGACGCTGAAATTTCCTTGGTGACAACAATTCACAGTATCGCCATTCTTATAAAAGGTTTTACAGCGAAAAAGCCGGACCAAATTGAAAAGTATTTTTACGTGAGATGCTAATAAAAGTGCAGACACAGGGTTTTCTCGGTGCAGTATTTCGTAAAGAGGAACCGCTGGAAATGCAGAAGGAAGTGCAAGAGGTGGCAGATATAAAACATACTGACGCAGAACAAACCAGCTCACTGCAGATTTTAGTACCAGAAAAAGAAAGCGAACGAGCTATTTTTAAACCGTTATCGAGTTAAAGGGGTCACCGGTCTAAAACCGAGTATCTTTCATTTTCAGTTGTGACGTTTTGCAAGATTGGTCAAGCTCATCAAGTTGAATGTTGCATGCAGGGAAGCGTTCCAGAACACCGACCAGATATGATACAAGACTACTAAAAGAACAAATACAAAAATACACAATACACGCCACAGTGACAACGACGTTGTTAACCTTTGAGAAAATGGTGTAGCTGCGGGTCTCATTTCCACCAATCAGGACATTGGATTCGCTCCTGACAGTTTGGTTCCATAGATAATTTTGCAAGATGTAGCCATGAGGAGCTGAGCCAGATGTTAAAATAACAATCGGATCTTCTTTAGCTTAAGATAACAATATTATTTGCAAAAATGTAATTCCCATTAATGACCATTGCATAATACCACCACTCTATTTAGCCCCAGTAGAAAAGTTTACTTTAGTTTTCAAGAGAATTTTCACTTCCTAAAGTGGGTCTATTGTATTTCGTCTGGTTTTGGTCTATACAGAGTTCTCGACCTGTTTCCCTTAAAATGTCCTTTCTTGAATTTTCCTTTTTCTTCATGGGCAGTCTGTTGTGTTTTCTCCTAGTTTTTAGATTCTGGGTGTAATCAATAAATAAAATTTCATTGAATTAATAAATATCTGGCTGATTTTAATATTTTTTTTCTCACCAGCTTGAGCTTCTTCAGGGATCTTCAGGATTACAGAATATTAGTGTGTGGAGGTGACGGGACCGTTGGCTGGATCCTTGACGCCATAGGTTAGAAATAAACATACCGTATACTCCTTTAATAAACTAAATCTGGACATGTCCACTAGATGGCACTATCCTATCCCCAGTCTGTAGTTGTATTATGTTCTGCTAGGTGGTGGTGTAAGCATTCTGCATTATGATTTATTCACGTTGAATAAAATATGTGGGGGGAAAATATAGTGTTCTTCATAGAAGATTTGAGGGACGTTGAAAAATTGAAGGTGGCGCTTTCACTCATTTTTTCAGTCTGTAATCACTGATATAATCATTCCCTTTTGCAAAAAAAATCGGAAGGTAAAACGCTAAATATATAGCTAATCACTATTAAAGTGTAACAGCCCTTTATGAAATAATCCTTTCGAATTTTTTTTTTTCATTTGTAGATAAGGCCAACCTGCCAGTGCGCCCCCCGGTGGGCGTGCTTCCTCTCGGCACAGGAAACGACCTTGCACGATGTCTGCGTTGGGGAGGAGGTAAGAACACCATCTCGTTAAAAATAAAAGAACTACATCAGCGTTAACGAGTGAATTACTCCTGTAGATCGAGATGGCTGAGAGTTCGCATTTTATGTTCTTTCAAACTGAGAATATGTCATTTGACGTCTTTATGCATATGCAAGGAACGTGATGAGAACCGAGGCTCCCTGTTTTTTTGCATAGCATCATGGGATTTATTTAATGGAGCAAAACTTTTTTTAATGCACTGGACGGATTTAGCAGTGCACATAAAATTGGCCGACTTCCTGCTCTATGCCATTCAATGAGGTACAAATAGTTCCCTTTTTTTTTTTTTTTTTTAAATAAGAAAGAAAAAAGTATAAACAAAAAAACAGATGTTTTTGTTCAGGTACCAGGAAGATGCAGCTCTACCTCTGCCATGTTAATCCATATTCTATGTGACTCTCAGGACACTTTTGGGTCTCCGTAGTGTTGCGATGCGTCATATTCATGCGCTTGAGAAACAGTTTAGCGAAAATAAATCTATCTTCATATCGAAATAATCAATGTATACCTAATAATAATTATATACTGTATCTCACAAAAGTGAGTACACCCCTCACACTAGGTCCACTTGTCAGTGCTCAGACGCGGCACACTGCAACAAGCCGGTTTGCATAGAATAGCCTTTTTATTTGTCACATATACTTTAGAACACAGTGAACATCTTTCTTCGCACATCTCAGCTTGCTTGGAAGCTGGGGTCAGAGCACAGGCTCAGCCATGATACGCCGCCCCTGGAGCCTTGCTCAAGGGCCCAAGAGTGGCATCTTAGCGATACAGGGGCTTAAACCCCCGACCTTTTGATCAGTAAACCAGCACCTTAATTACTGAGCTACCACTGTCCAATCTCCCTTCTGAAGCTGCTCAGAAGAAAGCCCACAAACAGTTTGCTAAAGAAAACCTATCCAAGAGCATGAATTACTGGAACCATGTCCTGTGGTCTGATGAGACTAAGATATACTGGTTTGGCTCAGATTGTGTCCAGCATGTGTGGTGACGTCCTGGTGAGTAGTACCAAGAAAATTGTGTCTTGCCTACAGTCAAGCATGGTGGTGGCAGCATCATGGTCTGGGGCTGCATGAGTGCTGCTGGTACTGGAAATCTGCGGTTCATTGAGGGGAAACTGTTTCAGAATGTCACAGTTCATGTTGGAATCCATGTTTCCCCCAATGATGCCCTCCCTTTTCCAACATAATAACGACCCCAAACACACCGCCAAGATGACAACTGCCTTGCTGAGGCAGCTGAAGGTGAAGGTGATCGAGTATGTCTCCAGACCTGAACCCATATAATAAAATGGTTGTTGAAATGTGAGGGGTGTACTCATTTTTGTGAGATAGTGTATCAGTAGTTTTTTACCGATGCAAATATGTTATGCATTGTGATACTGGTGGCAACATGTATCCTATGGCACACTTCTTTTAATCGATGCATCACATCGTTGACTCGCATGCCGATGCACCGATCTGAATTGCTGACTCTTACCATCCCTGGTACACAGTAGTGGAATGAATGTCAGTGTATTGAAAATCAGCACGAGGATTGATTGCGCCGTGTACGTGCAGGTTATGACGGCGTGGACCTGACCCGTATCCTGAAGGAGCTGGAGTTCAGCACTCCGGTGATGATGGACCGCTGGAGTGTGGAGGTAGTGATGGAAGACAGTCAGGAGAAAGGAGACCCCGTGCCTTACGAGATCATCAATAACTACTTCTCCATCGGCGTGGTGAGCGAGAGAATCCATATCTATCCACTTCTTCTTCTTCTTCTTCTTCTTTCGGCTGCTCCCATTAGGGGTCGCCACAGCGGATCATCCGTCTCCATACCACCCTGTCCTCTACATCTGCCTCTTTCACACCAACTACCTGCATGTCTTCCCTCACCACATCCATGAACCTCCTCCTTGGCCTTCCTCTTTTCCTCCTACCTGGTGGCTCCATCTTCAGCATTTTTCTACCAATATAATTCATGTCCCTTCTCTGCACATGTCCAAACCATCTCAATCTCGCCTCCCTCACCTTGTCACCAAAACATCCTACATGTGCTGTCCCTCTAATAAACTCATTTCTAATCCTGTCCATCCTCGTCACTCCCAACGAAAACCTTAACATCTTCAGCTCTGCTACCTCCAGCTCCACCTCCTGTCTTTTACTCAATGCCACTGTCTCTAATCCATACAACATCGCAGGTCTCACCACAGTCCTATAAACTTTCCCTTTCATTCTTGCAGATACCCTACTATCACAAATCACTCCTGTCACTCTTCTCCACCCACTCCACCCTGCCTGCACTCTTTTCTTTACTTCTCTAACACACTCCCCATTACTTTGCACTGTTGACCCCAGGAACCTGAACTCCTCCACCTTCTCCACCTCTTCTCCCTGCAACCGCATCACTCCACTGCCCTCCCTCTCATTCACACACATGTACTCTGTCTTACTCCTACTGACTTTCATTCCCCTTCTCTCCAGCGCATATCTCCACCTCTCCAGGCTCTTCTCAACCTGTTCTCTACTCTCACCACAAATCACAATATCATCTGCAAACATCATAGTCCAGGGAGACTCCTGTCTGACCTCGTCCGTCAACCTGTCCATCACCACTGCAAACAGGAAAGGGCTCAGGGCCGATCCTTGATGCAGTCCAACCTTCACCCTGAACCAGTCTGTCGTACCTACTGCACACTTCACTGCCGTCACACTGTCCTCATACATGTCCTGCACCACCCTCACATACTTCTCTGACACACCTGACTTCCTCATACAGTACCACAACTCCTCTCTCGGCACCCTGTCGTACGCTTTCTCTAAATCCACAAATACACAATGCAATTCCTTCTGTCCTTCCCTATACTTCTCCATCAACATCCTCAAAGCAAATAAGGCATCTGTGGTGCTCTTCCTCGGCATGAAACCATACTGTTGCTCACAGATGGTCACCTCTTCTCTCAGCCTGGCTTCCACTACTCTTTCCCATAACTTCATGGTGTGACTGATCAACTTAATTCCCCTGTAGTTACTGCAGGTCTGCACATCTCCCTTATGCTTAAAGATCGGTACCAGCACACTCCTTCTCCATTCCTCAGGCATCCTCTCACCTTCCAGAATCTTGTTAAACAATCTGGTTAAAAACTCCACTGCCATCTCTCCTAAACATCTCCACGCTTCTACTGGTATGTCATCTGGTCCAACCGACTTTCCATTCTTCATCCTCTTAAATCGCTGCTCTCACTTCCTCCTTACTAATCCTATCTACATCCTGCTTCACCAACTCCACATCCTCCAACCTTCTCTCTCTCTGATTTTCCTCATTCATCAGCTGCTCAAAATACTCCCTCCATCTTCTCAACACACTCTCCTCACTAGACAACACATTTCCATCTCCATCCTTTATTGCTCTAACTTGCAGCACATCCTTCCCAGCTCGGTCTCTCTGCCTGGCCAATCGGTATAAATCCTTTTCTCCTTCCTTAGTGTCCAACCTCTTATACAGCTCCTCATAGGCCTTTTCCTTGGCTTTCGCCACATCCCTTTTTACCTGCTGCCGCATCTCCTTGTACTCCTGCCTACTTTTCTCATCACTCTGTCGATCCCACTTCTGTTTTGCCAACCTCTTTCCCCTAATGCTCTCCTGCACTTCCTCATTCCACCACCACGTCTCCTTGTCTTGCTTTCTATTTCCAGATGTCACACCAAGTACTTTTCTAGCTGCCTCCCTCATCACTCCTGCAGTAGTTGCCCAATCATCCGGCACCTCTTCACCACCACCAAGCCCCTGTCTGACCTCTTCCCTGAACCTCACACTACACTCTTCCTCCTTCAGTTTCCACCATCTTATTCTTCTTTCAATCCTTACTTTCCTCCTCTTCTTCTTCGCCTCCAAAACCATCCTACAGACCACCATCCGATGCTGTCTAGCTACACTGTCCCCTGCCAACACCTTACAGTCTCCAATCTCCTTCAGGTTGCATCTCCTGCATAGCACATAGTCCACCTGTGTGCACCTTCCTCCACTCTTATACGTCACCCTATGATCCTCCTTCTTCTTAAAATACGTATTCACCACTGCCATTTCCATCCTTTTAGCAAAATCTACCACCATCTGCCCTTCCACATTCCTCTCCTTAAAACCATACCTACCCATCACCTCCTCATCACCTCTGTTCCCTTCACCTACATGCCCATTAAAGTCTGCCCCAATCACCAATCGTTCTTTCCTAGGTACACCATCTACCACTTCATCTAATTCACTCCAGAATCTTTCCTTCTCCTCCATCTCACAGCCAACTTGTGGAGCATAGGCACTGATGACATTTATCATCATCCCTTCAACTTCCACCTTCACGATCATCACCCTATCAGAAACTCTCTTCACCTCCACTACACTCTTACTGTACTCTTCCTTCAGAATCACCCCTACACCATTTCTCTTCCCATCCACACCATGATAAAACAGTTTAAACCCACCTCCAATGTTCCTGGCCTTACTCCCTTTCCACTTGGTCTCCTGAACACACAACATATCTACCTTTCTCCTCTCCATCATATCAGCTACCTCTCTCCCTTTACCCGTCATAGTACCAACATTTAAAGTACCAACCCGAACCTCCACTCTCCTACA
>JAAIIK010000398.1:1015638-1055075 GCA_014706435.1 Silurus glanis
TATGTATGTATGTATGTATGTATGTATGTATGTATGTATGTATGTATGTATGTATGTATGTATGTATGTATGAGAGAGAGAGAGAGAGAGAGATAAAAGTGCATTATACTAAACATCTTCTTGATCAGTGTTCTGAAGTCATGTTTTTTTTTTCTCTCTCTCCTTAGATTAATATCACACACAAGAACCAAGCCTGTATGCTGATGGCTCCTCAAGCCAAATCCTCCGGCTTTTTCAACCTGAAGTAGTGTCTGTGCCTGCGTTCGCCTCTGCGCCTGCATCTGTATCAGCAACCTGACGTGTATATGTGGTCCATATATAGCAATTTATATTTATATATGGATGCTGAAACCAATGTGGCCAAACTGTATATGTGTGTGTGTGTGTGTGTATATATCGAAAAGGATAATATACCTAGAATATGATGCTTCGTTTCTTATTTTAAACCCTTACTGTGGTCTGAGGAGATGATCTCCTTTTCAAACTTTAATTTACCTCAGTGGTGCATCAAGAACGCAGTGTTAATTGAACTTGATCCCCGTACGTCGTGCCGTCTCAGTCGTCCTTCACGGTAACCGGAAGGTCAAGATCACAGCGGATATACATTACGGCTTTGGTTTTTGTTTTTTCGTCGGCTTAAATCTTCTTCTTCTGAAAATACTAATCACTATTAACATCAAGGTATAAACTGGCTGTGTTAGGTGTTAGGCCTTAGGGATTAGAGCGAATATCTGAGCATGCGGAGATTGCCAAAGCAGCCTGTGATCGTCTTTACACCCGCAGTCTGAGGTGTAGTATTTAGATAACGCGTTTATCGTTTTTAAAACGAACGATTTCGCGCTGAGGTTTAGCAAGGGGCACTCGATTCGATCTCTTCGAACTGATCATCCGATTATACGATTTAGTACGTTATAACAGCTTGTTATGTTCAAGTTTATAACTTAACTGTGTTGATGCATGTCTTAAAAACATAGATCTTAATCCTGCAAACACACACCTGCTTAAAAAAAAGTAGATTGTGAGAAGTCACATGCCTTTTAAGAGTTGATGCCATTTTCTCTTGCTTATTTCTTGAGAATGTAGAGCTTTCAGATTACTGCCTGTAAAGATGACTGAATAAATGGCACAAAACGTGTAATGCGGTTTTTTTTCTTGCATTTTAAGGATTTTTTTTTTTACTCGCATGTACTTGAGGATTTGAGCTAAGTGAAATAGATTAGCATGAAAGTGTATTTCATTCTCTTGCACACTAGATGGCACTGTTTCTATTCGACAATTACACTCTGAAGCAGAGTAGCGCCTGTTTATTCTGTTATTCATTGATACACTATTTGGACAAAAGTATTGGGACACCTGACTTTTCCAGCCATATGTGGTTCTTCCCCAAACTGTTGGAGTTATACAATTGTATAGAATGTCTCCTGTTCCAGCATGACAATGACCCTGTGCACAAAGCCAGCTCCATGAAGATATGCTTTAAATGGCTTGGTGTGGAAGATCTACTGCTATAGAGCTCTGACATCAACCCTATTGAACACTTTTGGGGTGAATGTAAATGCTGACTGAACCCCAGCCCTCCTCACCTCACCAACCACTACCTGACTTTGCTATCACTTTGTAGATGAATGAATCTCACACAAATCTCTACAAACACATTCTGAAGTCTAGTAAAACATTTTCCCAGAAGAGTGGAGGTTATTATAACGGCAAATGGGGATTAAATGTGGAATAGGATGTTCACATACACACACACACACACACACACACACACACACACACACACACACACGACTCATGGTTCGGTGTCCACAAACTTTCCATATAGTGTAGGGTTTTTTATTATGCATTTTTATTGCTATAAAATACACTGTACTGTATAGCATATGCCAATAGCATATATTCATACAAATAATCTACTTAATTCGTACGTAATATAGGGATGTATTAGTATCTGGAACTGAATTGAACTGGGGAAAAAAAAGGTTTGTGGAAGTTGGTGAGTCAAAGATTTATTTATCTATATTAGTAATATATAGTCTGAAAACTCAAATATAAGTAATTAGACCATGATTATAATAATTCAGTCATAAGCAAAAGGCATATAAACAATATGAGGACTATATGAACATGAATAGGAAAAAAATTAATTATGGTGATAATCATTACTACTTTTATTATTATTACTATTGTTATTTTATTATTATTATTACTATTATTATTTTATTATTATTATTACTATTATTATTTTTATTATTATTATTACTATTATTATTTTTATTATTATTATTATTACTATTATTATTTTTATTATTATTATTATTATTATTACTATTATTTTTATTATTATTATTATTATTATTACTATTATTATTTTTATTATTATTATTACTATGAGTATTTAGATATAATTCTACATTTTTGATGTTATATTGTGTCCATAGGCAGGGTTCCCTTTTAAATAATTAGATTTTCAATGAATCAATTAAGCATAAAATAATTAAAAACGTTCATTAATAAGTCTAAAAGAAACATAGAAAAGCATATAATAGCATTTATTTTTTTTTTTTTATAATTATCATATAAACTGAAGGAAATATTCGGTTTCTTCCAAACACTTTCTCTTTTCTGAATCAGCGCGTGCGCCGAGTCACACTACACTTCACCCAACATGAAAGAAAACAAAAACACGATTGTCGCGCACGCCATCCAATCACGCCTCTGCTTTTTTTTTTTTTTTTTTTTTAACCCAAACCCCCCCCCCCCCCCCGGGCGTCTTTTTTTTTTCTTCCCCCCCCCCCCCCCCCCCCAAGCCCTTCTGGTTTCTCCAGCGCTGGTCCGGTGTTGGTAGTGTATCCGTAATTCTTCGAGGAGCGCGCGCGCGTGCACGCGGCACTATTATCAGCACTCAGTAGTCCATAATAAAGTCAGAAGCGCGTGCGTTGGCCGCATCGGATCATGAAGAACATGACTTTCCGGCGTGTTAAGGACAGCGGCACGGGCAGCGGCCAGGATATCTACTTCACCTCCTCCAAATCGGATAGCTGTAGGAGCATGGATTTACCCTCAGGCTCCTCGGACGTTTACAATTATAAAACCCTGGCGTACTCCGGAGGAACCCTGCCCAGGAACTTCAAGAAGGTAGCGCACAGTCTTCTACATAACTTGTAAAATATATAGCACTTTCTTATTAGAACTATTTTTTTTTTTTTTTGAGTCAGACGAGCCTCTTCTAAGAGTGAAACATTTGTTTTAAAAATGCACAAAAACTTTTTGTTTAATTTGCAATAAAATAAAAAAAAGAAACAATTCTTGCAATGCCACCAGCACTGAGCATTTCCTTGTTGAGAAATTAATGTATTTATTTTAATGATCCATGTCTTATAAATTAAGACGCAAACCGCCATTAGGTTGTGTGTGTGTGTGTGTGTGTGTGTGTGTGTGTGTGTGTGTGTTCAAAGTTTGGCTTGGTTTACGCAATGATGAGTTTAAAATTGGTCAGTCAATAATAATTAGAATCAAAAGCAACAGTAGAAATAAAATCCTGAGATTGTGTCTTTTGTAGCTTAATTAGAGCGCGTGCGAATGACCTGCTCAATTAACACAAGAAACGCCAGCGCGCGCGCTGCGCTCTCAGTTTACATAAGAACCCTGAGGAAAAACTTCATTTCTAAGATTAATGAATCAAATGACTCGTTCTTATTTTTTTGTTTGTCCCGTCTTATTTGCATAGAGCAGAAAACTATTTCTCGCCTCCATCCGGGGCATTCACACCTGCTTGATTATTTGCATACGTTGGCAGCACATGGCAGCTTGTTCGCCACCCTGACCCCCCCCCCCCCGACAAACATAACTCAGGCATGCTTTAGTCTTATATTTTATATTATATATTAGTCTTATATCTTATAGTTTGTCCTTATATTATAAGGACAAACTGGGAAAATAGCTTACATGACAATTTTTCATGTGTTTTTTATATATATATATATATATATATGATTTCTTGGTCACCTTTGTCATGGAGTAGAAATATGGTTGCATGGTTTTTTATTTTTTTTTTTTAATTTTTTTTTTTTTTTGAAAACTTTCAGGACACACACATTTGCATTTGGTGCAACTTAACCTGTGCTATCAACATGGTGTCACCGCTTCCAAGGCAACAAGTAGAACTAAAGAAGTTGTAGTTGAAATTTTTAAAGCTAAGTTTGACATGTGTTCCTCTTGCGGCACAATACAATCATGCAAACAAAATTCATAATATTTAGAACAATCCGCTACTTTCCTGGTTGGAAGGACACGGTCCCGTAATTGGTATTTCCCACCTAGAAATAAGGATATGGCCCATCATATGTATGATGCAATGACAAAGTGAACAGTGTACAAGTCTAAGAAAGGCAGTGTGTGCTGCTGCTGCTGTTCCAGACCAGAAAGACTTGAAGAAAACCTCAGCTGAGAGCAGGAAGTGAACAAAAACAAGTTAAAGCTGTAGCAAAGGTTGAGGAGCAGGTCAGAGGGGTGAAGGAATCGGAGTGGAAATTTGACCTGGTTTATAAATTGAGTGCTTTACTCCTTCTATAAGCTTTTTAAATCTTTCAAGTTTGCACTGTCAGAAATTCTCAGAGCATCACAAGCCTCAAGTTTCTCGACGCCGGTAAATCTTTTACTCGCGATTGGTTCGAACGGGTCTCTGTCGTATTAAACGAGAGAAACTGGTGTCATTTCCAAACCTTTAATGCTAGAAGGTTGCTCATTTAGCCTCTACAAATACGGAAGGGTGTTCATGCTCAGACATAGTGTTAGTGTCCTTGCAGCCTCCTGTTTAGACCACCCACACACACTGTCCTAACCAAAGCATTGACCCCCTCATTTGAAAGCTCATTTGATGCACTGGAAGCAGAAAGGAGCCTGTAGTACAATGGACCCCCACTGTGTCTCTGCTCAGGCTTTTTACAAAGCTTTTCACTGACAGTAGCCGCATTCTGTATTGTTTCTGAAATTGCGTTTTTTTGCGTCATTTGGTACGGTTTGGTTCGTCATTGGAGTGACCACGGGTCAGGATGGCTTCACAAGTCACTGGCTCACTGACCGGGTCGGTATCTTCAGCCTGAACTCACCAGAGTGGTTCATTATTTGTCAGACAATTGACCATGACTTCCTTAAAGAGGTTTAAATCCATCCACCTAATTACGCCGAGCGATTTCGGGCAAGGGTGACCGACTGCGACGCCTGAGACTCCCACAGTACAAAAGAAGGTTTGATGTGAATCAGTGAAGGATTTCTTCATAAATCAAACTTGAGGCGTTTCGTATCCGGTGGCATTTGAGAGTTAAACTGGATTATAGTGAATCCAAATTTGCTGCACTTTCATCAGTACATATTTTACCACAGAGAAAGCGAATTATACAAAGACATCTATTTGACTGTATTCGAGTTAAGTCATAGTAACCAGATACTACTCAGTAAATGACACAAAACATTTTTTTTAACTGATTGTTCTAGTTTCCTGGGAGAAACAGTCCAACAAAAAAAAAAAACAAAAACAAAACTGGTAGGAATATCATTTAAGTTGCCAATGTAGTCAAATAACTAGTCACATGTTCAAGCAACACTAAAGAAGTTAGCAGTGTTCTAGCTAAGTAATTGAACTAATTAGCTATGTTCTAGCTAACAACTTCAAGTAAAGAAAGCGAGAAGCTTTTGTACTTGTATGACGGTGCTAATACACTGAGAGAAACAATTTAGTTGCTTGGTAATAGCAGTCATTTACCCACACAACTAGCAAAACTCTTTTTTTTTTTTGCCTTTTCTTACTGCAAACTAGGCAACAAATCACTTATTTTTATATATGCGGTACGTTTTCTACTTAGTATGTACATGCAAGTTTATTTATGGCGTTTTAAAGTGCGTTTGCTATTAAATTTACACAACAGGTGCCATTTTTAAGTTTCAAGAGCGTCTTGGGGGAGGGTCAAACTCCAATTGTGTGTGTGTGTGTGTGTTATAAGACTTGATGTGAAGGAACAGAGCCACCAGTTGCCAGTTATGAAGAGTCCACTGTAATCCACCTCCTACACCCAAACCACCCTCTAAGCCACAACAGCGTATTGTGTGTTCGTCAGATTTGCCTCCCCCCGTACAACCACCCCCAAGGGAGCCTCTGGGCCACTTGGAAATAAATGAAGTCATTGAAGGCCGCTCTTCAAGTGTATGAAAATAAAGAAAGGCACCGTTTTACTAGGCCAGAAGGGCTTAGGGTACAACGTACACTTTCACAGTAACAGCCCTCTCGGCCATTGAAGGTGAAACAGGGGTGAATTGACCTTAGTGCAAACAGACAAAACACAAGGGTGTACACTACCAGCTCTCTGACACGGCGGAGGCCCGGGCGGGTCTCGTGTGGATTTGGCTCGTACCTCAATGCTGTTATTGTGCTGAGATGCGAACGGCTCGTTGCCTACACACACGCACACTATAGCGCACGTCAGAGTGATGGATCGCCGCAGACAGCTCGGGCAAAAAAAAAAAAAAAGAAGAAATAACACTTATCTCAAACCTAATGAAACTAGCGTGAAGCAGGCAGACACGCATTTCAGGTTTTATGTTGTCTGATCTGAGCATAGTGTACATACTTATGCACACTGGACTTCCAGGGATTTTCGAATGTTTGACAAGTAAATTTTTTTGTCATGAATTTCACCTCAATAGCAAAGCAGGTTTGCTATTTGTGTCTTTTTTTTTTATCGCTGGTGACACCTTTGACCCCAAAGACAGGCTTTGTGTTAGAATCTAGTTTGATCTGACTATAATCTCTCTCTTTTTCTGTCTTCCTCAGAATGCAGGGCTGCAGAAGTGGAAGCCCCTCACGCTACCACCAGAGCCAGAAAGGTACTTCAACCTTCTTCTATCTTCTTATCTCTGCTCCTGGTTTCACTTTGTGTTCTCATCGTTATTATCTGGATGCGTCCCAGACGTCAGATTCCCCACAATATTTAATCGTAAGGCCATCATGGGACTCAAAGGCAGGAATAACACGCCACATTGTATATCATTATGGCTAAATAATGATAATGTGATTAGTACAGACACAAAATTATTATTTCCAACCCAAAGTGGATCATTTCCTTACAACAGCGTGTCCTAAAGCATTCCTTATATACCACACTTATTTTCGAACAGTATTACATTTTCTATTAAACTGCGTACTTTTTAATAACGCACTGTTTATAGTACATTTATTGTTTTGGAATTTTTCATGAGGCAATTTAGTTCCTGTTTTTAATTATGGTTGAGCAGCTATAAAAAAAAACATTCTCTCACCAGCTTCTCATTTGTTCCCACTGTTGAAGTTGTTAAGCCAACAAAACACAGCTTGTCATGGCACAGAAAGCCTTATTTCAAGTTTTACATACTGGGATTCGCAAAGCACTGACACTGGAGACTCGTTTTATAATTAGTAAATAAATGTCTCCATAGAGATTTCAACAGTAGTGAATAAACACCATAGTGTTTGTCACTGTTAATTAAGTTAAACGTCCACCGCACGCGTCCCAGTAAATGATTCGTTTTTCTACAAACTACTCGGGAATGTGATTTTTAATTGATCAGCACCCTCCTTATATAAACCCATATAAACTATGCTGAGACCCTTCTGTCGCTCGTCTACTTTAGAGGATCGTAAATCGCATATGAATCCCCTGCTCGTTCCTGGTCCCCAGCCTTCGCTTGAAAAGGAACATGAATTGGAAATACGCTTGAATATTACACAGTTCCACATGCTCTCCGTGGCCACTGATGCCTTTTGAAGCTATGAGAAAGAGGAAACGTGGTTCAGTGAGGAGAGCCGACCTTTTCATAGGCACACCCATGATTGTTTAGTCCTAATCAAAACCATCATGTCCTGTTTGTGCGTCTTTCATTGACTTAGTATTTTTTTTGTGTGACTAAGAACCAATGCCTTGACATTGATTTTGTATATTTTGTAGTCATTCATCTGTTAAAATCAGCTTTGAAACAAGTCTAGAGCCTTTTTTGATTTGATCTCATGACTCACAGTTAATTAGCAGGAAGTGCACGTAATACGAACGGCGGGAACTTTTATTTGATCTCGTGTTTGACAGCAAAGATCTCAATCCTAATCTACAAGTTAAGCCTTTTTATCAGTTTATCAATTTAAAACTAATCCAAAGCTTGTCTTTACAGGAAGACGGTCCTCCTGGAGAAGAACGAGGACGGAACGTTTGGCTTTGAGCTTCAGGTAAGAGGGTTTTGTTTGGAGAGTGTTTATACTGGATTAAGTTGCCCTGTTCTCCATGAAGGTATATAGTAGCAGTTAGTTTAGTGCTAGGATTGAACATTACATTGCTAGGTTTAGAAAAGGTGGGTAACGGTTAAGAAATAATAGTTAGCTAGTTTGATAGCAAAGTTAATATTGGTTTTATGATGCTGGTTAGCTTGAGGGTGTTAGTTGGATAGTGGGTAACTTGCTTAATAAAACAATTAGCCTAATGTTTACTATTGTGCTAAAAGGCTAATATTTCTAATAAATGAATAGTATAGCTAGGCTAGGATGTATTGTTAGTAGCCTGCTTAATGACAGTTAGCCTAATGTTTACTAGCATGCTAAAAGGCTTGGTTGGGTTAATGGTTTAAAAGAAAAGCTAATGGTGAGCTTAATGTTATCTTTGTAATCTGAGGTAGTAAATGACAGATTTATATTAGCTTCAATCGTTTCTTTTCAATTTACTAATATCAATGTCCTGTAAATATAACCGTTAAAGATTTAAGGAAAGATTTGTTTCTGGAGAAAGAGCACACAGTCAGAGAAGGTTCTTTATTCATGCTTCTTAACCATAATTCTTTCATTTCTTCTTGCTGGCACACAGTGTTCACCTCTGGTCCTTGGAACCGTAGCTACCTTTACTGTTTCCTCCTCTCCACTAACAATACCACCTCTGTGAGGGCTTGTCCTCAGAGCATTTATGGAGACCTGTGTCTGTCCAGCACGGTCATGACACCACTGTCTCATTGAGCGTATGCCAGCTATTTGGTTTATATTTAGTGGTGGATGGCTCGGGCTATTGTAGGAGGTTGGACCCCTCCTTTCCTGCTTGGTTCAGGACGTGACATCGGGACACCGTGTGAGCTCGAGTGTTAGGCTGGTTTTCACAGTCTGTGAGGGGGAAAGAAAAAGGGTTAGGGTTAAGAAAAATGCAGTGGTGTTTTTCACATCCTGTGAAGCATCCGTGGCTCTGAGACCCGTCCACAGTGAAAGAGGAAAGTTGAGAGTCAGAACAGTCGTAACATTTGGAAATGCTTTAAATTTCATGCTATAATTCATAACGATCTCCACGTTTCCGCGCATCTTTAGTCAATATGGTTTAGGCTTTTGAGATGTTGCATCAGCCAACACACTCTGGTTTGGGAGGTGAAGAATTTCACTACAGTTCTCTGACATTTGTGAGTGAAAATGACTTTTCCCTTTTGTGTTTCGGTGACATTTTTACTTTTTATTCGGAGCAATCGAGGCAACAAAATAAAGGTGTTAGTCAGCTTTACCTCTGTCTATGACTGAGTTTACTTTCAAGACTCTCTCAGCTGCCACATGTGTTAACCTCAAGTGCATTGCCAGGGTTTATGTGTAGGAAGTGATACATGAGACTTTTACTCATAGCTCAGACAGATAGGGCATGGGGTTTTTTTCTGACAGAGTTCGTGTTCTCCATTTCCAACTTAACTGGTTAATGTACTATCTGGGTATTTCTGAAACGTTCCAAGTTGTATAGTATGTTTTTCTCTGGTAATATGGTGACTTTGTTGATCAAACTGTAATACCATTGTGGTTTTACTATTGTGCATCATAGAAACTTATTGTTTATTACATATTCAAGCTGGGAGATCACCTCAGTTGCTAGTACCTTGGAGTAACACTACTGTTACTGTTGCGATTGGTGAGCCTTTTAGATTGGTCTTACTCTTTGTTGGTGTGGCTCTTGGACTTGTCTTGTTTGGGCTGGGTTTTGGACATGTCTTGATCTTGACTGAGACACTCTTACAGTAACTACAGCACTCAGTAAGTAACAATAACTTAGTATCAGAAATACATTTTATACATCATGCAATAAATGGTTACAAGCATTCCTAGAACTAATTTCAGTATACTGAATTTTACTTACTAAATAACCTACTAACTGTAGTAGACCAATGATAACCGGCGTAATGTAGTCATAGTCGCTCAACAAAACAGCCAGGTCAAAGGTCAAGTGAATGATCGTTAAAAGATGTGGCGGTCATTTGAATACGCTTTTAAAATATTGTAAAATATTACTGATACCGAACAGGAAGGTAAGCAAATAAGTCTAACAACCATCTCAGTGATAAAACTGCGAAGTCCTCGGTGAGACATTAACGTGCGTGTCATCACACCAGAGCCGCTCTGAAGCAGCGTTGTTGATTTGCGTATGGAAGTACTCTATGTCTTCCTGTAGCGATAGTTTTATCTCTGTGTGTTCAGCTTCCTCAAAACAAAAAAAAAAAAAAAAAACAACGCAGAACTCTCAGTGACTCATGGGGACATGGTGAACGTTCTGGTCCTTCTTGGTTTGCTTTTCTGATCTGATCACACGGCTTCAAGCACTGATCTCAGGATCTGCTGTTTTAACAGTATCCTGTTTCTGTTCCTTACCAAATTCACAACTTCCACCAGTTAAGCAACAAACTGCAGACTGTTTGTCAGAGTGGGTCAAATTACTGTAATGCTTTGTCTCCTGTTTCCCTGAACAGAAGAAGAAGAAAAGATGACTGAACAAGTTTCAGGTTGACTTGTTAAATGAGGATGTTTTCTGTTCGACCCAGATCCTGAGGTTACTTACAACATACATACTGGTGAAACTGTCACACAAACTTCTGACTAGATAATCTGTGGGATATGTGACCAAGTTTCGAGCCCTAGTGTTGGTAAAGAAACACTTCTTTCTCTACAGAAAATGTAGTCAATCAGCCAAAACAAGTTCTCTATTCATTTGATATGAAGCCAGTGTAATTAATTATTAGCCTCTTGCCTCAATGGACTCTGATGGAAAACCAGAAAAAAAAACCCAACCTATTTCCAGATATTCAGTTCCTGTCAAGTTTGTAAACCCATAAAATTATATTTTGAGAGACTTATGCATGCTCGTTTTTTGTTTATATGCAACAAACTACGCACTTTAACAATATTCATATTCCTCATATCGTCACCTCGGGCAATAACATTAGGGTTTGAATGAAATATATGCAGCTGTGTCGTGTTCCACTTCACAATTTCCACTTCACCTTTTTTAATAGATCAACATTATCCTCATAGCTCTAGTGCAAAAGCAAAGAAGCACACTTCAGACACGTAGTCCTGTTTTTTTGCTGTGAGAGAATGTTGACTAATAAGAAAAATGTGCAAATTTCATTGATAACCAGCAGCATGTCCTGGAAGTGGCTCTTGCATATCAAAAAACAGGGTGTTAGCATGCCGGTAGATCTATCTGCACTACAGCAAGTGTGTGAGTCATGGTTTTGTTGGTGAAACTATGCAGTGGACAGGCCCTTCGTACTTTTCAAACTCTCTTCTCAGTGTTTACATGCCTGATCCCTGTATTCGTTTATTCCTGTCTGGATAGCGTATGTCCTTGGCACACACGATTTAACCTAATGCATTTTTTCCCCCTCTATTTCTCGTTTATTTGTTACAGACATACGGGCTGCACCACCAGGATGAGAACTCTGTAGAGATGTGCACGTTTGTCTGCAAAGTCCACGAAGACAGTCCGGCTAAACTCGCCGGCCTTAAAATGGGTAAGTGTGTGAAAAGGACATTAACACTGTTTGTGTTTGGTTCGAAATTCAGTTGTTTTTTTTATCTGGTATTTGGCACCTAGATTCAAAATAACAGTGATAAGAAGCAAGGCAATCTAAAAAGCTGATGCAAATAACCACTTCCCTTTCCCGTATTAGCGGACACTCTTTTACACCGATACTTGTCTCTGTCGGCCAAATTGGTAGAGATCCAGCGCAGAATCGCTAAAGGCAGCACCGTGAGGGAACTTATACGGGTTTACGTTGTGCTCCACCCCGTCTTGTTTTGTTCCCCGGAGGCCTTCTGTGACTGTGTCAACACTGGAGCAGATGCGTGTCAGACTACTGTTTAGGGAAAGGCAAATATCACCAACGTGTGCTACCTGTTTTTCGGTCAACAAGCCCTCCGGCAGTGTAGTAGTAATGCCACATCAAGTTCAGGACCTCCCGCCCCGGTAACGCAGTTAAGCCAGGCGCCACTGGCAGCTCGAGCCATCTTCTGAACACGTCTCAGAAAAGTAAAATCTACGTGGTTTCCGTGTCCTGGAATCTTCATGGCATCATGCTTTTATTTTCCTTCTTTAAGAGTTAGATGAAGGTTAGACACTTTGTCCTGTAGCCTTCCACTCGTAATTGTGATTGCATCATTATAAAGCAATGCTATAATTATACTTTCCTTCTATGAAATCACGATTAAAAAAGTTATTTATCAACAATGAGCAATCCATTTCCATTCACCCTTTAGTCTGTGGAAATCTCCAAAGGGAAGGGATGAAGCACAGATCCTCGTATCGATATTTTATTTGTCACACACACGGTTATCTGCCGATTATTTCACATGCGGTGAAATGAAAACAGCTTGGTTATGTAAAGCTCAGGTTTTGTTAAAAGCAGCACCTTTTGGTGAGCAAATAGATTTGACTTGGATTTTTATACCTATTAGTGCCTTTGTTTTAATATAAAGCAAATGCCTTCTATTATTTACGCAATAGCATTGACGTGCATTAATCGCCAATAGCCTTCTTTATGTCGCTTTCTAAATATAATATCTTTATTATAATGTAAATAATATAAAATATTGATTTATTGGTTTGTACAGTGCAAACCATATACTCATCCATCTGTCTATCCATCCATCTCTCCTTTTGTCCATCCAACCGTTCGTCCGTCCATCCATCCATTAATTCATTCAGCTCAGTTGTTCTAAGTTCTGAGTAAAAGTGGAGCATCGAAATGAGTCGAGTCACTTGGGCACTCAAAATAAACAGCCCTTTTGGCTAACCGCATATTTATACGCAAACCTGATTTCTTACTTCAGCTGTTAATACCAATCACTTCAGATGATCTCGGTTGTTTGGAGGTCTGATCGTGATTGTGAGTCTCTAGTTATTGTTATCTTATTGTTATCATTGTCCCAGCAGCCAGGTTCACTTTTATTTTCTATAAACATGTTCCAGTGAGTGAACCCCTAGAGACGAGAGTTTGTGCTGGTGCAGAGTGCTGACATGTTAAAAAAAAAAAAAAATCTAATATTTGCAGTGTCTGTGCTTTTGACGGATCAGCTTTTTTTTTTTTTTTTTTTTTTTTTTTTTTGGTGGGGGGGATTGGTTCTTCCATGTGGCCACGCATTAGACGCATTATAAGCAAACAGGATCGGCGCTCAGCTGTGAGGCAGCTCACCAAGCAGAGTTTCAGTTCCTACATTCTCTGCATGCTTCGTGCTATTGTCCTCCATGGCCCGCCTCTCGGACCTTCATGACCTCATCGTGTTCAGCAAAAAAGGCTTCAGGCGTGATTGGCAGCCTGACATTATATCTTAATCTTCGAAACTTTGGTGAAATCAACCGTGTGTGTATGTGAGAGACGTCTCTAAAAACAGGGCCTTCACAGACACAAAAGCAAACTGAATTTAGAGACTCCCATAAGGAGAATAAAACAGTTTCACGTGACAAATACCGGATGTCAACACTGCTTCATTACAACTTCTTGCAGCTCTGAAATGTTTACGAACCACAAAGTGACTTTTTTTTTTTTTTTTTTTTTTTATGGTTGGGATGGGGGGCATATACCCCTGAATTATTACTTGCACAACTGACCAAATCAGCTAAGATTGTTTTTAGTCTACAATCTGCAGTTATGATAGATAGATGGATGGATGGATAGATAACAATATTTTGGGAAACTCAACTCAACTTGTCTGTTTAGGGAATAAACTCCAGTCTCTCAAACACTCCAGGCTCCAGTTAAAAAAAAAAAAGCATAAAAAAATAAGCACCACCACATTCACTTTTATCACTTCCTGCTTCCTGCTTGTCAGTCATGATGGTTGTAAATTCATCTGCCATCTTGTTCTAGTTTCAAAGCAAACTAGTGTCTGGGAGCGGGTAAGTCATGTTTAGGCAGCATGTAACGTGCATGTAACATTAAATTGCAAACTCTCATCTAACATGCCTACGAAACAAGCAGTAATTAAATTATTGTCGAAATATCCAGACCTCAAACTAAAGTTTGGGTTGAGCTGATTCTCTTGGAGAGAAAACAAAAAATGACAGAAATAAAAACAAAAACACAACATAAAAAAAAAATGCGAGAACAGAAAGAGAGAAAAAGGGAACAGTTTTGTGTAAAATGAAATGCATATCTGCAAGGTATCCATTCCTTATTTGCGAGCAAAGAGAGTGAAGAATAATAACATGCATAATTTAAGATATGTGAGGCTAGTCAGCTGTGTCAGAGCAGGGTAACACCAAGGCTATCTGCCCTCTTCCACATACCACTCATAGCTGATTGACAGGGCAACATGAAAATGGGTCCCTCCCCCTCTCAGACTTGCATTGAGATTAGATTTATGGCATTTGGCAGACTCCCTTATCCAGACCGCATTCATGCAACTGAGCAGCTATGGGGTTAAAGCCCTTACTCAGTGGTCCAGGAGTGGCAGCCTGGTGTGGCTGGGACTGGAATTGCGACCTTCGGAGCCAAACGTGCAATGCTTTAACCACTTAGATACCATCTCCCCAACATGGCTAGTTCTGACTCCTGGTCATGGATTAGCTATAGCATCATCTGAATTCAAGCTCCTGGCAATAGAGTTCTAGAGAATAGAGGGTTTTTTTGTTTTTGTTTTTTTCACGCTGGTTTTCTGGTTAATTGATTCACAGGTGACACCATCGCCAGCGTCAACGAAACATCTGTCGAAGGATTTCGCCATAAGGACATTGTCCAACTCATCAGATCATCTGGCAACAGCGTTAGGTAAGCTCGCTCTTTCTTTCTTTCTTTCTTTTCTCCTTGTGGCCTTTCTTTCTTTCTTTCTTTCTTTTCTTTTTTCCTTGTGGCCTTTCTTTCGTTCTTTCTTTCTTTTCTTTTCTTTTTTTCCTTGTGGCCTTCCTTTCTTGCTTTCTTTCTTTCTTTCTTTCTTTCTTTCTTTCTTTCTTTCTTTCTTCCTTCTTTTCTTTTTTTCTTTCCTTTTTTCCTTGTGGCCTTTCTTTCTTTTTCTTTCTTTTCTTTTTTCCTTGTGGCCTTTCTTTCTTTCTTTCTTTCTTTCTTTCTTTCCATGTGGCCTTTCTTTTTCGTTCGTTCCTTCTTTATTTCCATGTGGCCTTTCTTTTTCGTTCTTTCTTTCTTTCAAATAAAGCAAGGCAGAAATCTGCTCCGTATGTTTTTTTTTTTTTTTTGTTTGTTTGTTTTTCAACCCAAAGTTACTTTATTTAGTCTCTGTAGGTTTATTAGGACTTGATTAAAAACGCACATGCTCCCCGGGTCATAAAAGATAAAAGAGTTGTGAAAATAAGCGAACCCGCGTTTATAAACTGGAAGCTGAAACTGAACTTTGGACGGACCACATGAACGAGAACCCGTGCAGGGCTTCCCTTTGCGTGTGATTGTTAACCCAATTTGCTCAGCTGATAAAGGCACCCAGCGGTGTTGTAAAGTAGAAAGTCATCAACCCGGTTGAAAGAAGTAAAGTAAATAAAAAGTCCCCCAATATTATATCCGTGTCTTGAAATCAAATACATGTGTAGGAGTGAAGTAGATGCTTGTTAATGGCTATGGCTAAGCTCAGACTCGGGCTCAGACGCCGGGGGGTGTTAAAGCTGAGGAATCAAACACGGCTGTATTAAAAAAAAACCAGATGGATTTGAAGACGGAAAGCAATTTGTCACAGTGTGCACTTACGTGTAATTTGTCTGTCTTTTTTTTTTTTTTTATATTCAAGGTTGGAGACCATATACAGTAACACTATAAGGAAAGCAGAACTTGAAGCTCGCCTACAGTATTTAAAGGTAACATAAAAAACAAACACACAAGATTTCTGATTAAACCCAAACACTAAACCCACAGAATACACAAGGCATAGGAAAAAAAAAGCCTGAGAATGTCTGTTGCAATGCACATGAGGTCAACACACACACACACACACACACACACACACTTGCACACATGCCAGCCCCACCCGTCCACCTCACACCCCACCTGTTGCCATGTCCCTATACCCTTTTAATCCCCCGGCATCCTGGCACACAGCTGAACGAGCACATTTCAGAGAACAGAAGTGCTGCTCAGACACTCATTCCTCTCAGCACAAGCTGCTCTGGCGAAAGCTAAAGCAGAAGTTTAGCACGTTGTCGACGATAGCGATCTCCGTGTGCAAAAACCACCTCAGAAAAAAAGACTTTCTACCACACGTTGATAAATTCTCAAACATGATTGCCAGTGATGGCAGTAAGGAGGCACGTCAGTACATTTTTCACGTTTTTATTTTTTTTTTTGGAAGATGTATACACTTTACTACATTTCAGAGAAACGTGCCGTTCCTCAGTACTTCAAAGGGAGCACATGGTGTTAAATGAGAAGCTGTGGCGAGAGCCCACAGTTCTGGTGACAGAGTGTGTATGGAGTGAGGGTTCAGTCACGGTATGTCTGTAACTATAGAGAAGGTCTGAAAGGTCTGGTGTGTAGAAGACTGGAACACTGACCTGCATCCATTATCCAGAAGTTTCTATGGTTGCTACTTTTACGTTTGTCCATTCAAAGGCGAGATTCTTTCTACTTTACTCGAGTAGAAATTATATTTAATTATATATACACAAATATTAGATTTGTCACTGATGATTGGGCAGATGACTCTTATTCATTTCCACTTGGCGTATTTCTTGTTTGGTAGACGCGCAATACAAACGGATTCAGCTGAGGAATCTTTGGACTAGTGAAGTTTTCTGAGATGTTTATGCAGCATTTTTTTGGATGGAGTCTCCAGTGTCCGTGTTTTGTTTAGCACTCAAAAGGTAGAGCTGAAATTTATTAAGAGAGTTTTGTGAGGGAAGATACAATCCGGAGATACAACAACTGAAAACCAGGAATTTATTTTGGGAATGTTGTTTCAACAATATTTATTTCACATTTCAAATGCAAAAAAAAATACACCTGTAATACATTATTGTAATATTGTAATGGCATGTGCTGTTTGAGAGGAATAAAGGACCGGAATGTGGTGCTACAGGAACATTAAACTAATTGAAGATGGAAACTAACTAGTTACAGCAACAGCAGTAATTCATGCTCACTTTCTTAAACTCTGTTAAAGTGACTATTTATATAAAAACAAGACTGATTTAGGTGCTACTAACAGAATTTCTATTAACACGGAAGGAAGGCCGGGTGTAAGTGTGCGAGGCGGCCATCTTGGAAATGCAGAGTTGTTTTTTTTTTGCTTTAGCGCCAAGACACAAAGCCCTGCCTCGTGCTTAAAGATCTGATCATACCAAAAGGATGAATACGGGTTTTACTTTTAATTTCAGTTTGTAGAGCCCTGCTTTTTTTTTTTTTTTTTTTTTTTTATTAATCGAATTGTATAATTTTTTTTAAATGATTTATCATAAGCAGATTTGAGAATGTGACTTAATTTAGGGCAAACTAGACCTCCGAACTAAGCACCGACTTTCAACCGATTAAGTAAGAGGAAGACACGGCAAGACAAAGGAAATATTTCACATTGTGTTCAGCTAAAAACTCGCCACTTCTGTTTTTTTTCGGTATTACAAAAGCCTCGTGGTTGCAACCATGAGTTCTCGACGTCATGCTAAAAATGCGCTTCTGCAGATGTGTTTGTTCTAACTCTAAACGTTTTTTCATTCTGTTTTTCCCAGCAAACCTTGCATGAGAAGTGGGATGAGTACAGATCACTGATGGTGCAGGAGCAGAGGCTCGTTCACGGTGAGACTTCAGTAGCGTATACCTCCGCATGTGCTGGTCACAAAACGGCGTCTTGTGTTGGTCCCTGGTCTGTACATAGGCTTGTGTGTATTTATATCACACAGGCTTGTTGGGGCTGATGAGAAAAGTGCTGTGTGTGTGTGTGTGTGTGTGTGTGTGTGTGTGTGTGTGTGTGTGTTAAGATCACACCTCTCAACTTCTGTAAATCGTTTGCCATGTTCACATCCTTCATATCCTCAACACTTTTCTTCATGTTTATTCCTGTTTTACAAAATCGGATCAATGAAAAAGCAAATATTCCTTTATTACTGTTCAAAACCGTGGAGTTTTTTTTTTTTTTTCCAGCAGCTGCTTTTTTGATAATCTAATTTGAAAACGCGCTCGTTAAGAATTTACCGTAATTTTAATCCGTTCTTTTTTTTTTTTTTTTTTTTTGTTCTCTTCTCACAGGCATCGTGATGAGCGACGTGACCGTGTACGAGTCTCTGGAGTCGGCCGGAGTGTACGGTAGCCTGGGCGCTCCAAGCCCCATGACCACCCGCTCCCTTTGCCTCACAGGCAGCACCAACAGCAGCGCGAGTCACCTGAGCGAGGACGACCCGCTCTACCAAACCTGCCTCTTCCAGCCCAACAGCAGCAAAGAAGGCGGCGAGGACGCCAGCGATTACTCCGTTACCCTCGAGGACAAGCCCCAGCGGACACGTAACCGTTTGCTCCGTCCCACCAGCGAGTTATTTGCCTCGGCCAAGATGTCACTGAGCCGCAGCGCCAGCACACGCAGCTACTTGAGGGGGTCCACGTCTTCGTCGACGACGTCCTCCTCCTCCTCGGTGCCTGGCGGAGAAAAGCCTCAGTGCGGCGCGTTCAGCTCGCTGCAGAGGAAACCCAAACGCACAAGCATCAGACGCAGGCTGCTCAAATACATCCCGGGTCTTAACCGAGCTCTAGAGGAGGAGGAGAGCAAACTGTGATTTATTCAGGGCAAAATGAAGACTCGGACTAACGTGCGCATCTAAAGACTGCAGTCTAGACGCCAGGAATATGCCTTCAAACCATGAACAAACCAAAAATGAGTGTATGCAAAAACATAATGGGATACGCCATATCTGTTGATCCCAATCATCAGTTATTAGAAAATGCTTCAAATGTTGGGAGTGCTTACAGTATAACTATTTGGTGAATAAGCCAGAACTTTTTCACTGACAGTAGTTCATTCCACTGTTCACTGTGAAATGTTGAAAAACTGTTATGAATCTATATTTCCTTTTGTTCACCTGGTCGATTCCTGATAGTATTTATACCGACATTTTGAGCTTATTTCCTGTACAGCATGAAGAACCCTGGGCGTATCCTCTGATCATTTAGACCTGCAAAACATTCAAAGACTAAACATTCAGAACTTAAAAAAAAAAAAAAAGAAGAGGTGATTGGGACCAAAACTCCCAGTGCGTAAAAACCAAAGCAACCACAACGTGTTAAGCGTCTGCTTGTTTTCAGACCTCATTTAATCCGTGCTGGTTACATTTTTTTTTTTTTTTTTTTTTTTTTTGGAAAATCCTGGCGATCACAATAACTTTGTTAGCAATCATTCTTTTGTACATAATTTTTAAGAAAATAATTTATTTATTTATTTTCATCTGGTTTTGTCGTTTCTTTTTTAAAGATGTACAAAATGAAGGGTTTCGGCTTGTGTTTTTTTTTTTTTTTTTTTTTTTTTTTTTTTTTTTTTTTAAAATTGTTTTTTTTTTTTTTTTTTTTTTGGTATTTACTGTTCTTTCATGTCTTTTTCTACTTTGGGAAAAAAAAAAGCTCGAAATAAATGTGTGATATCAGTTCTTTGCGGTGTATATTCGCTTTACACCTCCCACTCAAGTCATTTGTTTTCATTCCGTTAGCATCGGCGCTGTTATTTCAGATTCCCTGAAATAGTTTTAGTTGCTTTGTCACTATTTTTGCATTTACATTTGCGACATTTAGCAGACGCCCTTTATCCAGAGCGACGACTGTTTCTTGTATAGATTACGATTTTGGAGCGTATTCCTAGGAAAGGAAATCCCCTCTCAAATTGTGTCAATTGTGTGATAAGCTTTTTAAAAGACTATAATGAGAGAAGTATAAAAGGAGCCAAGACGAGTGACTGTTCCTGTCATTTCAGCCATATGCAGTACAGTGCGCAGGACAACGAAACGTTCCCACAGGGGAATTCACTTGTTTTTTTTGCAATAACGCTTACAATGGACGTCTTTAAAGCAGCTTTATTTATCTCCGATGAGCAAGCATGGGGTGACTGTGGCAAGGAAAAACTCGCCTGGATAGCATGAGAAATGTTGAGAACCTTGAGAAGACCCAGACTCAAAAGGGGAACCTTCCTCATCTGGGTGACAACAAATGTGTAATTATTAATTATAAAAACAGCGGAGAGTGTAATGAGAGAACTCGTGAGTGCCGGAGTGTGTGATTTATGAGTAATGTCTTTTCTAAAGTCTTATACAGTCAGTTGGAGTAGTGGAACCAGGAGCTCCTGAGCAACTCATAAATTAGCTCGACATCATGATTAAATGGTAAATGATGGAGAAACAGCATATGTAAAATATTTTTGTATTGATTAAGATGTTTATCCTCAAAGTCCAATGTCCAAAATCTTCATGAAGTGGGATCCAAAATACAAGGACAGAATTTGGTGCTTATGAGGACATTTGCCAAGTCCTTAGAAAACTAGTTGCGTTTTCACAAAGTGCAACTTATTAACAAATTAAGCAGAAAATATGAACTTTTAAGAACTAGATTTAGGGTTAGGTGTGATAACTGTTACTAGACATTTGAATGTCATTAGTAATTTTCTACTTCCTCTTAAAAGAAAAAAATGGCCAATGTTTTTTCTTTTTTTTGTTTTGTTTTTGTTTCTAGCACTCATTTTCCAATTAAAGTAGGAGTTATACAATGGGACACGAAACAGAAATTACATGGTTTGTGTGGATTTTAATAAAAGATAAGGCTAATGGCCATGCAGAGACAAAACGCAATATGATTAGGAATAAAAACGAATAATTAAATTAGGGCACGTAAATGGATTCCTGTCTGACTTTTAAAGTGTGTGTAATAGTTTTATGCCTGTGATGTGACCCAAAGCTATAAGGTCAAAATATTCACAAGTTTTTCTTACATAGTTTGATTTCACTCTATTAACCTCAATGGCAGGACTTCAATTTTAAGTGTGATGAGGAGAAACAAAAATGATGATTCAAACCCGACTTTCTAATGTCCTTGAGTTGTCTTTAGCTACTGTTCTTTGAAAAAGAGGAGGGAAAAAATGTGTGGGAATGTGCACAAAAAAAAAGTGTGGAAAAAAACTGACCCTGAAATTCCTGCTCTATTCTCCATCTCTAGACCACAGCTGAACCTTGACCTCTATAAGCTCCCAAACTCACACATTACCATGGAGCTTTTGGAGTATTCAGGAGTTCTTGGTAGCAAGGCTTTCACCCCAGTGTCTCGTTTGACCTGAGAGGTCATGTAATCCCCCCCTCCCACTCGACTGTTTACGCTCACTTTCACGGCCCAGGCATTGTGTCCTCTATCAGCCGTTGGCTATTGGATCATGACGCTGTTTGGATGGCAATCAGTTGTCACGCGGAACAACCGGAGCTTGTTTTTTTTCTTTTTTGCACTATTGTTTACACCCAGTGACAGAAAAAGGAGTGGGTTAATTGGTGGTTGACGTCAGCGATTAAGAGAGCTCAGAGTGATTAGTGGTTTTTAAAGGTCTGAATGCGTAACGAGTGAATGTGAAAGGCACGGCAGAGGCAGAGATGATGGAGAATAATTAGCACTGCTAAGAAGGGGGGGGGGGGGGTGTTATTAGGAATGTGGTGTCGGTGTGGCTGCTTATAAAAGTTATTTATAGTAACTAAAATGGTAATAGGTATGACATGTATAAGTGCGTGTGTGTGTGTGTGTGTGTGGTTCCTGAGTGCACAATAACAAAACAACAACAAATACAAAAACACATGCAAAGCCATGTGACCATGTTCTATAAACCTGAGAAGGGAATTCTGGGCTTTCCACAAGTTTATTTGTGTTTTTAACATAACATATAGCATAACATTATACTATATATATATATATATATATATATATATATATTTATATATAAATAAATAAAAGTTTGTGGACACCTGACCATAAGATTGGTCTGTGCTTTTTGAACATCCCATTCCATATTTAGTTCCCATGATGCTCCACTAGATTTCGGAGTGTGCTTGTGGAGGTTTGTGCTCATTCAGGCGCAAGGTTTGGTAAAGTCAGGTACTGAGGAAACCATTGGCTCTATAGCAGGCCACTCAAGATCTTTCCCTCCAAACCATGTAAAGCATATCTTCATGGAGCTGTTGTTGGACACAGGGACATTGTTGTGCTGGAACAGGTTTGGGTTTCCAAGTTCAAGTGAAATGAAAATTCTAAACAACTGTACAACTGTGTGTCTCCAAATTTGTGGTAACAGATTGGGGAAGAACTACATACGGCTCAAACAGTCGAGTGTCCCAAAACATTTATGTAATGAACAGAATATATAAAAGAAAAGAAAAAGAAAAAGAAGGAAGTCCAGAAAAAGTAATAAAAGTAATAACATGAAGTTAATATAATGAAAAAAACTGCAGAGGTGGATTATTCCAAGAGATTTTAACCAGCGATCCTGAATGCACGGTCACCGTGAGCTTTATTAATAATCATTTTATTGGTTACTGGCAGTTATATTGAACAACAAGATTAACCAATCAGAATCATGCATTATTTATAATTTAATAATATTTTTTATAGGCATTAAGTAGATTAACTGAATGATCTAGAGGTTACTGCAAGACGAGAAGATGTTTCTTTCAAAGTTTTAAAGACGCCATATGAACAGAATTTTTGGGACACCTGCCTGAGGGATTACTTTCAAGGATGTTCTGAGGTGGTTGAATATTCCACTTTGTTGTCTTATAGCTGAATTTCTGGACAACTCTTCTTTTTACTTTATACACACACTTTATGGAAAAAAGTATTGAGACTCCTGACGTTTCCTGTCATATGTGGTTGTTTCACAAACTGTTAGCAAAAAGAATAGGACGTCTTCGGATGAGGTAGCATTACATTTTTTCCTTCTCTTGAACTAGGAGACCCAAACCTGTTCCAGTCTGACAATACCCCTGTGTACAGCTCCATGAAGATATGCTTTACATTGGTTGGAATGGAAGATCTTGAGTGGCCTGCTATAGAGCCCTGACCTCAACCCTATTGAACACATTTGAGATAATGTGAGATAATCAGGCCTCTTCACCTCACCTACATCAGTACCTTGTTGCTGAATTAGCACAACTCTATACAAGAACACTTCAAATAAACTCCTCCAAAAAAGAGTGGAGGTTATTCTAACAGCAAATCGGGATGAAATGTGGAATGGGATGTTCAAAAAGCATGCGCCAAACTTTTGGGCAGGTGTCCATAGTTATGTGACACATCCAGTTAAATTTCTTTAAGAAGTTTTTTAAGAAGGCAATAAAAGGAAACCAATATATGATGCAAAAAATGTGTCTTAATCTGCCAATTTGATAAACAAATTCGGTCCTTGTATCACAATCACTGGCAGGCGGATCTAAGGAGGAAATCTAACAACTCCCTCGAGCTGGTAAAAAGCCTGGTTGATCCCTGAGCCTCCTCCCTCTTAGCGCACAAACACACTCTGTGTAAGAATGTGTTCCTAATTACGCATTTGCGCACAAGTTTCCAACATAAGGCCATCATTGTACTGGATTTCCTTAAGCTAGTGTTCGTGTTTTTTACCTGTGCGCTCTGGCAGCAGCTGAAAAGGAAAGGTTATGTAATGAAGGTCGATTTGACAATTCTTAATCCACAGGAGAACCCTGCTAGGACAATAGCGCTGAATAAATAAATAACAATATACAAGCACTCGATAACGTGTAGGAAATTCGTGGCATATTTGTCACACAGGATGTACAACTGGTTGGAACAGAATCATTTAAATCTGATAGGAATGATTACACGACGGCATCACGGACAAAAGGATGGGCTGGGCTTTCGAGTCGACATCCTCTCATCATTCCTGCTTTATGTCTTGTTAAGAAATATGCCGCAGTTTCTCTGGTTCACTGAATAGGGATCTCGAGCTGGATTTCTTTCAGTATACATTGTAAAAAGGTCTATTGCTCATAGTGACATGATTTTTTTCAGAACCTTTGGGCATTACATGTTGTATGAAAACCCAAGCCTTCACCATGCTAAATTTCCCTTTGATTTACAGGTTCTTAACTTGTGTCGAATCACAAATTATTGTCGAAGACAGAAAGAGCGAGAAGAAGACCATAAAAAGACCACAACCGTCCAAACATTTCATAGGTACTCAGGTATAGTGGTGGATAAATTACACAAACCTTGTACTTGAGTTAAAGTAGAGATACTGTGGGTAAAAATGCTCCCTTTACATTTTTACTTGAGTAAAAGTACAAAGGTATTTGATTTAAAATGCACATTGTACTACAAAGTACTCTGATTTATTATGGTTATAATGTTCCTATTATATTTTTTGTCACAAGACTCTTGTTTAATCAACTCAGTCTATGTAAAAAAGACTGTTACTCTTAGCACACAAATGTATTAACAGAATGATATTAATGTGTCAAACACTGATTGATATTTATTACAATTTTTATAACCTTCTTTTTAACTAGTTCAAAAACATAGGTAAAGTTTTTGGTAAGGGTGTTGTGGCAAGTCAGGAGTTTTGACCATCATTTATTCCTCTCAAAATGTTCTGCTCTACTGTATGTTGGTGATAAGTAGATACACCAAGCGGCAATCAAAACAAGTTCAAAGCAGAGCGCTAGCGTTACCCTGATTGGTGGATTGATGCATGTTTGACCAGTTCAGTTTTTATCCACATAAATAAAAAGGAACGACTGATTTTTCGAAAAAACTTAAGTAAAAAGTCAAATATTTGACTTTCAAATGTAGTGAAGTTAAAGTCTCTCCAAATGGAAATACTTCAGTAAAGTATATGTGAAAAAGCTACTTAAGTACTGTAATCAATTACATTTACTTTGTTACTGTCCACCACTGGGCAGGGATTCCAGGGCAGCAGTGTTACATGTCTAGAATACAAGGTTCCATAGTTTTATAAATAAAATGATTCAGGGGTAACATGGAAAGTAAAACACCATCTCATGGACAAAAAATGTTGACCAATGGCCTGCTGACCTATTGGTGAGAATGTAAACGCACTTCTGCTGTCTATTTCTATTTCATAACATTACTTTAAGTAGTTTTTTTTTTTTTTTTTTTGCCACAACCTGAAAATGCAGCTTTCATTTGCCAATTGGTGTTGGTGAAGAATTTATTAGTTAATAGGTTTTCTACACCATGTAGTGGATCAGTTTTATTACATCATTGGTGGGGATTTAATGACTAGCTTGTTATTCCACTGTGTAGGTGTTCATTCAAAGACTAAATATCATCTATTTATGTGTTTATCACGGAATTGATCTACTCTTCTAGCTGATGCTCTATGTAAATCTAGCTAATAAATTGGCCACATAGTATGTTTCTAGCAAAAAACATGCCATATAGTGAGAGTAAGAATGAAACCACACGACAACTGTTCTGAGATTTAAGTTCGAAAGGTAAATTTCTCACATTGCGATTATCAGTGGTTTTGTGTGCGTGCAAGTTTACAAAAGGTCAAAGCCGAACGCGGTTTCAATTCCTCGTCATTGTTGTTGCGTCGTGTTGGAAACGCCATTCTCGCTTCTCCAAACAGAAGTGTGTTTGAATTGAAGACTTGTTCATTGTGATGATCATCTTGATTTTCTGACGGTGTAAATGTCTTAGAGTGCACAAGGGGACACGAAGATATACTGAAAAAAAAAACCCACCAGACTGCTGATTTCTTATGTGTAAATCAATACACCTTACATTTCCTTTTCCTGGGGAAAATGTCTGCACCCATCGGTTACCGACCCACAGAAAACCACACGGCAGAATCTGTTCTGTCTCTTTGGATTAGAAAAAAGAAAGGAAAAATACAGTCGGAAATGTTTGCCACAGACAAACCGCAAAGCTATATGATGCTCAACGTTGTGTGTTGCACCATTGGACCAACTATTGCAACACTCCTCCACCAAATGCCTACACACACACACACACACACACACACACACACACACACACACACACACTCTTCCTCTTCTGTCTAAGCTTTTGGAGTACAAACTGGGTGTTGACACCGATTCAGGATCAGCATTATGCTTTGTGTTCTGATCAACGCTGAGGCTCAATGCAGGGAAAAGTGCTTCGAGATCGGCACAAGTGGCATACGACCCTCAAAGGAAGCATGGGTGATTTGACTTCCTTTACTCCGAGGCTTGTCATTTAAAAAAAAAAAAAGATATTTATTTGACATTTATTTTATTTACTTTTTAAATGACTTGGATTGTTATGATCAGAACAGTTGACCAGCTTTTCTTTCTTTTTTGAGAAATTAGAAATGTTTTCTAAATGAAGTTGTCATTTTATACCAAATTGGACTTCAGGATCCATTTCCTTAGAAGCTATGTGGCATCTTGGTGCAATGTCGGTCTTACATAAAACGAGACAGACTGAGAGAGAGCTAGAAAAATGGAGACAGAGAGAGCAAAGATATGCAGAAAGCAAGTGAAAGAAAGAGAGAAGCAGTTAAAGAAAGAATGCAAATGCAGATACGTGTGGGCCACGTGTGCAGACAGGATGCGGTGAAGGGACGGGAAATGCATCACATTGTCAATTTTTACGGGTCTAAAAAAAGACAAGATGTGCCAACTGTTCTTTCCAGTCCCCCTTGTTATGATGCTGCTGATGATTGTAATAATCAGAATATAAAAAATGGACAAAACCTTTCCTCCTACACGCAGAGACTGTTGTCATAAGTTAAAATTACAAATTGGTGCATGTCTGTGAATGTGCTGATCATACGTATTGTGCAGCTTTAACCTCAGCACCACCACGTAGACAAAATGGAATGATTCTCTGGAGGTTTAGGTCCTAAATCCTGTCAGCGAGTCATGGAAGCTTGGAAAGCTGTTCCTCTAACTAATGGACTTCACTGCAGTGTTTAAGAAGCACTCATCTAGGTATAGACATTGAGCTCTGCTAGATTAGATTCGTTCCTCTGGTGCAGAATCAAAGACCATGTGCTGAAGGCTAATAGCTCCTGGGCTTATTGTGGGAAACAACAAGAAGTTCAAAGGGTGTAAAGTGAAAAAAAAAAAAAAAAAAAAAGGCATCCTGCAGCCATAATAAACTTCCTGTTTTGGTATCAAAGGTGGTCGTTGTGAGTGCAATTAGAGGATTTATTTGGCACCAGCCATTTTTTCACTTCAGCCTGAGAGCTGTGAAGTGTTTTTTTTAGTACATGCAGTCGATGGCTACACTGAAAAGAGAGTTAGCATTAGATTTGAATTATGGGGATTGTGGTAGATAAGTGATTAAGAGGTTGCACACATGGTCATGAGTTCAAATTCCAGCACCACTCAAATCCCAGCTGCCAATGTGGATCCCTTGAATAAGGCCCTTAAATAAAATAATATAGAATTTATTAACCCTGAAAGAAAATTCTTTTTTTCAGAGACTGTTTTAGTTTACACGAGAAATAAATGTAAACGGAAAATAAATAAAATATTCTATATATAAACAAAATGCAATGTACAATGCAATGTAAATGTTTAATTAACATCCCATATTGTCATTTTCTTTTTGTTTTTTTAAAAAATATTAAAAAGAAATGGGCAAAAAAGTATTTATAGGAAAAGGTGGCCATTTTCTGTATAATATATAATTGAAAATATATTTTTTATAGCGTATGGGATAATACTAGCACTGGAAATGATCTCAAATTTACAAGAACAACATTGACCATGGTGAATGAGTCATACTGTATACAGGATAATTATGTTTTCCCAATTTTAGCAAAACAAACCTAAAAACAGGAATAAAGTATTTTACCTTGATTAAAAGGTAGATAAGATGAAGTATTTTTTTTTAAGTTTAGAAGCAGGTGGACTTGGGCATTCATTCATTTAGATGTCACACCACAACTATAGTAGCAGTGTCGATGGATTGACTGATGCCAGTAAAACAATGCTAATGTAAGACTTAGACAAGGATTCTCACATAGACATCGGTTTAAAACCAAAAACACAACCAAACCACCCAGATTGATTTTCATGACCTTAAGGTTGATATATAGGTGGACTTTTCTGTCTGAACAACAAACCCCAACACCAAAGGAACAATCTCCATTCTATTCATCCATTATATTCACTCTACTCACTTCAGAGACCGTGTTAATCCTCTCTACGGCAGGTGTGCAAACAGTGGGCTTCATTTGTAGGTTGTAAGTGTGCAGATGACAGTCGTCTTGGTGACGTGTCAGTAAGAGAAATGACACCTAGCATAGCCTCTCTGACTGGATGGCTCTAAATGATTAATGTGTGGAAGACTATAAGACGTTAAGGTAAGTTAAAGTTTTGAGCCAGTTTACTGAATAGTATAGTCCATAACTACTGTAATTTGGAAAACACTAATACACTTTATTGAGCCTTTAGCGCCATCCGTGCGAGGCTACTTGAACAGTAACTAAACTGTCATGCTACAATTTCAAAGATGGCATTTCTACAAAGCAAATTATACTTTCAAACACCCCCACATGTTCTTAACACTGCCTTAATCTTGACTTACTTGCTACAAAAAATATTCACTGTGATCACACGGTATAATGCAGTGTATTACCCGATTATACTTTCAAACACACCCAATATGTGTCGAACAACTTTTTTTTAAACATGCTCTTAACACTGCCTCGATCTTGACTCTCTTGATGCAAAATTTTTTTATTATGATCACACGGTATAATGCAGTGTATTACCCATGCTAGGCTTGCAAAGTAAATAGAATAATTGATGTACTTGTTACGGAGATTAGTCGTTTATATTATAATATTTGATTAGACTTTAAGGTGAGTATTGAGTGTTATGTACATAAGTATATAAAACGCTAGAATGATATACACACAATAGAAGCGGATGAGACCCATAATGCACTTCTGTATGGAATAAGGCATAGAAAAAAGTGTAATCAAAAAAGAGTAGGGAGATGTTTAGGAATATAAATGTTTACCTGAAGCCTGTGATAAGATTCTTAGGTCAAAACAAGGTTTAATTGTTATAGTTATAATTCACACTCTCAGGTTATTAATATAACTAGTTCTTTTTTTTACAGTGGAAGGTAAAAATTTGAACGTAGCAGGTGTCGTTTGCGTTCCACATGCTTCAGTCCTACATCGTCAATGGGCTTTGGATTACTGATTGGAAGGTATCGCCACTCTTGGGGCCCTTAAGCAAGTGACATTGCTGACCCTGTGCTCCTAAGCTTCCCAACATTGCTTGGATATGTGAAAAAAGAGTTTCACTGTGTATCAAATGAAATGCTAATATATATGCTTGTAGAAACCTGGATCCATTCTAAAAACCTAAAAACTTGATTCAAAAGCAGAATCAAACAGATTAACAAAGCAGTTTCAGACATCTGATCAACTCCTGAATACACACTCTGAACAAGTGAGATATTATAATGCTTGATCAAGCAAAAGCCCTGGAAAATGACATACAAGAGGAAACGTGTGTGGTTCTGCATATGATCATTGTTTCAAGTTTAAAGCGGACAGGAGTCATATTCTTAAAACAAATGTAAGCGTTAACGCTGAAATAGTCGAATTATAGTTTGTGCAGGTCATTAAAGAAAGGCTTAAAGACTAAATGTTTTTACGTTTGGTGTTTGTAGTGTTGGGGAGGCCTAAAAAAGCAGCAGCAGTTGTTTCGAACTTTAGTTCACACACCCACACATGTCTGGGTCTCAGAGAAACAGGTGCCGTGTTGTCCGCTGATAGATTTTGAAAGATTTTGCTGCCCTCTGCAACGTGTCCACCGATGGTCCGGGTGAAAACACTTGAGCTGAACGCACAGCTGCTGACCTCCAAATCTGCTGTCATCGAAAAGCTATTATGCTTTCTTTCGAAATTAGACAAAAGACAACCAGATCACAGAAGGGGAAGTGTGCCAAGAGAGATACGTCAAGATCCATCAGTCCGTGGCTTTTGCATGGACTCCACACACACACACACACACACACACACACACACACACAAACAGATGTCTGAAACAAGAGACGGTTATACACTTGTGTACTTTTGAACAGCAGGCTATCTAACTGTACTTCCGCACTGGGTTTCAGTTGGAGATCTGGTTCCCCTTTTTCAGCGTTTTTATGATGTTTGCTGTCTGAATGGCGCTCTGATAAAGGGTTATCGGCACGGACCTCTGGCTTTAATTGGAAACAGTCTAATCTAGGTCTACGCTTTTCATCCTGTGTTTGCGTGTGTATCAAAAGATGGTTTCCAAGTTACAAAGGCTAGCATTGTGGTTAAGTAATGATTAAATAATACGTATAGGGTCTGCTGTGGAAAAAAACTTTTCATGTGTCTCATATGTGTGTAACCTAGAGGATGAATTATAGAGATCCGCATTATGTTTTATGGCCTTACGGAAAGACAGGAAGAGGCCAACTCCGAGCAGACCGGCTCTCTTTCTAATACAGGAGGCCTGAAAAGAGAAACCATTTCATTTCACACTATTTATAGAAACAACACTGACAAGATGCAGTTTGAAATTTTTCTTTTACAGTGGGGCTTCTGTGTATGTTTTTCTGACCAGAAAGTGACCCCCAGCTGGAACAGACCTCTTTATCTTTGTCCATTTTCCATAAGGCACAACCGATGAGTAATATTTTGGAGATTACGAGAGAGAGAAGGGATCTGTTTATCAGTTACGTCACCAGCTCTTTAAATAACTACTCCTCTGATAGATCGTAGTGCGAATAAACATTTGTAATACGACGCACATTTATTTTAGGAACTTTGCAATGAAATGTGGGCAGAAATGACATCAGCCATCTTGTGAGGCAAGTGTTGCTGAACAGTTCAGTGTAAATGGGTTAAAGGTGTAAAAAAGTGTGTCAACGGTTACTCTCGAAATTTTAACCTGTGACCTTCCTGTTATTTAGCATTAAAGAAATACTTCTTTACCTTTTGACTTTCCACCACAGCACCATGTCTCACAATACATGACAGTTCATTCGCTTGCTCAATGATGCAGGGGTTTAATCAGCCAATCATGTGGCAGCAGCACAATGCATTCAATCAAAAGCTTCAGTTTACATTTAATGCATTTTATCTGTATAGCACTTTTAACACTGGATATTATCAAAGCAGCTTCACGTAGATAAAGGGGTTATAACGTTGCATATATAAGTTTGTTCTTAGATGGCATGAGGAATAAACCACACTCAAAAGGGAACCCATCCTCATCTGGGTGACACCAAATTTTGAAAGTTTACATTCACATCAAACATTAGAATGGGAAAAAAGTGTGATCTGTGATCTGACTGTGGCATGAATGTGTATTCCAGATGGGCTGCTTTGAGCTTTTCAGACCAAAAACATTCCGTTCTATAGTTTGGTAAAGAAGAAAGTGACCAGACGAAAGACGTTGAGAACAAAATAGTCAGTTCTTACATTATCCTAAACGCTGAATAAACAACTCTATACAAAAACTTTCTTCATGCAAACAACAATTCTTTTGTTAAGTTTACCGCTTCTTATGCCAATTCTGTTTTTACCGTATGGCAACTTCGTCTTCTATTTTTATTCTTTTCTATTTTTATTTTTTCATTCTAATCTTTACATTTTTTTTGGTCCACTTTCAAAAGAATTTCACTGCACAGCACGTTTTGTACGGTGGTATATGTAAGAAATATGATTTGAATTTGGATAGACAATTAATCAACACCTTCTGACCAATCAGAATAGAGGCCTCAAAAGAGTTGTTACAATTAGCCATATCTCCATCTTCTCCATCTGAAATCACGCTCATGTACATCCAGTTTCAGGCTGTAAATTCTAGTGAAATTACACTATAAATTCAGTGACGGAATATACTCCTGGTAGTGTGGGTGTTTTTTGGTGCTTTCCTGAAACATTAGACAAAGTAGAAGCGCACTGAGCTGCTGGTGTGTATGCTGATGTGTGTTTGAACATCCTGGCTCTTCGATACAGCTTTCTGGGTCGCTGATCTGCGTCGTGATCTTTTTATTTTTTGACAGAGCTCAGGATGTTGACTCACTAGGGTTTTCCAGCAGCTTTATCTTTTAGCTCAGAGGGAGGAAAGAGTCATAGCGTACAGAACTCCAAAAAACTCCGTACTCCGAATTTCTCCAGCGGTCTTTCCCGTGTCTCAAATGTCACGAAAGTCCAGCTGTGAACATTCCTGTCACTTTAGGTCATCCACAAGCACTCCGACTGCCAGCGATTACTCTACACTCACATTACTGTACGGTTACTGTCTAAACAGTCAGCAGAGTGAAACAAGCACCAGATTCATGTGTAGATTAGCAGAAGAAATTGAGAACTTTCTTTATTCATAGCTGAGATTTTTAAGATTGAGAACTTTCTCCATTCAAAATTGAGATTTTTAAGATTAAGAAATTTCTCTATTTAAAATTAAGATTTCTAAGATTGAGAACTTTCTCCATTTATAACAGATTTTTAAGATTAAGAAATTTCTCTATTTAAAATTGAGCTTTCTAAGATTGAGAACTTTCTCCATTCAAGATTAAGATTTCTAAGATTGAGAACTTTATCTATTCAAGATTGAGATTTTTATGATTGAGAACTTTCCCCATCTATAACTAAGATTTCTAAAAGGTTATTTTCCTCCATTTAAAATTACTTCATGATTCAATATGTAGCCCCCGTGCTGCAAATGTGAAGAGGGAAAAAAAATTCAGTGTTGTGTATTATGTGGGTCATGAATTCGGTGTAAGCAGCACACCTACGTAATGATGTTATGGGTGTTTAGAGAAACAGTTATACATATTATGTCTGTTATATATATGTCTGTGGATGCTTTAAGGTGATGAGGTAAGTTCTCTATGACGATATTGAAAGAACAACAGAGCGGAATGATGCAGCAGGCCGAGTATCGAAGGGACGTTTGGGGTGGCGACAGAGATGGGTCTGTGGGGAAGACAGAGGAAGTTGTGCGGTTAACAGACTACAAGCTGCCAGGGTTTTTTTTTTACACTTATTTCAGAGTCCCATGATCAAGGGGGCTTTTGAGTTTACTAACACACAAAAACATAAACCTTCACAAATGCCTTCACGTACACATCTGTATATGCTTCAAATGCAAAAAGATCCAGGACTAATCCTTACTACTGTTAGCCTTTCTGCATTATACTGTATGTCCTAATAACGTAATAAACCAGTCAACTGTTTCAACAGTTTATACAGAACTCATATGGAGAAACCTGGGTTCAGAAAACTTCTACTTCAACAGCCTCCAGACAATCTAACATCTACAGCTTTTGTCTTTATAAATAAAGAAATAAAAAATGTCTATGAAGAGCATGTAGAGAATGCGACTCTCATTACATTCTTCACTAAGCACTTGATGCTAGTTGGGGTCAGAGAGAATCTAGAGAATCCTACTTTCAGGAACACTGAACATGAGATTAATGGGATGCCAGATCATCACTGAGCATCCTGCATATTCAGTTTCCCATCACTATATTTTGAGGAGGTGGGAGGAAAATGGAGATACAGGGAGAACATGGGAATGGAAATGGAAACCTGAGCCAAGGATGGAACTGGGGAGCTCTGAGGTACCAATGATCCCCCCTGCACCTCCAGGCCAGGCAACTCTTAGACAAAATACTACCATAGGGTCTTGTGATGGTTCTCAGCTACCTAAATGTACATTAATTTATTAGTATTATTTTTCAACTCAAATCGCAAACACTTTAATGTTTCATGGTTGAATAATAGAAGAACGAGCAGAGTTTATAATCTGAGAATCTGTGCTTAGAGCCCTGCATAGACACGAAGTCTATGATTTGACCTCAAGATTGTATCAGATAAGCTCATAAGATAAAATTTTCCATTGTGTTTATCAGATTACTGATTCTGAGTAACTCCTACAACAACGTTGAGGACTTATTTCATCTATTTATATAGATATATAAGATAGACAGACAGACAGACAGACCGACCGACCGACCGACCGACCGACCGACAGACAGACAGATAGAACTTTATTGGCTATTGCAGATAAATATGTAAATCACTGTCTCTAAAACATAAAACATTGCAGGTCTCACCACAGTCACAGTAGTGTGATGTATAACATGGAGATTGTGATATTTATATGATTATAAAATACATTTTATTAAAAATGAAAAAATAAGAATGCATGAGTAGGTTGAATGGTGGTGGTAGCTTAACAGTTAAAGCATCTGGACTTGGTTATGAAGGTCATGAGGTCAAATCACAGCACCAACAATCTACCAATGCTGGGTCCTTGAGCAAGGCCCTTAACACTCAACTGCTCAGTTCTAAGTTACATGCCAAATGCCATAAATGGATGGGAAGACTTGTTAGTTTTCATTAGAATTGTAACTCTTTTAACAGCCAGCAGAAGGCTGGAAAAAAAAAGCAAACTGCATGTTTAAATTCATAATTCCCAATATTTCAGCATTAAGTGCATTAAACTAGTCCATAATTAATATCCTACACTGAATCCTGGGGTGTGTGAAATCCTGAAAGAGCAAAGTTTGTTTGCTCTGACTGTCAAATAAAATCCGCAACAGTGAAATACTTAATGAAAAACATTAACATAGTTTCTACTCACATCCTAAAACCAGGTTAAACCAGCCATAATTAGCTAAAATATTCCAAGCAAAGTTTGAGACAATAACTCTGCTGTGTTCCTAATGAGATTGTTTACATCTGTCAAAGAAAAAGCTTGAAAAAGAGGAAAAGGTTCGCTCAGGCCAACGTGTGAGATGGCGTAGGTCCCAGGCTTGGAGAACCTTCAGACAGTGCACACAGTGTTGGCCGGTATCTGAGCCCTGTTGGACTGAATTCTCGGCCTTTTCCTGAGTGGGCCTGGAACTTCCTGCCTGCTTTTCCTGTACAGTTCAGGGAATGTACATAGGCACAGATCTCTATTCTGCACTTCAAAAAACGCCCGAAAAACACGCTGACACGTGACATGGTACAAAATATTTCTTTTGGAGAGCTCATGGATTAAGTCATTTGTTGAGCTACAGAGTGTGTAAGAAAGGTTAAAAAATAAATGTCTGGCAACGTTCTGGAAAGTTCTGGAAAAGGCTGACACACTTACATAAGGCATAACATAATGAACGGCATCTTATAGGCTTTTATGTGATGAAAATGTATATATTGGAGCTACTAAACTTCACAAGTAGACTATTGAATGAGAGAGAGATAGATAGAGAGAGAGAGAGAGAGAGAGAGAGAGAGAGAGAGAGAGAGAGAGAGAATGAGTTGTATAACAGACATTATATATAAAGACAGTTTTATGTTGAGAACACAAGGACTGCAGTGTTGGAAGCACAATATGTGTCTGCTTGAGAAAACAGAAGAGAAAACCATCAATCTGCCCTGATTTGATGTTTCCAATACATGTGGATAAACTAATATTACTTTATATTACAGTGTACTTATATTACATTATTCTCTTACTTGAATGTATCTTCTACTTTGTTGTAAAATCCTTGTTGACTGTATTTTATTTCTGGTTTTCAATACTATATTTTACCATTCTGTACTACATTCATCTGACTTTTCCTTTTTTTCTCTGTAAATATATTTGCAATAATGAATTGAATTTCAATTCAATAATTGAAATGCTATTGAGAGTAGGTAGGATACTAAGACAAAGAATGTGAACCTGAGAATTCAATAAATGCTATACAAAAACAAAAACAAGGCAGTAATGCAAAGCCATGAAAGCCAAACTTAATCATTGGTCTTGATTAACAAACCGAATTAATCACTAATCATGTAAAAAAAAAGAAAAAAAAAAGGTGCGTAATTATTTAATTATAATAAATGCAAGAATAGACATTATGTAATTGTGGATTATGCTTCACTGATTACACAAGAGTTTTTGAATCCCACTGTGAGGAGAACTGGCATGACCAATACAGAATAAGAATATAGGGCAGCAGGCTGGTGTAAGATCATGGACTGTCAAAAAACTCCTTTAGTTGTAGGCAAACTGGGGAATTAGGAGTCATAGAGCGCCCTCTTGTGGATGAAGCTCTTACTAAGGTTTGGAGGTGCTTAAGTCACACAGCAGTTATATTCTTAGCTATGTAACCTGACCCAACAATATCACATGTAAACATTATTAAGTCATTCAAAAATACACACACACACACACACACACACACACACACACACATACTAACTGCATTATTTTGACACCAGGGCCACCAAGTCACTGCAACTACTGCTGAGTAACGATCTAGGTACCCAACTTAGTTGGAACGTTGAGAAACAAATAATTAAGATATAAAATACTTGGGCTGTGCTCTTATAGGAAAACTAAGGCGAGACTTCTGTGATGTGACCCGCATTCCCAAAGCTCTTATCCAACAGATTATCAGTGCTAAAAATCATTATTATTCAATGAACTTGTACAGTTTATTTGTGGAATCAGTAAATGTAATGATTCACAGTGGTGGATGAAGTACATAAACCACGTCCTTGAGTTAAAGTGGAGATACAGTATTTAAAATATCACTCCAGTAAAAGGAAAAGTGTCCCTTTAAACTTTCACTTGAGTAAAAGAACAAAAGTATTTGCCCTCGAATGTACATAAGTATCCAAAGTACTGTGATTTATTATAATTATATTACTATATTCATATTATTTTTTAACACTCTCTTGCTTAATCGACTATTAACGATTATGTGAAAATACTCAAATGTTACTCGTAGCATGCAAAGCTATTAATAGAATGATGTAACAGTGTTTGATTTAAAATCTATTATCATGACACCAAAACCTTCTTTTCAACAACTCGTGCAAAAAAATCGTGCAAATGAGGCCACGGGTGCTGTGGCGAGTTCGAGTCAGGAGTTTCTTCCCTCATTTATTCCTCTCAAAATGTTCTGCTTGATGTTGAACTGATGCTGAACTGTATGTTGGTGATAAGTGGAAAAAGTGAAACGTGAAAAAGCTACTCAATTACAGTAACAAATCACGTTTACTACATCACTGTCCACCACTGATGCTTCATGACAAGTTTATCACGTACATTTTTGCCACTTCAGTCAATCAAAAAGTTAAAAGCACAGTTTTAAATCTTACTGTTAAACCTAAAATGGTGTGATGCTCGCACCCGACCACCACCTGCATAAATGTTTTTTTGCAAATGGTTGCATAAAAGTTGGAAGTACACCATTATTTAAAAATGTCTTAATATATCCTGGACATTTTTACTCTCACTGAAGCTTAAAAGCACAAACCTGTTTAAAACACGCTCAATAAAGACATAATTTTCCAATGTTAGACTGGAAGAATTTCTATTTGGTTTGCATAGAACATAGACCTCAACACCACTTAACATCTTTTGGAATCAACTGGAACACTTTCCTCACCCCAGAGCACAAATCCTTGATACTGGAGGCTGTTAAAGGAGCAAAAGAGAAGGTCGACTTCATACTAATGCACATGGTTTTGCACCAACACATATTTTTGGCCTTATATATATATATATATATATATATATATATATAGTATAGTACTCTTCTGTACTGAAGATGCTCACATGGCAGCAACTTACTGACCGAAACAAAGCTATAACTTCTTCTGTAAATGAACTTTAGCAAATTAATATTATTCAACGTGTTCAGCTTCAGCTTTGCCATAAAGGTAACAGTAAATATAGTTTTAATGTAATAAAGAAGCAATAACAGACCTGAACATATTAGAAACAATGCATTATTAAAATAATAAATAAGAAGAAAATGTAAATCAATAACTAATTAAAAAGCATATTAAGAAATGTCAACCCACAAATCTTTATTAATGTAGTTCTGATAATTCATTGGACTTTAATGTCAAGGAAGGAGGCGAGGTAGCAGAAGGACCAGATACAAGCTAAGCAAAGCATTGTGCATGGACAGACCATTATGTGTATCATGTGATCAAGCTAAATGGCTTTGATTGGCTAAGATTTATATTACTGCTCTAGTACATGTACATGGTAAACCTAGAAATGGAAATGTATCAACAAAAATTTCTATGATTGTCGTTCTTAGAGTTCACCTAAAGAGGGCGCATGTGCATACATTTAATACCCTCTCGAGTCTGGTTCCTCTCAGGTTTCTACCTCAGGTCAGCTCATGGAGTTTCCTCTTACAAACTTCACCTGTGGATAAAAATTTGGATTTGTGCAAAGCTGCTGTTACATTTGTTTTAATGTTAAAAAGAAATATAAAATGTCCATATAAAACAACTTGTGTTACATCAAGAGTTGCTTGCCTAGACTGAGGTCTGGGGATGTGGTCAACCTTGACCACTTTGCTGTGCTTCTTAAATGATTCTTGAACAGTTTGTGCAGTATGTCAGGGAGTGTTATACTGCTGTGAGAGACCACCGCCAGTATGGATTACTATTATCATGAAGAAGGGGTACCTGGTCTTCAACGGTGATTAAGTAAGAGGAACCTGGGGAAGGTGGTAGCTTAGTGGTAAAGATACTGGACTTTGGATTTGAAGGTTGTGACTACAAATCCTAGCAACAAGCCGCCACTTCTGGGCCCTTGTGCAAGGCCCTTGACCCCATAGCTGCTCAGATAATGAGAGAATAGTCGATAAAAGGGACATTGCCTTCACCGGCTTACCTACTTCGGATAATGATGCCACACACAAAACATTATTCAGACCACACCACCTTCTTCCATTGCTCCATGGACCAGTTCTGATGCACTTGGTAACTTTTTCAAGCTCTCCTGTTGGACCAAACCAGACAAACTATCCTTTACTCATAACACATAAATGAGCCACGATTCCTTGGACTATTTTCGGTAGGTGCTAATTACTGCATACTGGGAAAACCCCACGCGACCTGCGGTTTTGGAGATGCTCTGTCCAAGTGGTCAAGCCATCGCATATCTTGTTTAGAAAGCATAAACCTCACAAACTAAGAAATCCGTGGCATGACATCAGCCTCTACGATATTAGGAATTGTCCTGTTCTGGTCTAAAGTACCTCCCATAGTTTCAGTTATTTTTTCTGTACCCAGTGACACAAAACGTGTGGATACCATCCAAATAAATGATGACATGTTTTCAGTTTTAAGTTTTACTACCCCAACAGCGGGGAGCCTGTCTGGCCCAGCACACACACACACACACACACACACACACACACACACACACACACAC
>JAAIIK010000398.1:1070505-1097511 GCA_014706435.1 Silurus glanis
TATCTATCTATCTATCTATCTATCTATCTATCTATCTATCTATCTATAATAAAGTATTAAGAGAAAAAGGTCCTTCCATTAACATGTTCCAGGTAAAAAATAAATAAAGTTTAATGTTTATTTAGCAATCACACCATGTGCAAAAAAAAACTGATAGATAGACAGATAGATACACAGACAGACAGACAGACAGACAGACAGATAGATAGATAGATAGATAGATAGATAGATAGATAGATAGATAGAAGTAAAAGGAGGACGGTAGATTGTGTAGGTTCTTCTTTAAACACGTTCGTGTCGTTTTTTGTCTCTTTTGTTCACGTGTAAACACCCGCCAGCGCGCGCTGCAGTTTCTTTTTTATTTTTTGTATTCTTTTTTTTCAAACGGCGAACAGAGGGGATTTTACGCCACTCCGTCTGATCTCCGCTCGTCGTTCTCTGTTTTTCTCTCTCTCTCTCTCTCTCTCTCTCTCTCTCTCTATTTTTAACCGATTTCTGCGAGTTTTGTCGCCGCTCACTTGCCCCCCTCCGAGCGCGCCACTATATTTAGCTCTGCAGACGCTCCCGGCTCGTTTTGCGTCAATGGAATCCCGAGCGTGCGTCACGCCAACGGAGCTCGCGCGCGCTGATTGGCCCGACGGCCGGAAAGATTTTCTCCTCCGCCCCCCTTGCGCGCGCGTATTGGCGAGTGGAACCTGCGACGTCACGGCGAGCCGCGGTGGTCCCCCGTATAAATATCCCGAGCGGACCCGGGCGCTCCGACTCGTCCGTCTCAGAGCCGGGCAGAGCAGCGGCGGTGGTGGTGATGCGCGAGCTTCGTTTGCACTACGGACATTTACAAACGAGTCCAGGGGAAACACTGAGTCGCAAGAAGAAGCAGGTAAGCGGCGTTCTTTATTCTTTACTTAATAGATACAGAACATCTTTAAACAGAACTATATATATATATATATATATATATATATATATATATATATATATATATATATATAGAGAGAGAGAGAGAGAGAGAGAGAGAGAGAGAGAGAGAGAGAAAGAGAAAGAGAGAGAAAGAGAGTGGGTTCGGATGTGGCTTCATCAAATTGTTTTATTAAGTGACTGAGAGAACCATTAAGGAAGATTGATTTCCGGTCCGGATTGCAGTTTTGCGTTTGGATGTGGCACCTGTCTTCAGGTTAAAGACACTGTATAATCTAAAAAAGATTTGTAAACATGGGCAATGTTTAATGCACTTTTATTATACTGTTGTCTATAAACGGATGCATTCAATTTCATCAGTCGATTTATTTGACTTCCAATGCTGCTCATAAACTAATCAACTGATTTCATGAATCGATTCGTTTGACTTCTGTTGATTTCTTTAATCAACTTGTAAGCAACTATGTTATGTAATAACCACATTCTACAGCCTGAGTAAATGTTCGGCTTATTATAGTTTAGCTGATGATCAGAAACAGTGATGGAACTCCAAAAGCTGCTCCACATGGCTTTATAACAGAATATAACAACAGTAAAAAGTCTGAAACACCCCCTAAAAAAGTTTTAAAGCTTGTCCGTTATGGCATAATATTCTCTTTCAGCTCAGCAATTTGCTTTGACTGAGATTGATGTTTCTCATTACTGAAAGATTAGATACCTAAGACCAGAAGAAAGCAAATTCAACCTCACCTCTCAGGGAGATCTAAAATCTCTTCAGGCTGTACCAGACAGATCTTCATGCAAAGCTCGGATTTGGCTTTTAAATCTCAACAACATGCAAACGACGAAAAATCAGATTTCTTTGCAAGACAAAAGAGCCGCATTTGTTTACCAGGTTGTCATCAGTATCTTCTGAGATGTTAAAAGTCGATTTCATCTAATTGATGAAATCGATTTGAATGGAATTATAGCCAGAAGTTTTTATATTATGGTCATGCTGATGAGCTGTAAACATTTCAAACAGGAGGGTAGATGCATCTCAGGCACCTGATCTGATTCGGCTCGTAGATCATCTTAAGGTCAGTGTGTTAGACGAGGCTAGGCGATAATCTGTGCAGGGACAAGGCCTTCCTGGGCTTTAAATAGTCCTATCTGACATGCTCGTGCATCCATTTTTGCTTCTCGTTACATTCCAGACTGTCAAGTTGCATCTCAAAGACCGTATTGTGTTTGTGGTTTCGATCATCGAAGAGCTTCTATGTGTATAGGTTCCAAAACTGAGATTGTAGGCGTTTTCCCATTGACAATTCCCTTCTTATTCCCAATGACAATTCCACAGACTTTCATTTAAACCTGAGACTTTGTGTTTTGCATTCAGGACATTTTATTTGTTGTTTTCTCACTCATGTCTGCTTCAGCCCTGGTGCACATGTGAAAGCCAGTTCTAGAGTTTCTACAGTTATTTATATATATAAAACATATACTCGTATGGGTGATATATAAATAGCCCTTACGCTGCTTTCCAGGCTTTCTCAGAAACGTCTACTCGAAGTCAGTTCATGTAGTGGTGATTACATTACTCATCAAGTTCTTGCTCTGTTTACTCTGAGATCATATGCATGCTGAAGACTGGAAAGGGATTTCATTTATTTTTTAACACGAGTATCATTAAAAATGAGCAGGACAAGAAAACAAGAAAGCATTTTGCGATACTGAAAAGTAGCTCTTGTGGTTCTGCTCTACAGACATGACTTGTGTTCAAAGCCAACATGGAATCCAGCCTTATGAGAGCATTCTCTTCAGCTCAGAGCTTATGAACCCTGACTTCACCTCCAGGTTGGCCATGGACGTGAGCGAACAGCGCGAGCAGCTCTCCACCTCCTCTCTGCCAAGCATCACATCTCTGGTGGGAGGCTACGGGGGAGAATTCGATGCCTACTCCTGTCAGGTTTCTAGTGCTTCTGCCACTGCTTCAACCTGCATCGGAGCCACGTCAGGACAGGACTTCTTCAAGCTGGACGACCTGCAGGTTCACGGCTGCTATCCCGGCATGTTTACCTTGAGCTACATGGATGATGCGCTGTCTACATCAGGTGGCTCGAACTGTTTCGGCAGCCCCGTCTCGGCTCCTTCACCCTCGACCCCAGGTTTCCAGTCAGTGCCTTCCTGGGATGGAGCGTATGGGCCCTGCTCTCCTGATGCAAGCTGCTGGGGTTCGGAGAAGACACCTCTTCCTCAGGCCTCTTCCTTTTTCACTTTCGGACCTTTCTCAGGAGAGGACATGTCTCCTCTGGGGCAGATGCAGCAACATCAGCTTCCTGATCAAGATCCATTTTCTCAAAGCCATCAGAACAGCTTCAGTCCACTCAGGTTGGATCCCAGCAGCAGGGACAGTTCGGTTTTGGTGGACAATCAGCTGTCCCCCAAACTCAAGAGTCCAACGGGAAACGAAGGGTGCTGTGCGGTGTGCGGGGACAACGCCTCCTGCCAGCACTATGGAGTGCGCACCTGCGAGGGCTGCAAGGGCTTCTTTAAGGTGAATATCAAGCTCGATTTTAAAGGGGCAGTCTGTGATTTTTTTAGAGACCATCTTTAGAGTGCCTGCCTTCTCTTCAAACTGACCCCACCTTCTAACTTGAAACTCTGTATGCCTTGTAGGTTATTTTAAGGCCAATTTGTCATTCCTTAGTAGGCCTATTTTGGGGCAGAGATTATTTACGGGCCAGAAAACTTGAAACAGAACCCCAAAAACAAGAAGACTATGATATGCTATACATATTGTATAATATAAAGTAGAACTATGTGTCACCTTCAAGATTTTTTTGACCCGTATTGCATCTTTGACCGCTTTGACCACGCAAATTGAACATATGTTTGTTGCTCTTATTTATTTTTTGTAGCGTACAGTACAGAAAAATTCCAAGTATGTATGCCTAGCTAATAAACAATGCCCAGTGGACAAGCGACGACGGAACAGGTGCCAGTTCTGTCGCTTTCAGAAGTGCCTGGCAGTGGGAATGGTGAAAGAAGGTGAGAAAAGCCTTAGCAAGTGTCACCTCCTACGCACAACAGATGGATGAATTCAATTATCCTTTTGTTTTTGTTTTTTATGCTATTTCTTTTAGATTTGTTTTCGTAATGCTTGTGATTTTCTACTTCCTGTTCAGTCGTGAGGACAGACAGCCTAAAGGGCAGAAGGGGTCGGTTGCCTTCTAAACCCAAACCAGTCACAGAATCAGTGTTCCCTGGGAACATCATCACCTCCCTTGTAAATGCTCACATGGAATTCAACCCAGACGCAACAAAACTGGACTACACAAGGGTGAGCGATTTAATAAGAGAACAATCTCAAACATGAGTGATAACGTTTATGCTGTTAGCTTCTTAAATAAAGGGGAGATAGAGTTTTATTTATCACTCACCATTTTCCCTGTCATTTGAATGAGAAACCCAATGTAGAAGTTGCCGACTTTGGACTGAAAGTTCTAGAAAACAGAAACTAAGAGCAAGTTATTAGTAAGCTATAAGGAATTAGCATGAATGTTGAAGCTTAGGAAGCTAATTTGTTTGGAGTTAGGGGTCTAAATCTTACCCTACCTCTATTAGTAGGTAATTAATTGCCGTTGTGTGTAATGTAACAAAAACTGTAATCAAAGTAAAAGGAAAGAAAAAAAAACCCCAACAAAATCAAGACCACATGCTAGTAATCAAGTCATTCTTTTGTGGGTTTTTCCTTTAGCAAGCATTTTTTTCCTACATTGCATTTATGATCTTTATGCTTGTACACTTATATACTCATGAAGTAAGAAAGTCCAGTTGCTGATGATACCTGTTCCTGGTTTCTTCTCAGTATCAGCAGACCATGGTTAGCATGTCTGAAAAAGAGGACGCCAATGACATCCAGCAGTTTTACGACCTGCTGACCGGCTCCATGAGCGTGATCAGAAAGTGGGCCGAAAGCATCCCAGGATTCACCACGTTCTCAAAGGAGGATCAGGACTTGCTTTTCGAATCAGCCTTCGTCGAGCTCTTCATATTACGACTGGCTTACAGGTATCTGACTACGATAATGATCGTAATGTAACCGAATACTTAAATCAGGAACTGGTCAGAAGTTGTTGATGAATTTTGAAGATGCGATTTTTCTACGTGATCTAATGACAATAATAAACAAACCGAAAAGTCTTTTAACAATGAAAACAATATAACTGTTAATATGGTCAAGGTTTCTGATGATTTCATATTTATGGACAAGATTTATGTATCGGTGCTTTTACACTGGAGTGTCTTTGCACTTTGTGATTTATTAGCAAAAAGTCCAACTGTGCTTCTTTAATTCTATTTACCTTCAAGAGAGAAAATAAACAGACACATTTGTGGGAGGACGTTGTTTATGGCTGCTGTCATTGGGAACAGGAAGTCATTTGTTTTGTGGATGTTTCATGACATTCATTGAAACCACAAAAAGAAAAGAAAAATGACGTGTTGTTTTTCTTTTTTTTTTTTTAAATTGCGTTTTCCCGTTTTAGATTGAAGCCCGATACGGACGAACTGATCTTCTGTAACGGGGTGGTCCTTCACCGCACGCAGTGTGTGCGTGGATTCGGCGAGTGGATCGACTCCATTATGAAGTTCTCACAGAGTTTGCATCGTCTAAACTTGGACGTGGCGTCGTTCTGCTGTCTCGCCACACTAGTCATTATAACAGGTGAGTTCTACACTGATCTTTGTGCCTTTTTGTTACCTTGACTAGGCTGTTCTACAAAGACAATGTTAGGCAGCCACTTTTACAAAATAACATTTTTTTTTTTAAATAGACGTTTTTTTTTTTATAGAATGTTTATTTATATTATATCATTGTTCATACTTAAACTTTTTACATTTAAATAATGTTAGTAAATGCCGAACCAGATTTTGAAAAAAATGGTCAAGCTAGAGATACAGAAATAGAGATACAGAAATAGAGAAACACATTTCAGTAGAAAAAGTACTACATTTTTCCATATAAAGACCTCCATATGATTATAGATTGAAATAACAATGCCCTCTGCATACCGAGAATGCTAAAACCAACCGTTTCTGTGGAGCGTTTGTGCACTATATTAACGTATTATTCGTTTAAGTGACTGCAGGACAAATATTGGTGGAGGAAGTGAAATTAAAGCGTGGTACAATGAAGAAAATTTCTATGAAACAGGGCGTCTCTGACAAAAGTTCTTCATCAGATGAAAGCGCCCTTTTTTAAAACAGCTGATGAAGGACTTTTATGTGAAACATCCTGCTTCTTTGGAAGCGCCTTCGCCACTTATTTCTATAAATATTGTTTATACTGTTAATGATAATATTAAAATAATTGGCAAAATGATGTAGTCTTGAGCTTTTCCTTCATGGTTTTTAACATCATATCATTGTTCAGGAAATGATCAAGAACGAAGCCGAATGAAGAAGTCGATTATTATAGGATGGCTCTTGGAATGTTTGAGCTTTCTGCGCAAACACTTTGGACAATATATTTCATAAAAAAAGAGTCAAAGATTTGATTTACCGACAATATTTTGTTAGGCAAAAATAATCGTTTTGAGAAGCTGTAATTATTCATTCATTACTATCAATTATAAGAGCCTATAGATTATAGAAGCAGCATAGAACCTCCTACCCTTACACTGTTCTCTCTTCATCACAGATCGCCACGGCTTGAAGGAGCCCAAACGGCTGGAAGATTTACAAAATCATCTCATAACGTGGCTCAAAGACCACGTCACCACGAGTGTCTCCGAATTGGCACGTCCCAACTACCTGTCCCGGCTGCTTGGGAAACTGCCTGAGCTCAGGACCCTTGGTACTCAAGGCTTTCACCGCATCCTCTACCTTAAACTAGAAGACCTTGTCCCACCTCCTCCGATCTTGGAGAAGATCTTCATGGAAACGATGCCTTTTTAAATCTGACTGCAATGCTATTTTAAGACACGGTTTTCAACACAAGATTGTGATGACATGAACAAACGTGAACACGGCAGAGAAGATCTTTGGAAGCACTTGTCAAAGCCTGGCAGCTGTTTATTTTATTTTCTATTTTTATAAAAAAATTTTAACTACAATCTTATCAAAAGGAGGAAAATTATCATTCTGGAAAAAAAACTTGCCTCATGTTCCCCTAATTCAGTTTTCCTACTCCGGAATCGTGGCTTTTTTTTGTTTTTCTGAACTTAAACAACAAAAATCTGTAATTTTGTGCAGCTTATCGATTGATACACGATCAATGAGACATGGTGTGTTTGTATGTGTGTGTGTTTGAGAGGAATCACAACCTATCACAGTATTAGAGCTTTATAACTTCAGGACGTACACGATATGACAATAACGATGTCATCAACATCCAGACAACATCGATGGTGCTTTAATAACCCACCTGTGGTTTATTTGAAAATGAAAAGGCCATGGACCAAAACTGATATTGTTTACTTGGTTGCACAAAATGACTAAATAAAGCCATATATCTCCACAAGACTTAGGAGTACAAAATGAATGTGAATGCAATAGAGAGAAAGAGAAAGGGGGGGGGGAAATCACTTGCTGTGCAGAAAACACAAGATGTTTACACATCATTCGAATCCTGCTTGGGGAGTTTTTTTTGCCATACATATTCACATCGCTAAGCAGCGATAATAATCAATTTCCATCCCAACATTTCTAAAGATGTTTTTTTTTTTTTGTTGTTTTTTTTTTGCAAGCCATTTAATTCTGAGTATTATCACGGTCTGAAGAATTTGTTTAGTGTGCCAGCCAGACTTATACATATTTGGATGTACTGTATGTATAGAGATGGCTCGATATTATGCTATATATTTTGTCTTTATACTGGCATAGTGAAAATGTCTGGGCATTATGGTGTTTTTTTTTATATATAATATTTTTGATATTCTTAGATGTTTGCTATCTTTCATTACCACTGTTGTTCAGCACTATACATTAAACGAATATGAACAATCAATTTGATGGATGTTTTTACTTCCAGCAAGAATACAAATGAATAAGGAGACAAATATACGTTTGTACAGATTTTTGCACAGTTTGTTAAAAAATGAAACATGGCTGAAATTAAATAATGAAATGAAACGGTTGAAGGGAAACCATTTTAAAATGCTTCATATGTTCAGTAAAGTATAAACAGTATCTTCTTCTTCTTTCGGCTTCTCCCGTTCGGGGGGGCGCCACAGCGGATCATCCGTCTCCATACCCCCCTGTCCTCTACAGCTGCCTCTTTCAACCCAACCACATCCATAAACCTCCTCCTTGGTCTTCCTCTTTTCCTCCTTCCTGCTCCATCCTCAGCATTCTCCTACCAATATAACTCATGTCCCTCCTCTGCACATGTCTAAACCATCTCAATCTCGCCTCCCTCACCTTGTCACCAAAACGTCCAACATGCGCTGTCCCTCTAATAAACTCATTTCTAATCCTGTCCATCGTGTGGTCACTCCCAACGAAAACGTCAACATCTTCAGCTCTGCTACCTCCAGCTCCACCTCCTGTCTTTTACTCAATGCCACTGTCTCTAAACCAAGTAAAGTATAAACAGTATAGTATGTACAAATTAATATAAATGTATATTATGATATCGTGCAAAAACTACTATTCCAATGTACAGTATGTGTATTCAATGGCTGTACCATAGAAAAACATTTTTGAGAATCACATGCATGGTCCTTTTGTTTGCAGCAAACTATGCAATTTAACACTTTGAAGATTTACTTTGACCAAACAAAGTTCTAAATGTACAGAAAAATCCTCCTTTAGCCTGAGCAGCTTTACACACTCTGGGTACACAATCAGTTCGTTTCTCCAAACATTCAGTTGAAATACTTTGCCGTGTCTCTTGTAAAACCTGCCGAAGTTGTTCTTCGCTAGTTGAATGAATGAATGAGTTTATTTATACTTAATCATTTATACTTAATCAGGGACAATGCACAGAAAACATTAGTCTAAAAAAAGAAGAGATGTCATGTGCCAGGTTATAGCAAAAAAATGCTAATTTCCACCTGCAGTCCCTAGACAGATGTTACATTTACAAAAGGTCATAAAATACATACAGTATCATACACGGAAGCATTATTTCACTCACATCATCACTCTCCACTTCATGATATACAGAAGTTATATAAAAACTTTACTTCACTCACACCATAAAAACACTCTCCACTTCACTCTCCACTTCAGTTGGAGATTTCTTTCCAGTTCATCCCAGAGCAGTTATACAGTATTTATATAATGATATATACTGTATAGGATTTTCAAAGATCTGCTGTAATAAAGTTCATTATTACTGTAACCATTTTCTTTTCACAATAACAGCACCCCCAGAAGTGCTTTATTTCTCTTTCACCACTGCAATATGACTCCAGTGAAAGTAATTCCTTTAGATTATTAATATTTTAGTTTAGTTTTTTTTTTTTTAGACAGTGGCATTAACTAAAAGACAGGTGGCAGATCTTAAGATACTGAGATTTTCATTGTGAATGATGAGGATGGACAGGATTAGAAATGAGTTTATTAGAGGGACAGCGCATGTAGGGCGTTTTGGGGACAAAGTGCACGATTGAGATGGTTTGGACATGTGAAGAGGAGGGACATGGGGTATATCGGTAGGAGAATGATGAGGATGGAGCCACCAGAAGGGAGGAAAAGAGGAAGGCCAAAGAGGAGGTTTATGGATGTGGTGAAGGACAGAGTAGTGTGGAGACTGAAGATGTGCTGTGATGACCCCCAATAGGAGCAGCCGAAAGAAAAAGAAGAAAAATAATATATATAAATATATGTAGGTCCCCTGGTGGTCTAGTGGTTAGGATGCGGCGCTCTCACCGCTGCGGCCCGGATTCGATCCTCGGTCAGGGAACCAACCCCAGCCACTCTTAGTGCCGGTCCCAAGCCCGGATAAATGGGGAGGGTTGCGTTAGGAAGGGCATCCAGCGTAAAAACATGTGCCAAATCAAACATGCAGATGATCCGCTGTGGCAACCCCTAACGGGAGAAGCCGAAAGAAAGTTTATATATGTATATGTATACATTTTTTATTATTTTTATTTTTTATTTTTTTAACATTCCCACCAAGATGCAGTCAGTCAAAGCAAATACCATTGGTCATGTTTTGCCACATGCCTCACCCTGTGTTACATGTTCCCCCCTGGGGATCACAGAATACTGTAGCTAATTTTGGGCTAGTGTAACTTGATGACATATCTGATGAGGGGCGTCGGAAATGTTCCAAATGTTACCTGTAAGTGAACTACAGCTGGGTGGAACAAGTGTTGACTCCCCAGAGAGTACATTCAGTCCAAGCCATAGACAGTGAGATATGATGGAGGGGGACTGTTATGCAAGGAACAAATTCTTGCACAGAGTAATAAAATAATCTACTCAATTAAGAGTACAGATATCCCCCAATCACAATGGAGTTGCGCTCTGATAACCCCATCATAACTTAATAACAAGGTCGAGACGTGGCCTGGCCTGCCCAGTAGTCCTAAAGAATGGTGATCAGTATGGGAAGGTATGTGATTTATTAATAATTTAACAAATGACAGCACATAATTTAACAAAACAGAGCAATTTACACTACCGTATTGTATAAAATATACAGTATATATGTATGTGGCATGGACGAGCGCCAGTTCACGAGTGGAGGACAGAGCTGGACGTGCTCTGTTCCGTGGATAAAAAGGAAACAGACAAGAGCTAATGTTGGGCTTTGAAACACCAAAAACGAAAAAAAAAGAAATATGCGCTCTAACACTGAGACAACATCGACCGCTTGGCGAGAGTAAGGCATCTCACGAGGTGGGAGATACAAACATCCTGGCAGAGTTCCAATGTATCATACACAAATGTAAATACTGTGTGCAAATTGTAATAAAAATAAATTGTAACATGTCCAAACTGTCGAACTGTCGTAACCCGCGGACTACCTGTACTGTTACTTCAATAAAATAATATTCAAGTACAAGTAAAGAAATCCGTCTGAAATCTAGTAAAAATAAAATGTAGCTCGTTTAAATTGTTCTCAAAGTAAAATGTACCATGTTGTGTGTTTTTTTTTTTTTTACAGCGGGGGTGGGGATTCTATTGTAGTGTTAAAAGGGAAAGGAGATATAAATCTCTAACTAGTTGTTTTTAATTGAAGGAACACCTTTATGAATTAAAGTGCAATAAAAAAAATTTAATCTAACTACAAACTTGAGTCTAATGTGAGTTATGCACTTATTATTATTATATTATTATTATTATTATTATTATATAATGTCTCCTGTTATGTCATTTATGAAAATGAAAGAAATCGCAAATGCAGATTCAGAATTTAAATAGCGAGCTCACGCGTTGAACAATAAATATAAATTAGTAATAAAAGTAATAAATAATTGTTTTCAAATGTGGTAAAATACAATACTTCAAACAAGTGAGAGTAAAATAACAGATTTTAAAAACTACTTTAAACTACTAGTTTAGTAGACAATAAAACTACATTACAGTAACATGAGTAAATGTAATTTGTTAGTAGTACTAGAAGCAAAGTGGTGCCAAATCCCTCCCTAGATAAGATGTAACAAGTTCAGTACATGGCATCAAGCAGAGCTTTTTAAATGTATGGTTTTTTATGGACGCAAGAACAATAGCGCCGCCATAGGTAAAAATACACGGAATGGTATGAAGAAGAGACAAACACAGGTCAAGAGCATGTCAAACAAGTCATCTCAGCAACTTTGACAGTGGCTTGGTTGATGATGCCATATGGGCTGCTTTGAGTATTCAAGAAATTTTGCTGGATGCTAGATGTTACACAGAATCTTTGATGGGAGATGACAGATACAAAAGGGCAAGGTAGGCTACAGGGATTCAAATAAGAACTCTCGACAACCGTGGTGAGCATAAAATCATCTCATGTCTAAGCTTGAGCTAGAACAGCTACAACAGAGGAAGAGCACATTGAGTTCCACTCACTGAAACTAGACAGAAAAAGACCAGTCTGATAATAGCATCTACAATACACACACATATAAATATAAATATGAAACCAGTACAGAATCTTCTATTGACTTCTGAGAAAGGATTTGGACAATGCAACTCATTGAAGCAGTGAAAAATATTCCAGAATACAAATGCTCTTACACGGAGAACTGCATGAAAAGTAGAAATCGTAATTGAGCATGTTATAACCATTTGTTGTTGAAGAACCATCGGTCTACATTGGAGCGTTAGATAATTATGCACAACACAATAGATGGTATGTAGAAGCTATGCAGATTTTCTTTTCTTTGTGAATATGAACCAGTTTGAGTTTCCACCCTCTCGCTTTCATACGAGACCTGAACGCACAGATGTTGAGTGACAGAGGAAATCCTAGGGCGGATATAAATAGCTCATCATTGTGGTTGAGTAACTCGATCAGCTGCTTTCTGAAGCAAACAAAGAAGTACTCTGACAGGGAACGATCGCTATATCAAGCCTCCAATGTATGAATTAATTAATGAAATACTTTTATAAGAATGATATTCTGAACCCTGGGCTACAGAACATTCCAACTAATATTATTCAATTCAATTCGTTTTTATTTGTATAGCGCTTTTAACAATTATCTCAAAGCAGCTTTACACAGATAATGTAGTGATAAAAAATGAATATGTTCTTTATAAGTGTGAGTTTGTCCCTGATGAGCGACTGCGGCAAGGAAAAACTCCCTGAGTTGGCATAAGGAAGAAACCTTGAGAGGAACCAGACTCAAGAGGGAACCCATCCTCATCTGGGTTGCACCGAATGTCCATTTATTACAGATAAACAATGTTGAGGTGTGCAGTGATGGTGATCAGATGCAGACTGTAGTCCCGAGTCAGTGTAGCAGACTGTTGGCATTAACTACAGTTCAAATCCATAGAATTCCTGTTATTACTCCGTAATTTCATGGATCTCCAGGGCGTCAATGAGAATCGACATGTTCCAAGGTTAAGGCTGAGGTTGAAGCGATAATGTTCTAAAGATAACGTGTTTAGAATGTTCAGAAAACATTTCCATGACGTTATAATGTAACTTTCCTGCATAGAAATAAACAGTATGTAATTATTATTATTATTATTATTATTATTATTATATAAAAGCATTGGAAATAATTTTTTTCTAAAATATTTTGCATTAAGCCATTTAAAGCTTAACATTCGTAACATATTCTCCTAACCTAGAATTGTTAGCTGAGATGACGGCCTGTTATGAAATATTCAGTCTGGTATGGGAACCCAATAAGTGCAGCTGAAGGACATGGAGATGCTTTAGTAAAAAAGCCTTGGCTCATCCAGAAGGATGTAACTGGATAAAGTCAGTTTCACTCCAATTACAGCTGTTATGTGAAAGCAGCGTCTGAAAATAACCCCATGCCTGGGCCACACTGTGCTGTGCAGACATCCTGCCTAAAAGCACACTGTACATGCAAGAAATGAGCAGGATTTGCCCTTTGAAAGGAGATAATATTACAGAGCGGGAAGCCGCTCTCAACTCCGACCACCACCACACACCAACCCGACGGTCAAAAGCTCTCGCAATGGCTGTCAGGACATGAGAGGATGAGAATGCAAGGATAATAAAAGAGAGTGACAGGACGGCCCGGCTAGTCGGGACACAAATCTTGGCTGTGGATTTGAAACCTGTTTGTCGCTACGTTCAGAAAGTCAGATGAGGCAGTGAGACGACGAGCCGGAGCTCCTGCAAGACACGTACTGCCAGGTGCCACTCACGCAATCACATTTTTCCCTCAACCAAAGACAAACAAGACTTTTTGTGTTTCATCACAATGAATTGTTCTTTTAGACAAATGCTCTGAGAAACAAACAAACAAAAAACCTGTTCAGAAAAAAAAAACCTGTTCATCTTGAACTCTTGAAACAGTTGTGATACACAATGAGCTGCTCCTTATTTGAAAATTATGGTGTGTAATGAATGTAATAAATAAAGCATGACAGGGTATGAGGCTACTCAACCTGAATCATTTTATTACTCTGATACCATAGACATACCAACGATTATCGATTTTTATTTATTAAAAAATATCAAAAACATTGAGTATTTCACAAAAGTGAGTACACCCCTCACATTTCAGCAACCATTTTACTATCTTCTCAAGGGACAATACTGTGGAAATGAAACTTGGATATATTTTACAGTAGTCAAGTGCAGTTTTTATAGCAGTACAGATTTATTGTCCTCTAAAACTAACACAACATACATCTATTACAAAATAGCTGGCAACAAAAGTGAGTACACCCTCAGTGATAACAGCTGTATGTGGTTTAACAATGCAAAACCACATGATCTATTCTTCAGAAACTGGGCCAAACGGAAAGTTTTCCAAAATAATATCGACCCCAAACACACAGCCAAGATGACATCTGCCTTGCTAAGGAACCTGAAGGTGAAAGTGATTAAGTGGCCAATTATCTCCAGACCTGAACACTGTTGAGCACCTGTGGGATGTCCTCAATTGGAAGGTGGTGAAGCGCCATGTGTCTAACATCCAGCAGCCCCGTGATGTCATTATGGAGGAGTGGAAGAGGATCCCAGCAACAACCTGTGCAGTTCTGGTGAATTCCATACCCAGAAAGATTAAGACAGTGTTGGATAACAGTGGTGCGCACACAAAACATTCCCGCTTTAGACACAGTTTTGTTGCCAGTTATTTAGATAACTGGCTGAATGTTGACTACTTTAAAGTATATCCAAGTTTCATTTCTATAGTATTGTCCATTCAAAATACATCACTTTTGTAAGATACTTTACTTTTAGTGCTGCAGAAAAGCCCGTAAAAGAAGTTCTCTGTTCTGAAGACTAAAAACTACACTCAGTCTGTGTAGTCGGATGCAAACCACTGAATGATTGTGTGTGCATATTATTGTGTATATATTTAGTGTAAACTGTCTGAAAAACAGACAGAGAGATTAGTTAGGTAGGTAGACACCAACAGACAGATTTAATATATATTGCTAATTTTCAGACAAGACTAGACGGACAGACAGACAAACAACCAGCCGAACAGCCAACCAGCCAGCCAGACAGACAGACAGACAGACAGACAGATAGATAGACAGACAGACAGACAGACAGACATAAACAGAAAGAAATAAACAGATAAGTAAAAGTAGTTAGTAGTCTGTAGTCTGTAGAAAAGTAGGTAGTTAGACAAACAGATAGACATCTGGATATGACACTAAAGCGGGCTTAAAAAGATTAGCCATAGTTGACACCAAACATGTAGCACTTTCACACAACTAACAATCTCAGGCTGTAAGAATGTACAGTCTGTGCTGGAAAGAAATCAGCCACATGCCTATTTTTCACAGGTACTATTTACATAGTCTTTTTTTTTTTACCTGAAATCACTTGTGATTCTGTTTTTCTTAATTCAACAAAAAAAGTAAAAAATAATGCACTGCAAGCATTTTAGCTTCAGCAAAACATTACATGTATGCCACAAATTCAACCTTATATTTATTACACATTCTTCTTATAACAAAGCCCATTCACACCAGTCGCTCTGTTCCAGTTGTACCTTTCAGTATTTTATGTGTCCTACAGCAATTTTCCGAAGTTTTTCTCCAATTTTAGTGACATTTAAAGTCTGCATACATGATAAATGAATTCTGTATGATGCTGTCATTGTAAGCTCATTGTTACAAACACGCCAAACAGGTTGTATTGTGGTTGGGACGCACACAATGTAAGGTGCTACTGTCATCATAATTTGTCATTTCTTTTATACACCTTTTTACATTTTTTATTGACTATCAAAACTTCTGCACTTCAAATCAAAGAAAGCAAAAAATATTTTTTTCTGGTACAAATCTTTTAAATCAGTCTGTTCTTGAAGAACTCTGTTCTTGAGAAATGGTTAATATTGAGGATGTTGAGAATACTAGGAATTAAACTATGAATGATATATTGTACAATGTGTCCTTCTTTAATAAATGAAATAATGTTGGTGTTGAGAAATTGTTATGCAATAAGAGAAATGAAACACTCCGGTATATGATGTTATTGCAAAATAATGCTGTGGCACAAAGAAAAATGAACGAAGGCATTACACCACCTTGACGTTGATGACTGTTTTTCTGTAACAGCACAGCCCTGATTATTCTTTCTTAGTTAAATTCTTCGAAATCCTACCACAAGTGCAAATCTAATTTTGTCTATGATTTAATAAATGCCTCATCTTGTGGCACCGAAATGTCCATTCATTGCAGTTCCATAGTTGAGGTTTATGGTAATACAGTTAAACTGTATATTACTATATATATACACCATATCCTATACCTTCTGCACCTTCTGTACATCCCTCTATCAATCACTTTCACCTTTGTAAATATTGAGCCATACCCTAATTTATCATGTTGCTATTTATTGTAAATACCCCACTTATGCACTTCTGGTTAGATGCGAATTGCATTTCATTGGCTCTGAACAGGTACTTTGCATAACGATTCATTTTATCTAATCGAATCGAATCAGTGCTTAAATGCAGAACTGTTTATGCAACCTGTAGTAAAACCACCTGCCTAATATTGCATAGCTGTGCTGCACTGTTAGTTTCAGTGCCATTCTTTCATAGCCAGGATTTATTTTTTCAGAAGTTTGTTTTACAGATCTGTGGAATCAGATCATATGGGCTAGCTTTTTGCTCCTTACGCTCATCAATGATATTTGGTGCCTATGACTTTACAGGTTCACCAGTTGTCCTTTCTTGGACCACTTTTAATAGATATTAACCACTGCATACCAGGAACACCCCACAGGACCTCCCATTTTGGAGACGATCTGACCACGTTGTTCAGATCTCTTGCTCATTTTTCCTGCTTCCAACACTTCAACTTTGAGGACTGATCTGCTGCCTGTAATATTCCACTTCTTGACAGCATCAAGATAATCAATGTTACTCTCTTCTCATGGCTTCACGTTCATCCTTCCACTGTTTTTTTTTTTTGTTTTTTTTTTTCTGAATATTAAATGATCATCCTCCAACATCTCATCTGGCACAGAACTCCTTTAGCAATGGATCATTTTCTAATTTGTCTCAAGAGCCTCATTCATTTGAATGATTATTTCACTCATCCTTTCTATTTTATACATAACAGACATATTCCTTCATACATATTGCAACTTTCCTGGCTCGACCATCTCGTCATTCTCTATTGTACTCTGTATCAGGTGATCAAATCGTATGTAAACGAGAGCACACCAGATCTGCCGTGTGTGAAAATGCGCTTTGCATGACGTGCCTGTTCAAAACGAGCATCTTCATCAGCTTGTTTCTCGCTGTTACTATGGAAACAGTCAAATGAACCAGGCATGAGTAATGAATAATATCTTTGTACCACAATGTTCTGAAGATGTTTGATTTGGGGCTGTTAGGCTGAAGACGCCTGGACAGCAGTGACTTGAACTTTAGCTTTGGGTTTAAAAATATCTGTCCACTCCCCACATGAAACCCATAATGCCACTTAGATGTGAGAGAATGTGTGTGTTGGCAAGGACACTCTGCCCTGAGATTATCACACCACATGGCAGGTGTAACTGACACCCTCTCTCCCACCTGCAGGCTCAGGAAAACCCCTCAGCAGATAACAGTCTTACTCACAGGGACACACTGACACATAAAGGGGAAACACAGCAAATTAGCTTTGCATTCACAATGCTTTTATCTTGCAATTCAATTAACACCCAGCTCACACTCTTACATAATAAAGATACTCTGCTTCTCTACTAATGAATATGTCTCATTCTGGTATCAAAAATGACTGACCAGCATACCTGAAACATCTCTAGTATTTTATATTGTATAGTAGATGATGGTAGAAAATTGGGATTAGGAGCCATTTTTTTTATAAGGAACAAACGTCGGATGTGTTCGAGTGTCACATAAATTACACAACAGCGACATCTAGTGACAAAAACGAACTGCAATCTGCTTGCTGTCTGTCCTTCTCTGTATATTTACACAGACCTGACATAACTTTATGACCACCAATCAGACATAACGTTATGACCACCTGCCTAATATTGTGCTGGTCTAACCTTTTGCTGCTAAAACAGTCCTGACACGTCGAGCATTAACTTCTTCAGCAATTTGAGCTACAGTTGCTTCGTCTGTTGGATCGGACCACACGGGCCAGCCTTCACTCCTCGCATGCATCGATGAGCCTTGGTTACCCATGACCCTGTCACCGGTTCGCCACTGCTCCTTCCTTGGACCACTTTTAATAGATACCACCGCAGACACCCTAGCCTTTACAACTTGCGCCCTTGTTGAACTCGCTCAAATCCTTACACTTGCCCATTTTTCCTGCTTCTAACACGTCAAGTTTGAGGACAAAATGTTCACTCGCTGCATAATATACATCATTAACAAGTGCCATGACGAAGAGATATTCAGTGTTCTAAAAAGTGTTCTTTTCCTCTTTCTTATATTCTATCATGAAAAAAAAAAGATATTCAGAAAACAGAAAGCCTTTCACCTGGAAAGACTTTCCCTGGTCTGAAAACAACTTTACCTCTGATTGCTTGCAAATCACTGTTGTCACAATATTCTTTAATCGGCGTATGCGCAATTCACGTCCCAGTGTATGTTCTGAATTTCCTGAACCCATAACATATATTTCTTTTCAACGAGTGCTTATACGATAAACAGATCATTTTCCTTGCAGCTGGAATTACTTTCAGAGCGGCTTGTATTGAAAACTTTATGCAACGCCTTTAATCAGAATTGAGAATTTAAAAAACACAATATTATTTATTTATGTTCTATGCGACTTTTTTCTACACAGGAGAGCCTGGTGCATTCCAGGTAGGGATGTGCATCTCCATAACTGAGGCCGATGCGATTCGCATCTCGATGTGTAGCCGACGATACGATACCTTAAAGACACGTATCAACATATCACATATCACAACACATATCACATATCATGTGATGCAATACGATCCACCCCCATTACGATGCGATTAGATGGAAAAATATAATTCTATACAATTCAATATGGTCCAGATAGTTCGCTGTCGGACAGACAGCAAATCAGAAATGTACTTAAGTGCCTTCTGACTTCTAACCTTTTCACAAACAGGCCTTAAAAAAAAGGAAAAACGATTCAGTAAAACCAGACATTCTTTTCCTATTCGGTCTCCAGGAAGTTACAGCTCTACCTCTGCCATGTTAATCTGTATTCTATGCGACATTCAGGACACGCCTCGGTCTCCGTAGTGTTGCGATACGTCATATTTACGAAGCAGCAGCGTTGCTGAGAAACAGTTCGATCTACATATCAAATATTGGTCTGAAATTATTGGTCACTTTCTAAACAATAAAGAAATCGTGCATCGGCTATCAGTTTATTTCACTTAAAACTTTTACTGGTGCAAATAATTTAAAAACCATGCATCACAATACAAATGCCTAAACTATTATCCAGTGCAAAACTTTTTCAATTCGATGCATCACGTTGTTATATTTTATGCCAACGAACCGATGGTTCTGTGAATCTTAACAACCCTAATTCCAGGGAATTTAGGGAATAAGGTGTGGGACACCCAGGATGGGGTGCCATCCCATTGGAGGGTTTACACACATTCACACACATTAGGGACAGTTTTGGAAATGCCAATCAATCTAGAAAGTGTGTGTTTTGATCAGAGAAGGAAACCAGATTACCAGGAGGAAACCCTCAAAGCACAGGAAGAACGTGCAGAATGCACACAGGGTAGGTGGAACCCAAATCCTCCAGCTTGGGTGGGGAGCAAGGATAGACATGGCAAACATTTAAGCGACCCTTGTTGCTCCCCCTCCCCACCGTGTACATTATTACATGTAGTATATTAGAATGTGGTCTATATGAGGAGCAGTAATGTGTGCACTGGGTTTAAGGCTAAAGAGTCCACAGTGGTTGAGAGAAGGTATCTGCTCTTGCTTTGACAGCCCTGATGCTTCTGCAGGATAGAATAGGCTGAAAAGCTGTTTTGATGTCATGAAAAAAGAGGTTGGATCTAATTTTGCCTGCATGCTTCTTCTTCTTTTTTTTTTATCCTGGAGTGTTTCCTTCAGAGCATGAATCTTTAAGATTCAACCCCATTTTCATCCATTAGGTTGGAGCTGTAGCCAGAGCAAATACATCTGGATGGTTCTCTGGATTGTAGAAGATTCGCATTGAGTTCACTTAGTTGTGATGAGGAGTCTCTGGTCACCATCTGGATGACTCCAAGTCACGTTTGGACCCTTTTTTGATGTCTGGGGTCTTATGTTCATTCTCCACTCCAGGTGCGCACTAGGACATTGAAACGCCATGAACGCGTCTGAGGGACTGGGAGTCCTGAACCGGACGCAGGAGCGGCTGGAGGAAGCGAGGGGCTGCTGCAGCTTCACCTCCGCCTCCGCCGCCGCCGCCGCGGCCACGTCCGTCACCGAGGCGCTCATGGACCACGATCGCGAGCCGTTCGTGGCGCGTCTCGTGCAGATCGCCGTGCTCTGCGTGCTCTCTCTCACCGTGGTCTTCGGCGTCTTCTTCCTCGGCTGCAACCTCCTCATCAAGTCCGAGAGCATGATGAACCTGCTGACGGAGGAGCGCAGACCTTCCAAAGACGCGGAGATGATCACCGCCGCGTAGCGCGCGCAGTCTAGACTTTCACAGATTTCTGCTTCTGAGTTGAACTTCTGCCTCTTCTTCCTTTTAGAATCGTGCACATGATTTAAGACTGCAAAATAAAGCATGCTAAAATAATACACACACACACGCACACACACGCACACACACACACACACACACACACACACACATATATATATTTATGAATAATGTATTTTAATATAATCTCATGTCAGAGAAAATGAATTGATATGTATAGTTTAGAAATATAATAAAAGAATAATAATAATATACCTATTATTATTAATGTTGTTGTTGTTGTTGTTGTTGATGATGATGATGTTATTATATTAACAAAATGGTAAGTTATGCAGTAATTAATTATTTATTTGTAACTACATATATATGTAGGGGAATACATCATTTCACACCACTTTCTTCTTATAACACACCTGAATTAAATCAGAAATCAGAAAGAGCTTTAGTGGAAAGTGTGTGTAAAGAGCACAGACAGACAGACAGACAGACACACACACATGTGGTACGTGAATCTTCTTGTGCATATGAAAACATTTGGAAAATGTAAGGTGTAATAAAATGTAGAAAAGGTAGAGTAATAGAATACGTGCTATTCTTTTTTTATTGTTGATTGTCATTTATATGTTCAAGCTTGAAACGTTCGGTCTGAGCTGTTTTCATGTATTTATTCTTTTATGCATTTTTCATGCAGTCATGCGTGCAATAAAAACAACCACCCCACTCTGGCAACCTCAAAATACACTCTACACATTGAAAGAGTTGAGGAGATATCTTAGCTGTAACATTGTGAAGGACAAAACTTTAGACCATGATTAGGAACCACATATTTACTACAGATGCCCAAGCACAGAGTGTCCTGAGGATCTGATGACAGTGCCATCAAACACTATCCCTACAATTTCATGTTAATGTTGATGCCATGTTTCATCTGTAAGGTAAAAATCAATCCAAAAGAAAATGCAAATAAATAAATAATACATTCATGTATATGTATACACTCCTGGGTATAAAAATAAAGGATAAAACACAAAATGTACAAATGTTCTTTCATGCAAAAGTAAAATGACAATAATGCTTCAAATGTTTGATGTAAAATTTTTGGTGTAATTGTGAGCTGCTGATTTGAACCCTATGGAGACTATAAAAAGACTCTCTCACATTAACAAGGAAACATTTTTCAACAATTCAGCAACACCTAGATGGGGATGGGTTTCCTTTAGAGTCTGGTTCCTTTCAGGGTTTCTTCTTAATAACATTTTAGGGACGTCATAACCACTGGCGTGCTCATTACTCATTAGGGTTAAATGTATAGTGACTAACATATGGATTTTTCTTCTTCTTCTTTCGGCTTCTCCCATTAGGGGGCGCCACAGCGGATGATCCGTCTCCACAGCCCCCTGTCCTCTACATCTGCCTCTTTCACACCAACTACCTGCATGTCTTCCTTCACCACATCCATAAACCTCCTCCTTGGTCTTCCTCTTTTCCTCCTTCCTGGTGGCTCCATCCTCAGCATTCTCCTACTGATATACCCCATGTCCCTCCTCTGCACATGTCCAAACCATCTCAATCTCGTGTCCCTCACCTTGTCTCCAGAACGTCCTACATGCGCTGTCGCTCTAATAAACTCATTTCTAATCCTGTCCATCGTGTCTTCACTCCCAACGAAAACCTCAACATCTTCAGCTCCGCTACCTCCAGCTCCACCTCCTGTCTTTTACTCAATGCCACTGTCTCTAAACCATACAACATCTCAGGTCTCACCACAGTCCTATAAACTGACTAACATACGGATTAAAAAACTATATTCTTAATCGGTTTATTTCTGTAAGGCTGCTTTGTGACAATATACAATTTTAAAAGCATTATACAAATCAAATTGAATAGAATTTTCTGAAGCCGATAAAATTGAATGGAACAACATTGACTCTTCTTTCTATGAAACGCTGTCTGCAGGTTTACCAACCAGACTAAAACATTTAAAGAAGGAAACGTTATAACTTATTTTATCGATTTTTTTCATTCTTGCTCATTTCCTGAACAATCATTTGACCGGAATTAATATTCTGCCATTTTGTGCTTTAGAATGCAGATTGAAATATTGAGGAAAAAACTGCTTTAAAAAAAGCGTGTTTATGGTGTTGTGCAGATACGAGACACAATAACAGCTGAAAGGCAACTTGGCAGTAAGTAACGTATCTCCAGAACTCATCTGAAGTAAAGTTATGAAGAAAAAAAGGGCGATGACAGATTAGAGCGCTGTCTAACATGTCACTATAATAGATACAAGATATAGACAAAAGTATTGGGACTTCTGACTTTTTCCATTTACAGTGGTGTGAAAATCCAAAACTACATGGCCCTGTGTGAAAAAGTGTTTGCCCCCTGAACCTAATAACTGGTTGGGCCGCCCTCAGCGGAATGGAGGAATTTTGCTCCACTCATCTATGCAGAATTTTTCTAATTCAGCCACATTGGAGGGTTTTCCAGCATGAACCGCCTTTTTAAGGTCACGCCACAGCATCTCAATAGGATTCAGGTCAGGACTTTGACTAGGCCACTCCAAAGTCTTCATTTTGTTTTTCTTCAGCCATTCAGAGCTGCAACACTTTTTCACACCACTGTATATGTGCTTCTTCCCCAAACTGTTACCACACAGTTAGAGACACACAATTGCATAGAATGACTTTAGATGCAGTGGCATTCAATTTTCCTTTCACTTAAACTAGGAGACCCAAACCAGTCCTACCATGACAATACACCTCCTGTGCACAAAGCCAGATCCATGAAGATCTGCTTTACATGGTTTGGAGTGGAAGATCTCCTGCTATAAAACTCTGAACTCAATCCCTTCGGGATGAATGTGAACGTTGACTGCACCCCAGGAATCCTCACCTCAAGTACATCAGTACCTGACTTTACTAATTTGGCTGAATGATCACAAATTTCCACAAGCACAATCCAAAATCTAGTGGAACATCTTCCCAGAAAAAAGTTATTATAACAGTGAACAACCTTTTCTCTATAAAGTGTATTTATTGACCATTTATTTATTGAGCAGGCTCAAGTCTCTCAGAGATAAAGCCGTAGCTTTAAGCTTTTTTCAGCACAGAGAGATGAAGCAACCTATGCATATGAATTCAGATGTTTTGAGAACATTTCACCTGATTAAATATAATTATATATGATTAAAGTATAATGTGTGATCAAGAGAAATGAAACACCATATAAGATGAGACGTGTTGTTACCAAAACTTCAGGAATCTGCTTTGCAACTGACAACACTGTCTTTTTATATGAGCAAATAATCTACATGACTGATCAAATATTTAACTTTAAAAATAAACACGATGAACATTCTGGATCCAAATGTCTAATGATAAGATGATTGTTACCTAATAGCAAAACCTGTTATACTTTTGGTGATCGAAGGGTTAATTGTACAGTAAGGGCTTTTTTTCCCATTTTCATGTTTATTTATTTATTTGCTTGTTTTCTGTTTGCTTATTTATTTATTTGTTTGTTTGTTTATAAAAATCACTGAAAGGTCAAATCGAGAGGAGAAAAACATGGAGAATCTGGACATCAGTTTTGTACAAGACTAAGCCAGTATTAGTCATGTGACACTGTCAAACGTGACTCACACTTAATCAGGAGTAAAACAGATGGTGAAGGAGACATATGTGATAGAAGAAAAAGTAATCCAAATGAGAGATTAGAGTTAAATGCTGCTGGCTATCACTGACCCTAATCCTGGGCCAGATCATACATACAACATGAACACTCACATGAACAAGCTATAAACATATGCATGATGATTATAATCACAAACACAATCACAAGGGCTTCTCTGATCAGCTTCTGAAACTTAGACCGCAGACGTACGTCCTGCATTCACCTCCTTCTGCGTTACCGCAAAGATCCACGTCTGCGATCAAAGCAAAGGCTTGGTTTGAATGGCTCAGCTGTGAGGTCTGGCATAACTATATCTATAAATCAGCTCTATAAATGTCACAGGTGGTATAAAAGCTACAGTTAGTGGAAGAGAACATGTTTTGTGGAGGAAAAGGTTCGTCTGAGAATAGCTGTGTAATCAAGATGGAGAGTGAAAAGGAAGCAATGGTCCGGGGAGAGAGCAGTACCACAGAATGCCACAGAGTGCCCCCTCCCTGCTGAGCGAGATGAGGCGACGGCTTCAATTCTGAGAAAAGAGGGAGCGAGAAAAAGAGATGACGGAGGAAAAGGTCACTCCTGGTGGCGGGGCTGTCAGGGAGCGACACGCTGCTGAGGAGTGATGTGGTATTAGGAGCTGACGGAGCTGCAGAAAGGCACTGGACGAGAGGAAAGGTCAGGGCGAGAGTACAAACACACACATGCATAAATGCTAGCATGACAGTCAAGATTTAAGAGAAGAAACCAAAACTCGGTCGGACGTCCCTGTCCAAACAGCAAGAGTCACGCAATGAACAGATACGGCTTTTACACTTTCCAAATATAAACGTAAAGAAAATGAAGCACAAGCAATTATATACTCGTTGACTACATTAATAGAAACAGCTGTAGACCAGCTATCTAATTAGCCAATCACATGGCAGCAGCACTATCTATAAATTCTCGGCTAAAGGATCTCGACTGCATAGTTGTAAAAAGTTACCAGAAGGGTAAACAGTACCTGAAAATCAGACTTGAGTAAAAATATAGATACCTTACTGCAAAACTTACTTCATTACAAGAGTCTGATTATTTGATTTGATCAGTACTTATGTATTTGACTCATATTGAATGCAGGCTTAAAGATGCACTCGTCCTCAACACCCTTTTTTTCCTTCCTTCCCTTCCTTCCTTTTCTTTCTTTACAGGAAGCTGTAAACCTCAGGCTTCCACATGACATGATATAATATCACAATATATGATATATTAATACAGAATTTAAGAAACTGGTATTTGACAAAAACATAAACTCTCATCAATTTCGAATCTTTTTCATTTATTTTTATTCGTACAGCGTTTTTTAATGGAAATAGTCTTTACAGAGAGAAAGCAGTTATAAAAGAATGTATAAGTTTGATCCTAATAATTGTTTTTATAGCAGTCCAGATACATCCTCAAATTTCTTGAGTTGCTCAGTAACTTCATGGATCTTTAGCCTATTGATGTGGATTGATACGATACGATACGATACGATACGATACGATACTCCCATTGTTATCTTATTAACTTTGTTCAGAATCTGGGTTAATTTGACTATTAATTCAGAAATACTCATGTAGAGAAGGACTATTTTTAACTATCAAAGTTAAGGCAAATCCACTTCAGTTGTTTTTTTTATTTTATTCATTTATAACCATGAAGTCATATTAAACAGTTTCACACAAAAAGTTGCTCATTTGCTAATCTAACGCTGAACAACAACTACGAATAACGATAACAGGATTTGACCTGCAGTGATAATAAAAGGAGGGAATTTCCTGTTAATATGACGCAAACCGAATGTAGTGACTGGGTTTTACCAGTGGAAAGTTCAAACGTTCAAAGTTTTTAAAAACTCTGATAAGATTGATATTAGTATAGATTTGCTTTATGCATTATAAGGGATTTTTTTTTTTACACTGAAACGGATTAATGACTGCAAAGGATCTAAGTAATTAAAGTATTCACCAAGACACACACAGATTAATTTTGAAATAAAAATGCTTTAAAAGTGAAATTTAGTTCAGGATTAGATGTACATCTTTAAAAACATATTTTTACGTTGTTTCTTTTTTTCAGTGCAAGGAACTATCTTAAAACTCAGTGTTTAAGGCTTTGGTTTACCGATTGGAATGTTGAATCTTGGGGGTTCAATCCCTGGTATCACCCGCCTGCCAATCTCGGGGCCCCTGAGCAAGGCCCTTAACCCTCAATCCTCTATGTATCATGGCTGACCCTGTGCTCTGACCCCAGCTTCCTAACATCACTGGGATATTCGAAGAAAGAATTTCACTGTGCTGTAAAAGTTCATGTGACAAGTATAAAGCACCTTTCTTTCTTTTCTTTTTCAGCAGGATGTATTTCTATTTGGAAAAAGCTGCTCATGTTCTTTATCGGAGTTCATATGGAAATGGTTTACTCTAAACTGTGATGACGTAAGACAGGCCTTTTTCCTAGAGAGACCTTTTTTTTCTCAGCTTTTTCTTCCAAAAAGCAAAACAAAACATCAGTCTGGTCGATTACATCACGAGAACTGCAGACTCACCGTCACTAAGCGATGAAACCTGCAGGGCAAACACGACACAGGAAGTGCAGATAGATCCATATCTCAAACGCCCACCCATTAGAGGGAATGATTTGGTAAAGCTGATGCCTCATGGATAAGAGCAGATTTATAAAAATAACCTTAAATAATTTATAT
>JAAIIK010000398.1:1115726-1131494 GCA_014706435.1 Silurus glanis
TTTTTTTTTTTTTTTTTTTTATAAATTATGATAACTGTAATCGATATTACAGTGTTTGACTCATTAATGTTACTCTTAGCGCACTGATCTATTAATAGAATGATATTAGAGTCTTTTCATGTAAACTGAGTTGATTAACTAATTAACTCAGCAATTAAGCAGTTAATTAAGTATTTTTTGTCCTGTGACAAAAATGATAAGGGGAACATTACAGCCATAATAAATCCTAGTACTTTGGATACTTAAGTACATTTGAAGACAAATACTTTTGTTCTTTTACTAGAGGTAATAAATAGCCTGGTGTGATAAACAACTCTGTATAGCTGCTATACTGTTAGCCAGAAATTGTTTCATGGGCATTCTGCACAAGAGCTGCAACTCCAAACAGCAAAAAAAAGTTTCATATTGATGATAAATTTGTATAAACTGACATTTCGTGGGGGGAATTAAAGACGTTATGACGTGCTGTTATTAGAAATTGTTGAACTCCGCTCCACGCACATCAATCCCCCCCCCCCCCCTAATTTCTTTGCAGTAACAGCACACCCCCAAGTGTTTTTATTCCTGACTTAATGCACCGCTTATTTAAGTGTTAGACGTGGGTGAGCTTCACAGTAGTGCGATCATGTGGTGTTTGTTTGCAGGTGTGTTACATGAGAGGGCTCAACGTGGAGCTTCTGAGTCCCGCACAGAGCCGAGACTGGCTGTCAGAGTGGCTTCAGTTCTCAGTGCATCTTAAAGGTTAGATGACTCTTTAAATGTATTTATTTCTTTAATAACTGAAGGTTCTCAAATTGTGCACAGTATAAAATATGTTGAAAAGTTTTATGTTTAAAACCGTTCTTTCTTTGCTTGTTTTTGTTTGCTCTTGCGCAGTAAAATTGGCAAAAAGCCAGTCCACTGAAGAGGAAACAAATCAGGATGTGGAGCAGGTGCACTCGCTTTTGTTTGCTCTCGCCGTGCAGCGCAATGCAGATGCGTTTTACATCAGTGCGAGGGGGGAAAAAACTTTCAGTAATAACGAATGCGCAGGGTGAATCGCACCATACGCAATCAGGAAGACCAGTTTAGGGTTTGCATTTTGCACATGCTTTTATCCTTATTTTTTAAAACTGAGTTGGTTAGGGCTAAGGGCCTTGCTCAAGGGCCCAGCAGTGGCTCCTTGGTGGTGTTGAGGATTTAAACTCATAACCTTTTTGTGTTTGGAAGACCTTAACCACCCCTTCTAGCCACCACCTTCTTCTATGCAATTTTTTCTATTTCTATATTTTATCAACTGCATAAAGTAAATATCAAAATAGAAGAATAGCCTTGATTTGTCACATATACATTAAAGCACAGTGAAATTTGTTCTTCGCATATCCCAGCTTGCTCAGAAGCTGGGGTCAATGAAAATGAACCGGCTAGTAAAGTAAAGGAGTTTGAGACGAGGAAGGCTTTCAGGAACCTTTTTTGTTTTTTCTTCTTCCTGAAATTTTTTTTTTCACAGGAAGTGAAAGATGCCTGATGATCCACTTGGTCATATGACACTTTACTTATTGCATTGCATTTCTGACCTTATTCTTACCTCCCATTGGTAAACTGTGCATGACTGTTGACTTCTCACTAACATACCCTGTTCCTTCCTCATTTTTCTCTGCGCAGAATCCGAGACCTCGCTGTATTTGCATGGCATGATGCTCCTGACAATGAACTACCCACAAAACCCACCACGCAGCTGACCCCAATCCCTGGGGTTCTCAGCCACGGTGACCGGCAGTAAAGTATACGGAAACTCTGACGGAGAAGGAAGACTGATGGAGTCAGCGAGTACCGTTATCAGCGATGTGCCAAGGCCAGCATCAGGATCATACTTGCTTTTCAATTACAGTGTTGAGTGAATATGAGAGCGAATGATGGCAATCTTTTACTTATCTTTGGACTTTTGTTTACATGAGCGAAGTGATTAGAGGTCTTTGGGGAATCGCGATGAAAGCGGTAGGGTAGAAACAACAAGGGAAGTCGGGCCTTTCAGACTTCTGTAAATAAGGAAATTGGATCCCATGATACATTTACGTACACACAAACACAGAATGTACCTCAGAAACACAAATATTTTCAGCCAATCATGAGCATGAATATGTGTATAGAAAAAAACCCATCTGTTTACATGGACTGGTATGGTTTTTATTCCACAAATTAGTGTTTCTTTCCAATTCAGCATGTTCTTTGCTGCTTTTTTTTTTTTTTTTTTTTTTTTTTCCCCCTCTGCATACATTTGCTACCATGCACACAATCCATCTGTACTCTGGAACCTGACCGATTTCATCATTAGAATCATGAGGACCTTTTCAGGGTGGCCAGGTCCTCAAAACAAGAAGCCAAAAGCATAAAGATAAAACAATATATATGCAACTTCATTTATAATTGAAATGAACATGAAGCAACATCATAAAATACATTTGTGGTGTAGAGTTTAATTTCCTTATATATCAGTATAATTATACAACACCACAATGTATTTATAAGTCATTTATTATTTGTACTTCATATTAATTGACATTGATATACTAATTTAATCATATACAGTGCACTGCTAAATAAAATCTGTGGAATATGAGTTCGTTTAGATTATATTAGAATTTTTTTTTAGTGCCTTCACAAAGTTACTTGCTACAAAAATAATAGTAATGTATTTATTGTGTGCTCAGATTTTTAAATAATTTTTATTCTAAGAGCTAAATATGGCTTAATTGATAATTCACCTTCACCGTGCACACTATCCTTTCGAATCAATTCCAGATCAGACTCGTCTCGGCTGTTTATCTATGAGCTTTGTACGTTTTTTTTTTTTCCGATGAACGTTGCACTTTTATTTTTTTTTATTACATTTTTTTTTTTTTTTTTTTTTAAACCTAACACAGATTAGATTGAGAATGTTTAAGCCTAGAAGTATTCAGATCATGACACAAGCTTTCAATCGGATTGAAACTTTTGCTTTCCAAAGCGAAAAAAAAGAACGTTTTATTTGATTTATTTTTATTTGTATAGTGCTTTAAACAACGAGCATTGTCTGAAAGCAGCTTTACAGAGATAAAACGGTCATGAAGTTGTATAAAAGAGTGTATACGTTTTAATGCCTACAAATTTGTTCCTTATAATTGTACGTTTATCCCTAATGAGCAAACCAATGGTGACTGTGGCAATGGAAAAAAACACTGAAACGGCAACAGTAGGAAACCTTGAGGGGAACCAGATTCAAAGAGGAACCTCATCTCATTGGCACCTGATGTCCAGTAATTATAGTTCCATCATTATTGAGGTGTGCTGTTCAATGAACTATTTTGTTAAACTATTTTATTTGTGTACATTGCCGCCAGTTTTACAGTGGATATCAGACAGCGTTTCTATCAGACAATTTTGATTGGCAGTTTACACTCCTGGGCAAAAGAACGATAAAATATAAAGCTTTACAACAAATCATTGGTTGGAGAAGAATGAAAAAAATGCACTCCTGAAACCCTCCTGTGCCACTATTTGCTCATGTACTTCTTCACTTTGTAACTGCATGAGGAGAAGCTAAGAACAGAGAAATTCCCTTCTACAGTCTTCTTGTATGCAAAATTCAACACACGGCTGCGTTCGAAAATACTTTCAACATCTCTTCGTCTTTCTATAAAAAGCAGGCTTCGGGTTTGCCCAGAAAGGCTACAAGATGTAAAAGTGAAACCCCATAACATACTAAAGTGCTTCATCTTGCACAAATGTACACATTACTGTATGTGGGATGTTGATTGCAATTGATTGAGACCGGACAGGATTCACACTTTTACTGTACTGCGTTCGTTCGTTTCCCGGTTGTTCGTCCATTTTCAGAAATTGTTATTCCGTGTTTTTCTGTTGCCAATTAAAGGGTCACAAGATTCACCTTTGTTACCTGTTTTAGAGAACTAGTCGATCATTGGTTGATCTGATGTCGTTCACTCGCCTTCATTAGTGACATTCGAGATTCATCTGCACAATTCATCAGTTCAAGAAACATTCACAAAAAAATTTAATAGAAATTTTAGCTTCGCATGATGACAACTGGTTCGACCATTTTGCGCTCAATGACGTATGCAATGAACTGATGCTGAGATGTTTTGGGGGTTAAAACCATTCAGGTGAAACCAGTATAATATATTTTGATCAACATGAACATAAACAACTGATGATGTAGGAAACAGCAGACGCTCGTACACAATCGATTAAATGAATGTACAAAAGCATTGGAAATGTGATCAAAGCAACGTGATGTGCTCAAGTGACTACATGATGTGGAGGTTGAACAAGTAGTTTTGAGAATTTCATTTCTGATCTGAGAAACGATCCGAAAGCGACTGAGGAAAAACTGTAATAACCTCCACTGTTCTGGAAAGATGTTTCCATTAGATTTTAAAGTGTGCTTGTGGAGATCGTCGGTTTCCAAATCATATTTGCACGAAAATATCTGAACAAAAAAACGAGCCAAAAAAACGGGCAGATGTTGGGGGAAACTGTAAAAGTTTATTTGTTTTAAAATTCAGAATTAAGTATTTTTACTTTAAAATGTTGATACTAAAATACAAGAAAATTGAGAGTAAAAAAGTACAATCTTTATCTCTACAAGATGAAGTCGGTGAAGAATTCTAAAGTACAAATATATGAGATAAGACCAGACAGAAAATTCAGCATAAACGCAACATCTGTGATGAAAAGAAAAAAAAACAGTGAAAGATTGAAATGTTCATAACTGTATATAGAGAAAAATATTTGTCTGTGTAGAACATCAGGCCTTGCAGGAATCCATTTACAAATCCGAAGTGTTTAACTGCAGTGTGAAAGTGAATTTGCTGAAGCTTTACAAACGTGATCACATGACTTCGTAGCCGCTGCGGATCCCCCTCATCAGCGTACAGGCGAACACGACGCCCAAGATCTAAAGCAAACACGAACGAGAACCAGAGAGGTGAGAAGAGGTGACGTATGGAGTATTCCGGAATAATCTGTATGATCGACTGACAGTGAACAAAAAAAAACGTGTGTTACCTCGATGAACGCGATGACGAGCGCCGCTATTCCAACCCACAGGATGTTTTTCTTGACTAAAGCCTCCACAGCCTTCGCACAACCCTAAAACGAGAGCAACAAGTCGGCGTCATCGTAATTACAGGATTATGTTTGAATTGATCGAGTTAACTTTTCGTTTGTTTGTTTGTTGATGCACGGTGGTCTGAAATGCCTCTCCAGAGCACAGTGCTTCTCCTTCTCCGGCTTACCTCTGTGTAGATCTTGCTAGAGTCATACATGGCATTAACTCCACAGCCCTTTGTGACGTTCTTGCAGCAGGTATCAGGGACGGAGTTGTTAGGCATAATGTTCGCCCAGTCGGAAGAATTCACTGCGCCGCAGCATTTAAACTACACACAAGACAGGATGCCTTTAAGATGACAGAAATATATATATTTTTCTATATAAGGAATAAGAGAATGAATATGAGATAAAGACTTTTTTTTATAGCATTCGGCAGACGCCCTTATACAGAGCGACTTACTTTTACCTCATTCATACATCTGAGCAGATATGAGGTTAAGGGCCTTGCTCAAGGGCCCAGAATTGGCAGCTTATTGTAGCTGGGATTTGAACTCAAGACCTTCTGATCCAAAGTCCAATGCTTTAACCACTAAGCTACCCCAATCCTTCCCACTGTCAGGTTGATTCTTTTCCAGTAACTGCATGAACCCTGGACTGTTTTTTTAAAGTGGCCGTGAGCAGGAATTCTTTCATATTTATTCCACAAAGCCTCATGGCATGGAGCTAATATTTTAACATATGCCAACATAGTAATAGACCCTCATACTTGTAATAAGGAAGTGACACTCAAAACAAACAAACAAAAAAAAGATGACCGTTACCATGGCGTTTTTACTGATACCACTTAATGCAAATGAACTGCTTTACCCGTGGTGCTTGGACCCGCTAGTCGCTGCATGGAGTTATTAAAATATTTACCATTAATAATGTTTCAGTTACATTTCATATCTCCATATGTTCATATCTCAAATATGTTTATAACTAACTTTCCAGTAGCTAAAAACAGTCCTATACATCACCAAGCTTTCTTTATTTATTAACACAAAAACATTTACAAAATTCCTAAAACCTAAAAACTTTCCCTTCAGTGGAAATTAAAGCTACACACGGTTGTTCATCCGTTTACATTGTGTGTCCATAATACAACCCCCTGTGTTACCTTCCAGCTTACAGCTGCTATGACTTAATAGTATTAAATATCTTCTGACCAATCAGAATCAAGCAGCACCGTTTATAAAAAACAAGAATCCATGCATGCCAGTCAAAGCTCATAGCTGATGATGTGGAAGACGAACCTGTTGCTGCGAAATGTCCAGTTCTTTCTTAATATCTGGATTTTTGTTGTACTGTTGGATCGCGTCCTTAATGCCCTTTTCCACCAGATTCTCCAGCTGCATGAAGAAACAAGAGCCTTCACAAAATGCAACATCATGCCAAGGTTTCGTAAAAATGTAAAAAATAATAGGCGAATTCTTGGCAAATGAGAAAAATACATGACCATTTTTATTTCTGTGTAGTTATAATGCAGTTTTTTTTCTCGATTTGACCGAAACAAACGTACAATCTCACCTTGTTTCTGTAGACATATGCAGCAATGGCTATTCCAATTTCAACGATGATGATGATGGAGAGCAGGACGGCAAACTGAGGGAAAAAACAGCAGGAGAATAGGTGTGCAGTTATGTGTCACATTAACACAGAAAAGTACCCAGGAATAAACTGCATCATCTCTGTTTACAGATCAACACAAATCTAAATATGTATCTGGTCGAACTTGTTCGTTTGGGATTCGAGTTTTACTGGAAACTTACGCTAGAAAAAACAGAAGCACGACACACAATTCGATTTTATTGTGGCTCATTTCAGTCTAAAAAAAAAAAACAGTTATGTTGAAGAAAAATCAGACAAAATCAAACGAGTTATTAAAATAGAATATTACAGAAAAAGTATTGTTAAATTTTTAAACGTACTTAATTCACCAAAACCAAAATGCCTTTAATCTACAGTTGTTGTTTTGTTGTTGTTTTTTTATTAACATCCCAAAAATTGTAAGTAGTTTAAAAAAAATGTATAATAATCAAGCATCTATATTCTAATGGCTTTCACAATTTCAGTTATAATAATAATAGCAATAATAATATTTAAAAATAATTACCCCAAAAATGCTATTTTACGTATACGGTACTGTACTGTATTGACATTTTACTTTATTTTATAATTAATAATGATATTTTTATTAATACATTTCATTATTTCAATAATATAAAACTCTATTAAAAACAAGTTTTTTGGTCTATGGTGTTATCCGCGAGAGACCGGAAAAATCAGACAAACAAATTACCGTATTTTCCGGACTATAAGCCGCTACTTTTTTCCTCACGCTTTGAACCCCGCGGCTTTAACAATGAAGCGGCTAATTTATGATTTTTTCCTGGGTTTTTCCCGGTTTCACAAACTTCAAGCCAAAAAAACTGAGCGACATAACATTAGACCAATGAAATTGCCGAACGGGTTCAGGTGAACCAATGAAATTCTTTATATTAAATCAGATGCGCTCCCACTGAATCGGGCCGCACCACATCATAAATATGGATGCGGTTCCTCTGACGTTTGACCTGCTGCTCACTCGGACTGTCTACAGGAAATGCGAATCATTCGTCACGCTGAAAACAACCGGGCATGAAAAAACGCACTTCACCTGTGTTCTGAGCTGCACGGCATCGGGAGAAAAGATTCACCGATGGTGATTTTTAAACGCACAACGATGCCAAAAGAAAAACTCCCGAGAGAAATTGTTGTGAAAGGAAGGAGGAAGACAGTGAACAATGACTTTCTTGGTAGGCTACTGTTTAGATACAAGCCGTGTAACAGACACTGTCTTTCGTTAAAGCCTGTGTAAAGTTCATTAGTTTCAGTGTAGACGGCTTATATACAGGTGCGGCTTATTTATGTTCAAAATAAAAATCTTTGTCAAATTCAGTGGGTGCGGCTTATATATGGGTGCGCTTAATAGTCCGGAAATTACGGTAGTTATGTGGCAAATGCGATTCCACGATAAACTGCGGTAAAGCGTGGGATTACTTTACTGTAATAAGGAATAATAATTCCGTCTTCATATTAATAAATAATTCAGGTCTCTCAGATTAAAAAAAAATTCTCAGCTTCCCTTGCCGTGCACACCGCCTTACCGTAGTGACCATGCAGTAGTTTTCTTTCCACGCTCCACAGCAGCCGAAGAAAGCGATGAAGAAGATCACGGCTCCTACCACGATGATCACAATGGGGGACGCATTGTTGGCCACCGGCTCAATCCCGGGGATGTTGTTGAGTGCCGTCTTTGCCAAAACGCCCACTATGATGAGAGCCAGGCCGCACAACTAGACAGAGAAAACGAGGGAAGAAAACATCAGAACGCAGAAATTCAGGTGCTTCGAAGGTATCATGTGAGAAGCAAACGACTCCATGAAGAGTCACATGTAAGTCACATGTTCCCATGAAAAATGTGTGCGTTCAAACAAAAAATGTCTCAAATTCTAATCTCTTTCTCACATCAAGATGCAAATTCCAAACAATCATGGACTGTGAAACTTTTTTCCCCCCAAGTCATTTGACTGAGACACACACAGAACAAACTCGTTACCTGTTTGCTACCAAACTGCTGACAAAACATTCAGTGTACAGTATTTATTATACAGGCAAATCATTCGCACTACCTTTAACCTATTGTACTGGTCGATGCTGCAGTGTAACTGCGTCTACCAGGTTTGTGTAGTTCTGGTCTGAGGAGAACATTGTTTCCTTTCACTCTGCACTGTACTCTGCATGGCTGAAGTGACTATAAAAGCCTACTTGACTTGATGTTCACCTATTGAGCGCAAACCCAATTGGTTTTAGTGTACAGGAAAAAAAAAAAAAAAGATTTAGCCTTGCCGTTCCAATACTTTCGAAAGAGATGTACAGTGCGTGTGAAACAAACAATACAATACAAATAATGTGCAAAAATGAGGAACCGAGTAAAAGGACATTTATGGTGGCGGTGTATAAGGAACAATAGAGTTGCTTAGCAAACCTGTGTTTCGTTATCATAAGCAAAGGAGAAAAGTAACACATTGCAATATCCATCTTTCATAATACTGTGTAGCAGCCCTGGCCAGTCAAGGCATGGAAGCTACAAAATCTCTGAAGGTGTGCTAAGGTGTCTGGCACCAAGATGAGTCAACACCTTGAACTATTTGTCATGATCCTCGAACCACTCAACAAGGTTTTCAAGGCGTCAGGGAGCACCATACTGCTGGAAGAGTCCATTGCCGTTAGAAGATTACCATGAAGAGGTGTAATTTGTCAGCAAGAATGTTTAGGTAGTTTAGGTGTCAAAGTAACATCCATATAAATAAACGCTAGGACCCAAGATTTCCCAGCAGAACATTGCCGAGAGCATCAGGCCATGTCCACACATAAGTTTTGATTTGAAAATGCATATTTTTCTCTCTGTTCTGGTTTTTCGGTCAACAAAAACGTAGCTTTTTGAAAACACTCTCCAAAGTGTATAAATGTAAAAATGCAGTTTTCATCGCAGTGTGGATTGTGAAAACAGAGGCTTTTTAATACCATGTCGCATTTTTATTCATTGCTATGTCAACATTTTCAAAGACCAGGCAGAAATGACGCACGTTTTCAGACGTTTCAGTGTGGAGGAGCAATTTTTAGGAAACGATTTAAAACGAAAGTGTGGACATGGAGCCTTTTTTTTTTGTTTTGTTTTTTTAACGCTGTTTTCAAATCTATCTGGATTAGTGTAGATGTAGCCTTAGACTGCTCAGTTTGCCTTCATCCAATAGTGCATCCTGGTGCCATCTCTTCCTTAAGCACACAACATACACAGTCATCCATATGATGTAAAAAAAAAAAAAAAAAAAAAAAAAAAAGTGATTCATCAGACCAAGCCACGTTGCTCCGTCGCTCCAGTTCTGCTCATATGCTTATTGTAGGTGCTTTTCGTTTAGACCACAGTTCAGCATGATATCTCTGACAACACAGACTAGACTCCAAGCTTTGGTCGCCCACTGACCCTTTTACTGGTTTCACTGCTTGTTCTTCCTTGGTCCACTTTTGGTAGATACTAAGCACTGCAGAATGGGAATACCCCACATGACCTGACGCTTTGTCTAGCCAACACAGCTTAGAACATGTCAAAGTCACTTAGATCCTACTGGCTACCCATTATTCCTGCTTTCAACAATAAACTGCCTGTTCACCCGATACCCTTCGACTGGTGCAATTCTAACAATATAATTAATGTTACTGTTACGTGCCACTAAAGCACGTATAAGTTCGTTTGCTTTTTTTTTTTTTTTCCTCGTGTCTCCCTGTCGTCTTGCTTTTCCTCCAATGCAGGTGCTGGTTCCTTTCATTGGGTGTTATGTAGGATCTGCCACACCCTTAGAAGAAGCAGACGTGACCAAAGATACAGGTTTTAATGATTAAAGCGCTGTCGCTGAGAAGCAGGGACCTGAAATTTTGCCGTGCGATTAAACCAAAACCCCTGTCTGTTGTTTACCCCCAGTCGATGGTATCAATATTATTGACTGCTGTATTCTTAACAGACTCAATGATCTGCAAGGGCAGTGATGTTGTTGGGGAGAAGTTGGACTCTCAGACGATAGAGAGAGAGAGAGGTTGCTGTCCAAAGTACATTCCAACTTGGACAACTCATTCTACCCACTATATAAAACGTTCAGACTCAAACAACGAAGATTCACCACAGAGATCATTTCTGCCTGTGGCCATCAAACTACATAACTAATTCTTATGAGTGTTAAGCAGCTGGTCCACGATATAAATATAGTTATAGTGATATAAGTGTGACATGAAAATGTATCACTTATATAATCTTCATATCTTGAGCAATTATGTGCAATAATAATAATAATAATAATAATCATCATAGTTACATGTGCTATAACTTGTATAACATTCTATATCTTCTATATTCTGCCATCTGTTTCAGTGCTGATACAAATTTTATACAATATATCTCTAATAAGATTGGACATTTATTCAATGCTCAGCATCTATACTTAATATATAGATTATTATACATTTCTTAGATTTTATTTTACTTCGATCTGTACTTAATTCTTTACTCAACTGTAACCCAAAAATTTCCCTGTGGGATCAAAAATTTTTATTTTTTAATATATATTTTTTATTGTATTATATTTATTTGTATTATATAAGTTGCCACCCCAGTTTCAATAAAGTGACAATGAAAATATTCTATTCCAAAAGAAAACTCTCTACTTTCTTCTCACCAAACTGTGTTTCTATATAATCCGATATTTATGAAGATTTAAATTCCTAACAAATGAAATATATAACTAAGTATACCTAACTAGCTGTCCCTAGTTAGACTTAGGTCACGTTTTCAGTGCTCCTTGGTGAAAGAGGTAATACGTTTAATGTAGATCATCATTAATCTCACATCGCTGATTAATGTCTAGCACCATTGCCATGAGTTTTTATAATCTCCTGCAGGGAGTAAACCAGACAGTCCTGTTTTATCATTAAACATGAAACTTCCTCATAACCACATGACCAACCGACACATACAAATCATTTTCGAGGGAGTGGTTAAGGCTCTGGGTTACTGATCGGGAGGTCAGGGGTTTAAGCCCCAGTATCACCAAGCTGCCACTTTTGGGCCCTTGAGCAAGGCCCTTAACCATCTGTGCTCCAGGGACACCGTATCATGGCTGATCCTACGCTCTGACCCCAGCTTCTAAGCAATCTGAGATATGTAAAGAAAGAATTTCACTCTGCTGTAATGATATGTGACAAATAAAGGCTACTCTACTCTACTCTACTCTATTCTATTCTAATTAAAGCTTTACGTGAACATTTACACTTTGTATTATTATTTTGTTTAAATTATTATGCCATGAGTCATTTATTTTCATACAACTCCATATTATATATAATATTATATTTACCTAATGACACAATGTGTTTAATTGATACCAGTTCTTCTCACATTTCTTCTCATGTGTGAGAATACTCAATACTTACATGGTCACATGGTCACGTTGTGAAATGTATATATCCATGTATGATGTGTTACATATGGACCTCGCGTGCTTTTAAAACCACATTATATCCGGAGGCCTTGAAAATGTCGTGTATTTTTTTTTTTTTTTTTTGGTATAACTTTCCTAATATCTGTATTTGCTAAAGGGGTTGTGTTTCAGAAGGGCATCACGGCCATGTAAATACACTGGAGGTAATCAGGAAAGCTCTGCCTGACACGCCTTGGCACAAACACAGGGCATCTAGACGGCTGTGAAATACACACCTTAGGAGTATGTATATATAAACTAGACTCGCAGTTAAACAGATAAAACTATTAGGAAGAAAGGGAGTGTAATATAAATTTGGTAAATACTGATTATATATACAGTATATAGTCAAAATGAAATTGTTAAAGCAAATTCACAAATGTTAACACCCAATTAAAGCAGTGTGCATTTCTGTTTTTATTAAAAATATAAATACATTTAAAAGAGGTGAAATTAAAACCTGCAACACTTTCTTTACTAAGATTTAAAAATAAAAACTCCACACAGAAGTTTTTTAATGATGCCCCAATTATCTCAATTCAAGCACCAAAATCTGCCATGGTGCAAGCATCCGGCAATTAAAACCGTCCGTGTGGAAACAGAAAAAGTTCCGTTTGGTGTCCTGATGATTTACGTAATTTAAAACACAACAATTACAAGATTATTTTGTCTTCATGCTCTATGTTGAGTTTGGTTTCACTGGTTTCACTAATAATGAACATACATTTGAATAAAGCATCATGATACATTTAGAACAGATAAAAATGTGCGATTAAGTTGTGATTAATCACAAGTTAACTCCTAACAATCATGCGATTAATCACGATTAAATATTTTAATCGATTGACGGCCCAGATAGATAGATAGATAGAGAGATAGATAGACAGACAGACAGACAGACAGACAGACAGACAGACAGATAGATAGATAGATAGATAGATAGATAGATATGTGTGTGTTAAGAAAATTATGTATAAATATTGTATTTTTTTCTTCTTTATATTTACTTAATTACTAATTTTTCACATCTATTTTTTATTAGATTTTATTCATATACAGCATTTACACTTATTAAAACCAGAATGTATGTAAAACAAGTTCCTTCCTCTTCACACTTACGTGAAGGCAGCTAGATAGTCATTTCCTCACCAACTTTGCCAAAACAATTCTACATTTGTTGCTCACAGACAGAATGCAAAAGCACCAGAAAGTCCGAAAAACTTTTGTACGGCAGAAACCGCCTGACGCTGGAGACTCCTTTCACTGTTCCTTTCAGTAGTAACACATGTTTCTCCGAGTTGATGTGATGTGATAGGAAGTTCATCGATGTTTCATAAGATTCAAGAATTTCACTATGGTTTGGTTGCAAAATGCTAAGGCTTGTGATACACGCACCACAGTCACACACACTGCCTTGTGTGTCTATATATATATATATATATCATGCCTAGTCACACCCTGGGGCTGAGATATGGCAATTAATTTGTAAACTACTACAGAACACCTTATATTCTGATCCACCATATTTATAGTTAATGTTACATTAACCTTGACATGTAAATGCAAAGAGAAAAAAAAACACAGTATACTGCCATTCCTCACATCCTCATCTGTGGGCACACACAGCAACACCAGTGTAAATATTTAAGTGTTGAATTAATGACAGTAGGGCGCAGATGGAGGCAAATCTGTTGCAAGTCAGCCCTCTCAGCTTTACACAGCTTCCTAAATAGCTGTAGGGTTTTCCATTTTTCCATGTTTTTTTTTTTTTTTTTTTCGCTGGATACAGCATTACAGATTACAAAGAGCGGAAAAACCCTCACATGACACACTCACATGACGCCGTCACCTTAGGAAACTTAGTCACAAGGTTGCCTCACGCTCTCGCTTACTCACAATCGCTAATGCCGCAGATGGGAAATCGTAAAAACGTTCAGTAGCTTTTCTCCTCCCTTTTCAATTCAAAAGACAGAAACAATACGTGTCCAATAGTAGAAATGAGGACTGTTAAAGTGTATGGCATACAGAATACTGGGATGGATACATTTCATAGTTAATACAAATCAATCTAACACTAGAAACTAAGGCAGGCACTTTTTAAAATGGTGAAAATTTCATAACAAGGATTTTCAGAAAATATATCATGACACCACAAACACCAAAGGAAATGCAAGCCTCTGTTTGATCATGAGTGGGCGCGTATACATTTGTTCCACTACGTGTTTGTCAGCTGACTAGCTCTTATACAAATGACCATTATAATAATAGAAGCATTACTCTTCTGAGGAAAAGTTCATTTGCAACCAAGGTAACTTCCAAACCCCACTTATTTCTGTAGTATATACAAGCCTAGGAAGGCTTTGATATACTAAATTTAGATACTGGTTTAGCAAAAGGGAAGGACGTTTCAACACTTTCAATTAATTCCCATACAGGAGATTAGCGAGCTGACCTGCTTTAACAATAACCCACATAGATTACATTGTGGCTCCACTCACAAGCCAATATTATGCAAAATCATTGGGCCATAATGACCAGGAAAACGTTTGTGTTTGTTTAGCAGATTGCAATTAAGTTCATGAAGCCGTGATTCATGATTTTATTATCGACAAGTTACCAAGTTTACCTACATCTACAGATTAGATGGAATTAAATAAGATATGGACTTAATCAAAGCTAGAATTATCACATTGTATGATAAACATTTAACTCAACAGCATGGGATTTTTACATTGCTGCCTCTCAGCTCTATGCTGTAGACCAGAAAATGGATGATGTCTGTTAAATATGAAATATTTTATTCTCTATACATAATGACTGATTTTGGTTATTGCTCTTAATACCACCACATTTACAAGCAGAACATTTTAATTTTCCCGTCTCTAAATAACCACGACATAAACAAAACAATGCTATTTTTAATAGACAATCCTTGTGTTATTCTTGGCTTTTGCAAAGAAACAGCATTTAACACTTGTTAGAAAGCAATGATGCATTGTCTAGCCTAGAAATTGTATTTGAAATTCCTTCTATATTAGGAACAACCTGATCAAGGCCTGTTTAGCATCCAAAATGCATGTCTCAAAGGCTCACGGTAAACAAACTCCAACTGCTCCAAAATATGAATAAGTGAATCACATGACAGTAAAACTCATACATGTAATACTACTCAAATCATCACCAATTGAAATGATTGAAATAGTGTCTGACTGCAACTATCTAACCAGCTCTTTCAAGATTAGACACAGAAGTGAACTCTTGCTAAACATTTTCACAAAAAAAAAAAAACACTCATTAGTTACCTCAACAACTGTGTAAAAATTGATTCACATTCATTCAACTTATATATCTTCAATTTAAATATGTCTAGACGATTAAAAAATGTCTGTGTCTTCAAAGTATTCTTCCAGGAACCAGTAATTACTAACAGAGTACTATTTCACCCACCAGTTCAAGATATCTAATGGCAATCATTCTTTCCTGATAAACATATGGGTGTTGGCAAACTTAAATGGAACTGTGTGTGTGTGTGTGTGTGTGTGTGTGTGTGTGTGTGTGTGTGTGT
>JAAIIK010000398.1:1131504-1159988 GCA_014706435.1 Silurus glanis
TGTGTGTGTGTGTGTGTGTGTGTGTGTGTGTGTGTGTGTGTGTGTGTATGTGTGTGTCAACATTTTCACTGACATTGCAACCCAAAAAATGTTTCCCAGACATGATTCTATAAATATTTCACAATCTTATTACAACAATGTTCAACAATGTTCAATCAAGTTGCGATGACTAGTGACTTCAAGTTTCATCCAAAACAAAAAGACTGAAGACTTACCCAGAAGATAAAGTTGAAGAAAAAAAACAGGAACTTCACACATTTCATTGCTCCCTCCATTGTGCTTTAATTTGGATTCTGTAAATAAACAAAACAACACATCAGATGTTTTAACTGCTTCCATGTGATTATACTGTGAGGTCTACAATTAGTTGCACTTCATTTCATTGCATGGACTTTACTTGTGAGTTCTGTGTACTAACAAACGACCTAACCAACCTAGTAGTTTATGTTTTGTACTCATAAACAAAAGTCTGTGAGCTCGAATTTTAAAAAAAAAGAGTAAGAGATCCACTATCTGGCTTTAAAGCAAGCCTTAATCCTGAACTGTTTGGACTGGATTTTGTTTCGGTTGTAAGCCACTTTGGATCAACAGCACCTGCTAAATGAATGAACCCAAATCCCACTATGTTACACCCTGCTTAATGAACATCACCCGATCCTCATGAATGATCCCATTTTGCCTTAACCAGAAAAGACCTTTAGAGTATGAATAAAGGGGAAAACCTCTACACTAGTAATACAAAAACCATAACGGGCCCTCAAAGTGGGGCAGGGCATTCGGGTTCAGGGAAGAAAGACGCCATATCCACAGTAAACAAATAATAAAACTCTAAACACACCTATGTTTACAACACGCCTATCATACCTGAGCTCACCTAAGTACCTGATGGCAATGGGATTAAAAAAAAACAAAACGCAAGTTTGTTTTCCGTACGTCCTAATAATCGTTTAAAAAAAACAGACAGTAGACAAAGTGATATGATATTGCAATTGTGAACAAAGTGTATGATGAAACACGACAAGTCACATGACCTACTTCCTGTACCTGTTGGTTTGGGATATTCATTGGAAACTGGCATAGAATAAAGGAAAATAGTGGTAAATACTAATATTGTTATAATATTCTGATAGATAATAAACCGATTTATTAAACGGACAAACTAATATATAAGGAGGTAACACTTATCCCATATGATTTTTTTTTTTTTTTTAACCCCTCAAAGTAAAATCCTTGGTACCAATCAAATTAACACCTAAATTCAAGTTTGTTTGTTTTTTAAATAGGAATATACCGAATTAACTGTTGAGTGTAAACACGATGAAAAAAAAAACGCATCAACTCCTGAACCAGTGTACAAACTACAGATCCCAAGGTGACCCCGGAAACAAGTTGACGGCTCTTTAAAACGTTTATTTTCACTAATTTGATGTTGAATTCCCGTAAATTTCCGTGGAGAAAAAAAAAAAAAAAAAAGATCACGTTTCAGTGAACACGTGTATTTAACTCTTTCGCCCATCAATTCGTTGTATACAGTTGTGTGTTTTCCATATTTGTAACGCTGAACTCAACATATGGTGTCATAAGTGTATCATTACCATGATAGAAACCATTATCCATATGATTATCCAGCGTTTATACTCCATTCTTGTCACTTTAAAGTCTATAATAACGCTATTAAGGGTTAAAAAAAAGTAGACTAGTTCCTCCATCTTAGAACAATCTTTGTGTTTTTGTTGTACCTCCGGAAAACCCCACCATTCCTCACCATGACCACAAAACTCGGCTGAAATGTTCTTTCACTTTTATTAACTCTTAAAACTGTTCTTCTTTACGATTTGTTGATTTATAATAGCAAGTAAACGTATTTATTTTTTTAATGGGAGGGGGAAACACCCAAACGGAGCACATAAACAATGTTCCTGTTTACACTGACAACTGCGACTAATTTAATCGACATATAATTCAATTTAACGCCTAAGCAAAATGTTATTTTTCCCCCTGGAGAAAAAAAAGAAGAGAACCTCTCCAAGCAGTTAAAACAAAAAAAAACAAAAAAAACAAACATCCAGAATAGAAATGAGAATAGAAAAAAAACCTAAGTTTCCTCCTATAAAATATCTTTGTATCATTATCCAGGCATAATAATTATAATTATAATTGTAACACTTACCTTTTAATCTTCAGAAATGTCCTGAGGAGCAGTTAACAGTTCAAATGATCCTCTCCTGTTCTGCTTTTAAAATGGTCACTCACTCCACCCTCAACTTTACACAATGCATAGTCACTGTGCTTGAAGGCAGGTCTCATGAAGAAACCTCTCTGCAACACACACACACACACACACACACACACTGAGAAGGAAGAGCTGGAAAACCTTCTAAAGACCAAATTGTGGCCCCTGACTGTATCAAGAAACTCATAAATGCAGTAAAATTTCTAACAATGTTAGTCAAAGGCTATTTTCTAACTGCTGGAGAAATAGAAAAGTGTCATAAAGGTAAATCTTTTCACACAGCCTGTCGTCCGGTACATGTGAAACCTACATCGTTTCTCGCTTCAAATTCTGACATCACACACCGAGAGAAAACTTTCAGCCGTAATGTCTTTTAAAGACCATATCATGGCACCAGTCCGCAGCAAGGAAAGCAAGAAAACACTTAACAGTGTTCCTCAGAGGCTATTCTCTGACTTCTGGAGAACTAAAGACGTCATAGAAGTGAATACTCTAGTTGTGTGCATGTTGTTGACATGTCTGGGGGGAATTTCTCACAGTTCATCTAGTTTCCTTCCACCTGCCTATAAATTGACCCATGATTGGGCATGTGGTTGTGTGTGTGAGACCGTATGATGGACCACCATCCTATCCAGAGATGGATTCCCTCCTCATACACAGTGTTCCAAGAATTTTCTTAGAATATGTTCAGGATCAGAATCTTGTTTTAGCTTTTAGCATAGAGAAATGAATCAATGCATTAACCATAACATTAATTGTAATTGTGTAAACTAAACAAAATTACTGATAGAATTTCGATCTGATTGAAGCTAAACCACATCCGTCATCTCTTTAAATCAACTATAGTTCATCTACACAAAAGAAAACATGCAAATCATGATATGTGAAGCCCTTAGAAGACGATTCGCTAAAGCTCACAGTAGCGTTCCAAAATAATTTTCCAAATCTTTCACCATAACATCAAGGCCATTTTGAAACCCGTGCATGCTGTCAGTTTAACAAATTCTACACTGACCATTTGGACAATCAATATAACCTCAGCTAATATGGCCATTATAGACAAAGAAACCAGTAAAACTTCCTGTTAGCTAATTGGGCAATCTAATTTCCCATAACTGCTGTCCAAATGCATCTTCCGTCTTACTCAGTCAAACTGTTACGAGGCTACTGAAAGCATTATTACAAGACATTAGTAGATTATTTATAAAGCCCTGTGATTCACAGATATTTAACCTTGGATCAAGAAAACTAAAAATTAATTGTATCAACTCATAATTATTCTATTTATATTCTAATTCTTCTTCTTCTTTCGGCTTCCCCATTAGGGGTCGTCACAGCGGATCATCCGTCTCCATACCCACCTGCCCTTTACATCTGCCTCTGTCACACCAACTACCTGCATGTCTTCCCTCACCACATCCATAAACCTCCTCCTTGGTCTTCATCTTTTCCTCCTTCCTGGTGGCTCCATCCTCAGCATTCTCCTACTGATATACCCCATGTCCCTCCTCTGCACATGTCCAAACCATCTCAATCTCACCTCCCTCACCTTGTCTCCAAAACGTCCTACATGCGCTGTCCCTCTAATAAACTCATTTCTAATCCTGTCCATCGTCGTCACTCCCAATGAAACCTCAACATCTTCAGCTCTGCTACCTCCAGCTCCACCTCCTGTCTTTTACTCAATGCCACTGTCTCTAAACCATACAACATCACAGGTCTCACCACAGTCCTATAAACTTTCCCTTTCACTCTTGCAGATACCCTTCTATACGAACAGGTTTAAACCTGTTCAAGCATGACAATGCAACGAAGCAAGCACCATGGTTTGATAAGGTTGGAGGTAAAGAATGCTGAAGTGTCCTGCACAGAGCCCAGACCTCGACCCATACTGAATACCTCTAGGATAAACTCACACTCCAGGCCTTCTTGTGACAAATTTAACAGAATTCCCCATATCAACCAAAGAAAATGTAGGATATTATAACAACAAAAACGTTAAAAATCTAGAATGGGATGTTCAAAAGAGTGATGATCAGGTGTCCACAGACTTTTGGCAAAATAGTGTATGAATACAGAACAAGAAGCAAGAAAATCTTGTTAAAATTATAGAAACGGAACACCATGGGTTAAGATTCTCTTACTTTTAAGAGTAACAATTAGTCACAATATTTTCAAACAATTAGTAACAATTAAACAATGAATTATAATTAGTCACAAATAAACAATTAGTAACAATTAGTCAATTAGCCAGTTAGACAAGTAGGCATCAATAACGATTGACCTTGTTTACTTATTTATCAAAATTAAACTGTCCTTCCTAATGAGTAAAAGATCCATCACATTTTTTGAGTTGTATCAGTTAGTTTGGAGAACAGCGTCTATCAAATAAGCAATTAAAGTTGTAAAAAAGCTTTCTATAAAACTACTTGAGTAAGGTACAGTGGTCCCCCGGAACTCGCGGAAGGTCTTAGAACGTAACATCCGCAAATTTTGGACGCACCCCCGCAACCCCTATGGTACCTTAGTGAATTCATCTAGACATTATGTCACTTTATAAAAGTAATAGTGTACAGTATTTGACCAAATACATAGTTTAAAATGTTATTCCTAACATTCCTGAACATTCGGTCCCGCTGCGGATTCCTGCGAATTTTAAGATAATCCGCAACTTGCTGTTAGTTAGGTTCCAAATGAGAACCCGTGAATTTTCCAAGCCGCAAATTCCCAAGCCCAAATTATTAGGGGGTTGACTGTATAACCTTCTGACAAGTGTTCAAATGCACTCTTAGTCTTTAACATTCAACTTTTTTAGTCTGTCCAGTGGCAATTTGAGTTAATTGGTAATTGAACTAAAACAGTGAATTGTAGAGGGACATGTTGCATGTGATGGCAACAATGCAGTTTACCCCTTATATACATATCCTGATATGGTACCCCTGTTTTGGCCAGGAAGAGGGGCCAGGAATGTGCTTCATTGGTAAATGGCGGCTACAGGAGAGGTCAAGGTGTGACTTCTGTACAAGCCATTTAACAATGAAACACCTTCCTGGCACTCATTGGCACCACAAGATCATACAGGTGACCATTAACTTACCGTCAGATGACCATTTATTTTAGCCTGACAAACTCGCCAAACCTTGTAGTATCTCAGGAATCTTTATATTCTCAGAGTCTTAGAGTGGCGTACCGTATAGTCATTCTCACGTACTCTATTTTTAACACTTTCCATATTACACACAATAAATTGTATTGCTTGGTTCTCCTTTTTAATTATCATTCGCTTTCAAATGTATTTCTCTACTCAAGTCCTCAAGCGGTTTGTTTATTTATTTTTTTCACTTTTGGTGTGCTCTATCATGCATCATAAATGTGCATTTGCATGATTCTTATAATATCCAAAAACAAAAGTAGATAAACAGAAATTTAAAATTGTTCATTACAGATCTCATTTACCTCCCAGAAGGACCAAAGTGGAGATTCAAAACCATAATTTTCACCTTATAAGTTCTTGTGAATCCATATTTCATTATAATAAAGTTAGGATTCAAAATAAAGAATATAATGCAATCTATGGAGTATACTGATAAATGGTAGATTATTAGGTAAATAATGCAACATTTAGTCTTATTTGTAGAATAAAAGTAAAATGTGACTTTGTAAGAAAATAACTATTATACCATGGAAGCTAGGACACTTTAAGAGACTATGTAACAGATTATTTATTAATTTATATTTTTTCTAAAGCCATCTGCTCATAGAGAGGGAATAAAACAAATAGACAAATAGGAAGTCAAATAGTAAGTCTATTGGTTTACAGTGCTGGTCTTGGTGCAGTGCAATTTCCATTGTAATATTGAGCGGTAAATCCCCTTTATTATTTAAATCCTTGATAGCATTGTTTGCAAACAACTGTATCTCTAGATCACCCAGAACAACCATCAAGACCCCAATTGGCTTCAAAAGCGGTACGCTGCACAGAACATTTTGTGTTAGTTCAGCCAACCATGCAGTTAGTTCATCCAAACTGTCATCAGTCACTATCCTCCTTAGCAACCTTTGACACAGTCACAAGACACTTGTTAATCCTTTTAGTCTTGGAAATTGTTACACTTGACAATTGTGAAATTGTGCCTGGTAATGCATTACTTTCTATTTGGAAAGTCATATCAGTTGACATTAAGGGAACCCACATGCTCTTTACTAGTGTTCTACAGGGCTTAGTTCTGGGTCCTGTTCTGTTTAGTTATCATTCTGTCTTGTAAAATAAGACTTTTTCAAAATCATGTGTCTGCCAGGTTGGTACCAAAATACCACTAAGGTTCTAGATAACTTAACTAGATTTCACAGAAGAAACTACACTAATTAAATGAAATAAATTTGCACAAAACAAATGTGGGAAATCAATCAGAACAGTTTGAGAACTAATTGTGAATCATTTGAATGTGAAAGTGTTCTTGCAAAAAGCATTGTTTAAGCCTTGATTCGTTTTGAATATATATATATATATATACTCTGCATGTCATCACAGTTGGAACAGCTATTTTCTTTTTATTATAAGCTCATTTATTTGTATTATTTAAGCATGCTAAAAACTGTTTTGTTAGGTTACTGATGTAGTCTATTTTTCATACATATCCAACTGTATATATTCCTCCAGGAGTGTTCATCGATAATCTAAAATTACATTAGTTACAGTAAGAAGACGTTGGATTGAAGCTAAGCTTCAAGCTTGTCGCTTGCAAGGACACATAGGAATGCTTTATGCAAATGTATGTTTATTATTAGTGAAACCATACTCAACATAATGCATGAAGACAAAATATTTTGTAAACACTAAACGTAACTTTAGCTGTTTCCACACGGACCGTTTTAATTACCGGATGTGCGCATCATGGCGGACTTTGGTGCTTGATTTGAGACTTGGCGCATCAGTAAAACATATATTTGGTGAGTAAAATGTTTTTACTCTTTTTAAAACATTTTATTATATCTATATAAGTAAAGAAAGGACGTTGTGAATAAATGTGTTGCTTTGAAGGTTTTCATTTCGCCTACAAAAGGTCAAACAGAAATACGTGCTTCATTAATCGCGTGTTAAAATAAGCGCCGTTAAAATGAATTAGCATTACCGTAGCATTAAATTAGTATATATAAATAAGAGATGGGAAGTACAAATACTTTGTTACTGCACTTATGTAGTATCAGTATTATGTGGTATCAGTACTTTACTTCACTATTTATTTTTGCTTTTACTCATAACATTTTTACACACATTTCTGTACTTTCTACTTCTTACATTTTCAATCCAGGCTTGTTACTTTAGTTTTAATCTATTTGGTGACATGATCAATATTTCTTCTTCTCATTGAGCTCCATTTTCAGCCCATCAACCGATTTCTTGTTATTGTGGAGCTTTTTCAACCCACAACTGGTGTATTATTTCCTGGCTCTCACACACCACAGACATAGGCTAGTTTATGAAGCTAACAACAAGCAAGACAGAAGGCAACAAGAAGTCTGGGGTTGACGTGGATGAGACAGAGGAAGTCAGTGATGTAAACATGACTAAGAACAGAGACGTTCCTGATCACCTGATCATCATCTTTTGTCTGCTTGTGTTCTATATGGTGGATGTTCAGCCTGGATACATAATTAAATAACAAAATGAGAATTTTTTTTTTGTATTAATATGATGTGAGGTCCAGTTACCAGCATGACACTAAAACAGGTAGTAGTAATGGCTATTTTTTTTACTTAAGTACATGTCAGAACCCAAACTTCTTTACTATAACTTGAGTGAAAAAGTATAGTCAGTACTTCAACTTTTACGAGTCTTTTAAAACATCTGTAGTAGAAGTATCTGTACTTCTACTTGAGTGAAGGATGTGTGTACTTTTGCTATCTCTTTTATATATATATATATATATATATATATATATATATATATATATATATATATATATATATATATATATAAAAATTTGAACGAAATAAACACACACATTAAATGTGAAAACAAAAAAATGGTTCAATTCTTTATATAGCAGAATTAACCAACATGGCTTTATAATATCAAGTACAGTGACAGAGTTTACTTTACTGTAAATTTACGTTACACTCCAACATTCTGGAGCAAATCATTCTGTCTACATAAGTGCTTTAAGAAGATTTCTTCGTGAGGTCGACTTCATTCACACGAGTTTGTGTCTAAGTGTAGAGGTATACAGTACTGTGCACAGGTCTCAGGCATATGCAAAAGAAATGATACAGTGTAATCACAACGTTTTCCCAGAACTTTAACATAACGTATGATAGTCTTCATATAAGATATGATATAAAGAATAGGACAAAATACACAAGAGGTCAATATGTGGTGGTACAACCATTTGAAAACATCAGCTGTGTGAGGTGAGCTCGGGTTACATTTCAAGAAATCACTTTATGTTAGATACTATAGTATTAGAAAATGTAAGTATGCAGGAAAAAGTAATTTTTTTTTATTTAGTAAGAAAAAGAAAGATCCCGATGTATTATAAATGGTAGAGGCAGCCCTGGATCACTCTAATGAAGCTTACAGCATTGAACAGATATTTGTTTTGCAGTCTCAATCTTAAATCTAAGCATCTAGATTTATCTTCTAGGGACCGCTTTAACAAACAACAAGTGCACGAAGGGCACTTCGATAAAGCATTTAGTTTGAGTCTGAACGTTGGTGGTTGAACAAATGACCTACACGTCTATGAATACATACATTTTGCTATTTGAATGACATTTAGCTTATTTAGCTTAAGCTCTAAAATGCCCCATCCTTCATAAACTTCTAGTTGGCAGTGGAAGTATGTAAGATCTGTAGTTATGATTATTCAGTACAAATCACAGTCTACTTGATTCACAAATGCATTTGTGTTTGATTATTAGGACAGATGCGAAGCTCCTGGCGGATTGTTTCGATTATTAGGATAGACGCAAAGCTACAAAATGATCTGATATTTAGCCATTTCGTGGTTTTTACTGCTTCATTCAAATGTTTATTTCAGAAACACTTCACCACGTGTAAAAATGACATGCTTTAGATGGGTCACATTTTAAGTTATTTTAAGCAGATTGGCAGATATGAACTGGATTTTACTGATCTCTACGTTTTTCAGGTATACCATGAATTTGGCTTGTTTTCCAGGGGTCCTGGCTGCTCTGAATAGTATATAATGGACTATGAATGTTCATAAGCATGAAACAAAAGAGCAAAACTACAAACCACAACATTACATGTACACAAAATAAGTAAATGGTGTAATCATCTACATTACATATTGTGAGAACAGTCATTTACTCGACACTGTGATGAAGGCTACACTGTACGATCCCAGTACTGGCCGGGCAACGTGCATGACAACAGCAGAAATAAAGCAGAGTCTCTTCAAAGCTGCGTTCTTTGGTGTGTATCAGCACCGTCCTAGTACAGCGAGGAGTCTTAAATCTGCACGGAGAAAATTCAGGAAGGAATAAAGCAAAAATTAATGAATGCATGAGCTTTTCACTATAATACTGAGGTTTTTTTCCTACATGTTTCCACTTCTTAATACAAATTCTCTTACAGTATTTCTCAGTTGCGTTGGAGCCTTTATCGAAATCATCCTTAATATTCAAAGCAGTAAGTAAATTCCTTAAAACAATTAGTACAAACAGCGCAACACAGATTTCTTGCAAACATCTGTACTTTTCTCAAAATCCTTAGTTCATCTCTCATGTCATTGGTGTCAGAATAACGAGTACTTGTGTCATTGTTGATGATATAAACTAAGGTTTGAAATATAATAATTGCACAAGGCTGAATTTCTTCTGTTTGGCATCTATGAATTTCGTTTCCTGGTTATTCAACCATTTTCAGAAATTGTAATTCTGTGTTTTGCTGTCTCTGTTACGCTCGCTATCATTAGTAACATTCAAGATTCATCTCCACAATTTATCAATTCAAGACACAACTGATAATGTTTTCTACATTCTTCTTCTTTCGGTTTCTCCCATTAGGGGGCGCCATAGGGGATCATCCGTCTCCATACACCCCCCCTGTCCTCTGAATCTGCCTCTTGCGAACCAATTACCTGCATGTCTTCCCTCACCACATTATCAGTTGTTAATGTTCATGTTGGTCAAAATATATTATACTGGTTTCACCTGAAACGTTTTAACCCCCAAAACATCTCAGCATCAGTTCATTGTATACGTCATTGTATGCAAAATGGTTAAACCAGTTACCATCATCTGGTTAAACCAGTTACCATCATTTATTTTGTAAATGTGTTGAATTGATGAATTGTGCAGATGAATCTTGAACGTCACTAATGAAGGTCAAAGGTGAATCTTGTGAACCTTCAGTTGGAGAGTGAATACAGACAAAACACAGAATTATACATTCTGAAAACGGATGAACAACTAAGAAACAAACGAACACTTATAGTACAGTAAAAGTGTGAATCCTGTTCGGTCTCTTACAATCAATATAAATCAAATATACAATCAAATGAATGCATTTGTGTTTCTGAAATTCATAAATGCCAAACAGAAGGAAGTCAAATTTTCTGCATTTTTAATAATTATAACCCAAACCATAGTTTATATCAAGAAATCCTGAAACTGCGCAGCGTCTTACTGACAACACGACTAAACATTTTAATGATCTTGTTGGTTGATTTTGAGAAAAGTACAGGTTTTTGCAAGAAATCCAATGTATTGTGCTGTTTGTACAAATTGTTTTGAGAAATGCACTTACTGGTTTATAAATATTAAGGATGATTAGGGAAACGCTTCAAAGCAGCTGAGAAAATCTGTAAGCTTGACAGATTACGACAACTGGTTTAACCATCGATATGACATGAACGATTGACAATGTAGGAAACAGCAGACCACTTGTACACAATCAATTAAACGAATGAACCAAAGCATTAACAATTTGTTCAAAGCAACAAAAAAATTAGCTTTCATGATGAGCACAAGCGACTACATGATGCGCAGGTCGTAAAAACAAGTAGTTTTGAGAATTTCATTGTTTTATCTGAGAAATGATCCAAAGCAACTGAGAAAAACTGTCAATTGTTCAACAGAATGTCATGTGATACGAAGGAAAGCACAAAAGGGTGGAATATACTCACGTAAAAAAAAATTAACACTAAACAATGCGACAAAGAAACAAATAACATAAACCTGAACCATGGAACAAGACTCACAACAATGACTCTATACTTAATATATATCTTAATAAATATTTTACTTTAATTGTTTTAATACTTTAATTTGTTTTACTTAAAATTTATTTTACTTTAATTGTACTGTGAGCAACCTAATAAATGTTCTTGTGGGTTCAATAAACTATTCTGATTGTAATTCTGACCAAGCTTAGGGAAGGTGTGGTGCTAGGCCAGACTGAAATACATGTGCTCATTATGGTGACAAACACATTTACATGCAGAGGTTTATGGGTAATGGAGTTCATGGCTGTAATCCTGGACAGTTTCTGAATGCAGTAAAGTCACACTACTGTAAAAGTCGCACTGGAATGTCCACGTGCATGTCACTCAAACGTACATTATACAAAAATACGAAAATGGTGTAAATAGTGTAGTTAAATATTAGCGCCACCTAATGGTCTAGGATGCTCACACAGAAATGATAGCTATATAAAATCAAATGAAACAAAAAAACTGAACAGAAAGGTTTATCATTTAAAAAAAATATGTCGAAATGATCTCGGAATGAATTTCGAATATGAAATTTTATATGAATAATTTTGCACTATTTACAGACCATCAGTTAAATCCAAGCAAAAAATTTTTGGATATTTGACCACTTTAATTTCTTTGTACAAAAGGTCAGAGATTTCACACTTAAAGAAAGAAAGAAAGAAAGAAAGAAAGAAAGAAAGAAAGAAAGAAAGGCACAGAGCAGTTCTTTCTTTTGCATAACCCAGTGATGTTCGGAAGCTGGGGTCAGAGTGCAGGGTCAGCCATGATACAGCACCGCCTGTATTATTTAGGTTAAGGGCCTTGCTCAGGGGCCCCAAGAGTGGCAGCTTGGCAATACCAGGGCCTAAAACTCCAACCTTCCTATCGGTATATAGAGTCCACGTAAGCTCAAGCACCAAATGCTGATAGAAATGTTGAAAGTCATATAAATAAATATGTCTAAGATTATCTCCAGTTGTTCCTAGAAGTATAAATGATAATAGAAATATTTGTATTTTTATAGAAAGATTAACCATTTAATGGAAGGTGCTTATTAACCCTATAGTTTTAGTTTTAATTGATAGAAGTGATAAAAGTGATAGAAGGACTCCTCAGTGATGGATGCCTCAGTGAAAACCAAAAACGAAGAGCATCCTGAATCTATCTGGCTCGATCTATATCGATTTACTGTTTATGAGAAATCCCAAAGTAATGGCAGCATTCTGTGCCAAACAGATCATATATTAATATGTTGAAGGCACACTCTGTTGTACACAGGACACAATAACATCCATACCAACCCTGCCAAAACTTTCCGTGGAACATCTCAGATCCAGGATGTAAAATCTGCCACACTTACTTTGTAGACTCTTTAATAAAAGTTTCCTCATGTCTTTAAAAAAAATGGTTCTAAAAATAAAATTTGCCTTTTTGGATTTTTCCAAATTAGGATTACATCTTTAACATCGCATAACAATCTCCTTAGTTTTTTCTCTTCAAATGTTACATCCCTTTGTTTACATGAGATAGCAGGAATGCAGGCCCTTAGAAGGCTATGGGAGAGGGAGCTGTGAATAAACGTAACAGAGGAGGAAAGTGTGAGGAAAATATGAGGGGAGCCTGAGAGGTGGTAGCTTAGTGGTTAAGATGTTGGATATATAAATGAGATAACTGTCGTTCTGGATAAAAGCGTCTGCTAAATGCCATAAATGTAAATGTAAGATCTCAATATGTAAAACTACTAGCTACAATACACTGATCAATAGCATTAGTATGCTCTAAAAGTAAGGCTACGGTAAGAGTTACTTACTGTATATGGCATAATTAAGACTCATTGGTCATTCGTGCTATGAGCTGAATATTTGGATTTGAACTAGATCTGGATCTTTTGTCTTTGAGTTTGGTATCAGTTGGGTAATTACTAGATAAATTTGCGTTTTTTTTATATTCTAGATTTGTCTTGCATAAAAATATACTGTTAATCTGGTCAATGATAACCTTCTTTCTTTAAAAGGCGGGTATAAGTCTATAAATTTTTGGGATTTGTAATGTTATTCATTCGACTGAAACTTTTTATCGTACCTGAACATCTTATCTTTATTAGTATCCCTTTATCAGTGATATTTTTTGAATGACACATCGAACATTAACAGCATGAACTTCAGCAATTTGAGCTACAGGAGCTCGTCTATTGGATCGGACCACATGGACCAGCCTTCGCTCCCTACGTGCATCAATGAGCCTCAGCCGCCTGTGACCCTGTCACTGGTTCACCACTGTTCCTTCCTTGGAGCACTTTTGATAGATACTGACCACTGCAGCCCAGGAACATCTCACAAGAGCTGCAGTTTTGGAGATGCTCTGACCCAGTCGTCTAGACATCACAATTTGGCCCTTGTCAAACTTGCTCAAATCCTTTCGCTTGCCCATTTTTCCTGCTTCTAACACGTCAACTTTGAAGGCAAAATGTTCACTTGCTGCCTAATGTATCCCATCCACTAACAGGTGCCACGATGAAGAGATAATCATTCACCTGTTATTCACTTCACCTGTCAGTGGTCATAATGTTATACAATTCGGCCTGTACAAGGTCTATTCATTGTTTTGTTTTTTTTTACATTCACAGTTATGGCATTTGGCAGACATTATGCAAATTTGGTATTGGCATTTGACAGACTATATGCAGACTTTGGCATAGATTAACTTTTACATTTATGGCATTTTCCTCTCTCCTATATTTCCAATTCTATTGTTCTCTGGTTAATATGTTACTAAAAAGTTAATTAAAAAAATATATAATATAGTGACACAACTTCTTACATATTCCGAAATTTCTTAAAACTTTAAAAAGAAATTAACATACTTTCTAAATTAAAAGCTTTCTAAAATAAAGGTTCATAAAGAAAACTAACCTTCATATGTATTGGATTTAATGGGATACATTTTCACCTTTTACTCTGCAGTTACAAAATACATTCGATTTTTCTGAAATTCACCTCACCTCAAAGCCTTTGCGGATTCCATACATCAACGTACAGGCAAGCACGATACCCAAGATCTAAAGCAAACACAAAAGAGAACAAAAGAGAGGTGAGAAGAGGAAGTGGAATTTTGTAGGCTTGGATGGCAGTGAAAAAGAAAACTGTTACCTCTATGAAGCCAATGACAAGAACTACAACTCCAACCCAGAGCATGACTCCCTTGAGCACATCCTGCAGAACAGTCCCACAACCCTACAGCACAACAAGCCAGGATCAACATTATTGCCTTTTACAAAGTAAAATAACCAAAAAATATTGGTTCAGAAGTAGAGGGTTCACCTCGGTGTAGATTTTGTTGCTGTCCTTCATGGCTCTGACTCCACAGTTCAGCGTGACGTTCTTGCAGCAGGAGTCGGGGACAGACATATTGTCAGGCTGAAAGTCCACCCAGTCAGAAGCGTTCTTTACTCCACAGCATTGCATCTACACTTGCACACAAAGAAACAAAGAAACGGCATGATGTTTTTAGCAAATTCATCGACTCGATTAGATTCAACTTTATTGTCATTGTGCAAAGTACATGTACAGAGCCAATGAAATGCCATTAGCATCTAAGCAGAAGTGCATAATGGCCTATTTACAATAAATTGCAGTATGTTAAATGAGGATTATAGAAGTTATTATAAAAGTTATTATATAAGTTATAAATTATATAAAAACACAGGGAGAAACAGGCAACAGGAAACTATGGAACTGGGAGTTGGCGATCCTGGGGCGTCAGCAATTGTTTGCACCCAGTGCAGACCTTGTTCAGAACCCCTTGACACTAGTTATAATGCACTGGCTTATAACTAGTGTCAAGGGGTGCGTCAAACTTTAGTTTTTTTGCCGTCATGGAACGGAGCGGCGAGGGCTCCTCACGATTGCAGCTCGAACAGCCTCGATATTCTCTGGCGTGTAGGCTATTCGAAACGCCACCTGGACTTCTTTTTTAAAGCTGATCTAACTTTTTCAAAATTAGCATACCGGAAGCAATCATGGCGTCCTTACTGGCAATGACGCAGAAATTCCCTTTACGCAGCACTCACACTATCGCCATTCTTATAAAAGGTTTTTCAGCGAACGCTCATTGTGCACCACTCCACTGCTCTATTATAACTAAGGGCGAGGGGGTCTAAATGAGGGCGCACTGGTTCCAGCAGCATTCCATGGTCGCCTTGTGTTATTTAGGAAAACTGAGACTACCTCGAGCAAGCTATCTTGAGTTTGGTTCCAATGGAAAAGTACCATGATTCCATGCGTGTGTTTATGATGAGTAAGTGACGAATGCAAAGGTTCAACAGACCATTGTCGCATAGACCATAGGCACCATTGTTTCGTCTTTTTAAATTATTTCACATTGCTGGAAAAATTCCTGTCAATTACTGCTAATCCCTTTAGTGAAAGAAATTATCCGTTTAAAATTGCATTTCTGCATAGGTTGAAATGTAAGAAATATACGAAAAAATGTTTTCAAAAAAATCATAAAGGGGCAAATAGTTTGTCCTGCCACTGTTTTTGAACGAGTGCATTCATTTTAACCTGTAATTTGCCTTGCTGTCGGAACTACTTTTAAAGCTGCTGCAATAGAAAATGAATCAAACCTCTTGGTTCAGATTGTCCATGCTTTCCTTTAACTCTTGGTCTGTTTTGTACTCCTTTATCATTGACTTCACGGCTTCGTCCATTACCATGGTCACCTGTAAGAAGAAAAAAAAGGGATTGTCTGGATTGTGTTTGTAGTTTGGAAAAATGATAAAAAATAGTTTTTTTGGTAAAATATGAAAGAAAAGCACATCATAGGATTAAATTGTTAAAAATCTCACCGTCTTAGTTAAGACATAGCCACCGATGACTAGCAAAATTTCAGCGATCAAGATAAGGGAAAGCAGGACAACAAACTGGAGAAGAAACAAAAAGTAATCATTTTTCAAATGCTGCTGTGTAGACATGCATTACAATGTGCAGCTGCTTTATGTAAAAACTTATAACAGGATCCATTCATACTGAAGCAATAAAACTAGTCAAGCATCTGGCTGGAACTAAAGAGTGTACCATGAAAAACCATGAGACACTGTATGGGATTGACTCGGGTTATCCTTAGCACATAGAAGGCTTTCTTTTAAAGCTTGAGTCTTAAAAAACATCCCTTTCAGCTCATTGTGAAAGAATCTCTATAGCTCGCTATGTGGGACTGCTCTTTAATTCGTAATACAATTCATAACAATTTGTATACATTTTATTAAACTGAATTAAAAATACAGTGGTCATTATTCTGTCTATAAGGATTTCCCAAAGTATCCTCACAAGATCTGCAGTTCTGGAGATGCTCTGACCCAGTCGTCTAGCCATCACAATTTGGTCCTTGTGAAACTCAATCAAATCCTTACGCTTGCCCATTTTTCCTTTAACGACAAAATGTTCACTTGTTGCCTAATAAATCCCACCCACTAACAGGTGCCATGATGAAAAGATAATCAGTGTTATTTACTCACCAGTCATAATGTTATAATGCCATAGTGTTATGTCTGGTCTGTAAATATCAGTTCACTGCATTCTGGTCAAGAATGTCTCATTTTTCCCCCTACAATACATTAACCACTGTAAACATTTCATTTGTGCTTCTTGCCTTACCGTAGTGACCATGCAGTAGTTCTCTTTCCATGCTCCACAGCACCCAAAGAACGCGACTAAGAAGATGATGACACCGATCACGATAATCACAGCGGAGGAGCCCTTGCTAGCAGTCTGTTCCACCTCAGGGAGGCTCTTCAGGGTCGACCCTACTAAAACTCCAACCACGATGACAGCCAGGCCACACAGCTAGACAGACAGCAACAATGAACAAAATATTTAAAATAAATGCATCGCCTCTATTATAAATTACACTTACAGAAGAAACAGTTACACAAACAGCAGCCTGGCTGGTTTGTTTAAGACACATTATTTACATATTTTGCTTGCTAGCTCACTAATATGCCTATTAATGCAGCTCTGCATATAGCTCTCTTACAATCTAAACAGCTTCTAAAACATTATTATAGCGTCTCTTTCGGGGAGCACCTTGGCTTTGATGTAACTGTAACGCAGAATGTAATGTGTGACTCGTACCCCTTAAATTTCTGTCCAGTATAAACGTTTCAATGACATAATGAACGTCTAGTCACTGGAGACTGAACCAATGTTTAGGATCATTTAGCCTCTGGCACGATGCCAAGCCATTAGGATCTTCTACAGATACACCATTGGACAGTGTTAGCTTGGCCGGCATATCACAGCTAATTCAGAGTAGTCATAATAATGATAATAAAATGTAGATGTAGTTAACATCAATCTAATTCTTCCTAAATAAAATGTAGGAAAATGTAGAATTCGAACCAAATAACTCATCTGCAAGAGAAATCGTGTCTCTTTCTAACGTGCCGTAACGTATTTACAAACGAGGAGCTGGAACTTCAACTTGATGGCCTATAAAAAGATCTTTTGGATTCCAAAAGAAGATCCAAAAGATGATGCGAATTCAAATGTTAAATCTGTCTGTATTTGTTTTGCAAAACCAAGTGCAGAGAAGCTCCATTACCCCAACAAAAAAAGGGGACTTTCCTGGACGTCTATCTCTGTTAAATCATTTCTTTCGCTTCAGAAATCCATTTGCTCCATGGTTGTAATTCAGTTACAAAGCAAAATCATTCCTAATTACCCAGCAAGCTATATCACTTCCCTTATAATGCCATTAGCTAGTGAGCATATGCAATTAGAATGAGTTTCCTCATTATCCAGCCCAAGACATCTCGCTACAGAGCATGCTGTGTCATCCCTGTAAGATGCAAACAGAATATTTACAAAGACTATATTCTAGGTTAAAAGCAGGCAGCAGATCGGACAAAGAATCAAGCTGCTGGAATCGAGCCCCTTCTACTTTTTGCACAGCTTCCTGAATAACCCAGGAGCTTTCTCTTTTTCCAGGCCTTCTGCCAGACCCAGACCCTCTGATTAATGGCTGCAGAAGAATATTGATCCTGACGTATAAGTCACATGATTTCTGAGAAAACCTCGTTACGAGGTGACATTACAGTCTCACTCACTCACAATCAGAAGTGCTTCAGAAACAATTGTATATCACTGTATATAAGTTGTATTTCAAATCAGACAAAACATTTTGCTACTAGTCAAAATAATGGAGTTGAAAAGCGAAATGTTCGCTGTTCAAAACATGATTCAAAAACAGCACTACTCAATCTCGGTTTCATTTCTGACACGTCCCTTTAAAATAGAAAGCGAGCATGCAGATATCGTATGTTGTGTCTAAAAATAGCTGGAAGGTTAAGGATTCACTGCCAAATATAGCTTAGAACTGATTATAGTGTACTTTCTGTTGTGTGGAGCGATCCATACCTTTAAAAAGCACACCTTACATCAGATGCATTCAACGTGTAATTCAATTCAGCTTTATTTGTATAGAGCTTTTTATAATCGACATTGTCCCAAAGCAGCTTTGCAGAAATGAGTAGATTAGAAAGTTACATTTTAAATTCATGAATTAGTCCATAAAGATTATCCCTGGATGTGAAAGTCGTTGCTGACCCTGGCAAGGAAAAGCTTCCTGAGAAACCTTGAGAGGAACCAGAATCAAAAGAAGTTCCTAAACTGTGGATTCATGGGTCCCCTTCAAAATTGAATCCCTGATCAGCGAATACAGAGCCCAGTCTCACGGCATTTTGTGATATAGTCACGTATATAGATATAGAAATATATATACTTTCCATGTAATGTATTTCAATAGGAAGTATTTTTTCTTTCCGCCACTGGGTGCGCTGCATTGTTTTTCTTTCTCATTTGCTATTGATTTTTTAATCTTTAAGCACCATTACTTAACATTTAATCAGTTAAAATCTTACATTTTGTCAGAATTCAGTAAATAAATTCTACTCGTTAATTAAAGCGACTGCGTTAATTAGACACGAACACATTTATTACAGTATAACCGTAACCCAAACACATTTCTGTCAGCATTACCCATGATACCATGATGACATGGAGACGGAGCCAGACAGAGCCAGTCGTGCTGAGTGACACGAAGAAAGAGAGAAATTCGTGTCCATGTACACGAATCAATAGATTAATTATTAATGACTGTATCACAACATGCCATGAGACTGTGTTGGAATACAATATAACACATTGTTCTTAGAGCTACTGACAATCAGCAGTTTGTTTTTTCTCTTATACTAACAGAGAAGCCATGGCAACTTCCTAGAACAGTTGGAACAAACTTTAGACTGGTCCTAAGACCAATTCACACAACTTCCAGATGTAATAACAGCATTAACAGTAGGACATTACCAGGCAAACTGTACGTTTGCAACGTGTTTGCAATGACCTATTAGCAACACCCTCCAGGGTAACATCTCATTAACGTATAACACTGACTCAGAAAAGACATCTCAATAACCTGATTGAAATTAATTTCAATTCATTTCTGGTCAGCAAATACTATAAACACATTGTTCTTTGGGCTACTGACAATCAGCAGTTTGTTTTTTCTCTTAAACTTGCCAGAGAAGCCATTGCAAAGAAAGCTATTTGGCGTTGTTTAACCACTGTACTTACTTCATAACCTCTGGAATCTAATCATGTAATAACAGCATTAACAATAGGACAATTCACAGGCAAACTTTCAACTTGTGTTTGGAATGACCTACTCGCAACACCCTCCAGGATAACATCTAAATAAAGTACAATACAAAATATATCTCATTAACCTGATTCAGATTATTTTCCTCCTAGAACAAGTTACATATGTCTGTGATACTGAATTTGGAGTGTTATTATAAGAATGATTAACCACTGTTTTATTTCAGCTGTCTGGCTTTAAAAAATATTACAGGAAGTTCACTGAGAATCCCAGATGGTGATCACTTGATGGTGTCCAATTTCTCAGCAGTTGCGAGCAATAAAACGGTTTAAAGTGGTTGCCAAGTCTATAGGAATATTTCCCTTTTTTTTTCACTGGAAAGTCAGAGAAAATAAGCAAATCAGGCAGATATAAGAACAAACATAAGAAATGCAACTAATGATGTTGCGATGTCTAATTCCCAGTGATGCTACAATGACATTACAATGACATGAAGACTTACCCAGAAGAAAAAGTTGAAGATAAAAATCAGGAATTTTATGCACTTCATTCCTCCCTCGACAGCCATAATGTGTTGAATTTAGATTCTAAAAGAGGCAAGAAAGTTACATCAGAAATTTAAAAAAGGCAAATTTTGTCCATAGTTGTGCTGTGATTTTCAGTGATGTCTGGATGTTTAGTTCCATTACCAAGGTAGATGATTTGTCATAAACAACCTCATTAAAGACAGGGCAGTGGCTGGTTTTTCATTGCTTTCCTGTCTGTGAAAAGTAAAGGGGTGGCGTTTGGAGGTATTTGCAATTTGTTTTTAAAAATAGTCCGCAAAATACTTCCATAGGGGAGGTCAGGTTACCACTGAGAGCAAAGGCCTGATGGGAAAACTTCAAGGCATGACTTTTTGGGACGTAAAATAGAGTAGGCCTGAACACTACCTTTTTTGTTCAGACTACAGTAACCATTTTGTGTTAGACAGATATGTAAATATGTGTAAAGTAAGTGAGAAAGAAATTAAGAGTGTGTTGTTATAGGACAATGAATTGGTGCTGTAAAACAGGCCGATACACAGCAGAGGAATCTTGTTTATAATTAAAGCTTGTGGCACAATATATATATATATATATATATATATATATATATATATATATATATACAGTGCATCCAGAAGTGTGGAGATGTTTAGGAGAGATGGAGTTTTTAACCAGATTGTTTAACAAGATTCTGGAAGGTGATAGGATGCCTGATGCCTGGTACGGATCTTTAAGGATAAGGGAGATGTGCAGACCTGCAGTAACTACAGGGTAATTAAGTTGATCAGTCACACCATGAAGTTATGGGAAAGAGTAGTGGAAGCCAGGCTGAGAGAAGAGGTGACCATCTGTGAGCAACAATATGGTTTCAACCCGAGGAAGAGCACCACAGACGAATTATTTGCTTTGAGAATGTATAGAGAAGGTCAGAAGGAGCTGCATTGTGTGTTTGTGGATTTAGAGAAAGCGTAACGACAGGGTGCCAAGAGAGGAGTTGTGGTATTGTATGAGGAAGTCAGGTGTGTCAGAGAAGTATGTTAGGGTGCTGCAGGACATGTATGAGGACAGTGTGACAGCAGTGAAGTGTGCAGTAGGAAAGACAGACTGGTTCAAGGTGGAGGTGGAACTGCATCAAGAGTCGGCTCTGAGCCCTTTCCTGTTTGCATTGGTGATGGACAGGTTGACTGACAAGGTCAGACGGGAGTCTCCGTGGACTATGATGTTTGTGGATGATATTGTGATTCGTGGTGAAAGTAGGGAGTAGGTTGAGAAAAGCCTGGAGGGGTGGAGGTACTCGCTGGAGAGAAGGGGAATGAAAGTCAGTAGGAGTAAGACAGAGTACATGTGAATGAGAGGAAGGGCAGTGGAGTGGTGCGGTTGCAGGGAGAAGAGGTGCAGAAGGTGAAGGAGTTCAGTTACCTGGGGTCAACAGTGCAAAGTAATGGAAAGTGTGTAAGAGAAGTGAAGAAAAGAGTGCAGGCAGGGTGGAGTGGGTGGAGAAGAGTGATACCAGAAGGGATTTGTGATTAAAGAGTATCTGCAAGAGTGAAAGGGAAAGTTTATAGGACTGTGGTGAGACCTGAGATGTTGTATGGTTTAGAGACAGTGGCATTGAGTAAAAGACAGGAGGTGGAGCTGGAGGTAGCAGAGCTAAGGATGTTGAGGTTTTCATTAGGAGTGACGACAATGAACAGGATTAGAAATAAGTTTATTAGAGGGACAGCGCATGTAGGACGTGTTGGAGACATAGTAAGAGAGGCCCGATTGAGATGGTTTGGACATGTGCAGAGGAGGGACATGGGGTATATCGGTAGGAAAATGCTGAGGATGGAGCCACCAGGATGGAGAAAAAGAGGAAGACCGAGGAGGAGGTTTATGGATGTAGTGAGGGAAGACATGCAGGTCGTTGGGGTGAAAGAGGCAGATGTAGAGGACCGGGGGGTATGGAGACGGATGATCCACTGTGGCGACCGCTAATGGGAGCAGCCAAAAGCTTTTCTCAAAAGCTTTTCTCCTCCTTGAACTTTTTGAAGGAGTTTATTCCAAAATGGATTAAATTAATTATTTTCCTCAAAATTCCACATACAAAAGCCCATAATTTATGTAATATTTATGTACATGTGATTTTTTTTTAAATACATTTGCAAAGACTTCAAACAAACTTTTTTCACATTGTTATTGTAGGGTATTGATTGTAGAATTTTGAGGAAAATAATTAATTTAATTCATTTTGGAATAAGGCTTTAACATCAGTCTGTAACGTCAGTCTGTTCATTAGGCATTAATATATAATGTTTTGTGGTTTCAAACACAGCGCTGGTCAACTAATGAGTTCTGTGGTCATGAATGTACTCATAAGTTTTGTCTCATTTAAAAACTTTGACCTTATGTCCAACATGACTTACCATGTTTGCTAAAAACACTTGCTAATTACTTGCTAATAACTCCACAGAATACACAAGACCTTTGAATGATGCATGAGCGTTTTTTTTATTTTAAAAAAAAATCCATGTTTGATGTTTCTAATGTTAATTTAAAATAATAAATTAAACGGTTATTATAAAAGTAAGTTTCAGCTCACCAATTGAATTCACTTTATTACACAAGCTTTTACATTTAGTATAACCACACTAGGACAATCTCAGTGACCGATACTACATCACAGTCTGCAATGTCATCAGCGAACATGGCAAAAACAGACATTTTTAGAACTTTAAATATAAAAACTAGTTAGATGAAAATAAAAAAGAAGAGACACCAATTTCACCAGGTTCACCTTTATGAGAAACGAAATCAATGAGTCTTTAGTTCTCTAATGAGTGAACAGTGAATGTAGCTTGTTTAGCTTGTTTATTTGGCCATATTGTGTCCGACATGCTTATTTATTTTATAGTGTAAAACCAACAGCTTACTCCCAATCATGCTGTTATTATGCCGTATGTGTTGTTAGCCGATGTACTTTCTACTACAGTTGGAACAAACTTCAGAAGAAAAACATCTTGAGGTTAAATGAGAAAGAAACCTTGAGAGGAACCATATTCAAAAGAAGTGCTATGGAATGCATGGGTCCCTTCTGGTCCATTTTAAAACAATGGACAATCAAACTTTCCAATTGTGTTTGTAATGACCTATTGGCAACCCTCTCCAGGCTAACATCTAAATAAAGTACAACACTGATAAAGTACAACGGAATCGGTTCAACTGAATCGGTTCAACTGAATCGGTTCAAATGAATCGGTTCAACTTATCTTACGTTGAATAAATAACACAATTGTTTGTATAAATGACGACGACCGCCAGAATATAGGTTTATTTCCAAATCCTTAAGTTTACCTCCGATACATTTGAGTGCAATTGATGAAAAACGATTTCAGGGAGCATGTGTATTCAACTCAGGCATGCAATTCACACACATGGATCATTGTTTACATTGCTTTCAATGCTTTTATAGTTCTAAGGACAGATACAAGTCCACCAGCCTCTCCCTGCACTGACTTTACATGTTTTATAGGCGTTATCTCGTGCATTTTAATGTTATTAATTATATAAAGGGTTAAAAAGGGAGTAGCTCCTCCATTACACACACCAGCCCTCGTGGTTTGGTCAGGAATCTAGAATACTGGAGCACAAAAATCATCTGAGCTCCAGTTTCAAATTCATGCCAGTTTATGTTATACACAGTGGACCTATTTTTGTTTTATTTTTATTATAAAAAAAAAAAAAAAAAAAAGTATCCTACTGACTGCTGGGTGCAGCACAAGCAACACAAGGTTTCTATTCATAAGCAAAATACCACAATTCAGCAAACAGCAGTCTTTCCAGAACTCAATGTAATAAAAAACTAAACAAACAAAAAAAGCACAACACCAAAATAACATTTATTTCTGCATGGGAAAAAAAAAAAAGATCTAACACAAAAAAAAGCACACACAGAAAAACACCTGAACTATTAACAATTAATGTGTATACCTAATATAATACATAATAATCACAATCCAGACTAACAGACACGACTGCAAATACTTACCTTGAGCTTTAGAAACGGACTGAGAAGCAGCAAAGAGTTAATAGGAATGAGGGTTTGCTTCTTTGCCCTGCTTTTAAAGGGGAATGTTCACTCACTCCACCCTCATCCTACAGAAATACTGCTCATGTCATGAATTAATGGTTGCTTATCAGCATGCATTTAAGGAGGGGAGGACCAAATATACAGAAAGATTTCATAGAAAGATCATGGCAAAAGTAGGATTTTTTTATTTTGTATGAAAACGTGTGCAAGTGGTGCTTTTGGGTGTGCAAAATATGGGGACCCTGACATGCGGTTGCACATGCCGGACAGTAGAGGGCGCTTGTAGCGTTTGTATGGGACTAGCTAATAGGTGCTGAAGATTTCCAAGTGTTTCTGTTTGCCTGTTTACTCCACTAGACTAGAGATGGAAGAGTAATAAAATATTTTACACAAGTAAAATTAAGAAGTATCTCATTTCAAATTTACTTTTTATTGACAGCGGAGGGTGGGGTGGGGGATTTTAGTGTAGTACTCACTTTTGTTGCCAGTTATTCAGACAATAATTGCTGTATGTTGAGTTATTTTCAAAGGACAGTAAATCTGTACTGCTATACAAGCTGCACATTGACAATTATATCGTAATCCCACGATTTAACACGGTTCGAATCTGGCGCCCCCGGTTTATCACGGAATTGCTTTTGCCACAAAACATATTTGTTTCGCTGGTTTTCCCAGTCTTTTGCGGATAGCACGATAGACCAAAAAAAAAACATAGAGGAAATTGTTTTAATGGAGTTTCATGTTGAAATAATGAAATTTATTAATAAAAATATAATTACCGTATTCTTGCAAATGTTTTCTGTGTGTGTTTAAAGCGTGTGGGAGGATGATTTACGGCTTAAACAATTAAAAAAAAAAAACATTTTGGGAGTGGCCTTCGTTTATCGTGGTTTTCATTTATCCGCGGTACTTTTTCAGAGAATATTTTTAAAAGCAGGACAGTTTCAAAAACATTGCAGATTGTCCATTGCAGATTATTTCATATTAATAATCATGGCTTGTAAAAACTATATAAGACTATCAAATCACAAATGAAGAAGTATTGCTATCAGTATCGATATTGATGATACTGGTCTTGGAAATACTTGGAATCTGATCGAAAAGAAATTGGTATTGTTTATGCGGAGTTGCCAGTTACGGTACTATAAAACTGCTAACAGGTGTTGACAGCAAATCAGGAGATTGATCAAGTGCACTCATATAGGCTTCATGCCTATTGGTAGTCGCTGAACTAGTTTGCTCCATATTTGCATAAAGTTACATTTTTATCAACTTTGTTATATTTCGGGACGTGCCCAGAAAAACAGTCAACTAAGGCGACCATTTGGTCACCAAAAGTCATCTTGCTGAAAGTCAATGAAAATGAATGGTCACTGTCATGGCCAGTTCATATCAAAATAACAATAGCAAATTCAATAACAAATTCAAAATGCCAAGCAAAAGAAACAAACAAAGTTAAGGATCCAGAGTTGAGGTGACCGAGAAGAAGGACTTTATTCAGCTGAAACGAAGTCAATCAGTTCCACACAGAAACACAGTCCCTCCCATCTTTTCTATTGCGAACTATTACCTCATCCACCACCATTTTCGAATACCTACGTTCTTTCCAATTTAATAAAATTATAGAGGCAGAACCCATCCTTCACTAGACTGTTCATGGCCTTTTAAATAAAAGCCACCTCAAAATCTGACCATCTATTCTTCTGACACATTTATTACTCCTGACAAATCAATCCAACAGCCCTTAAGAGCAAGAGAATTGTGCTCACATACTGGTGCTTCAAATATGCTGAATCTCATCTCACATGAATCGTTTCATTGAATGAAGATACGTGTCAAACATGATAGAAACATGTAATGATGCAAAATGGTAAAAGGTAGAAGGCATTATATCAGCCATCGCATCATCGCCGCAAGTCACAAACGATGTCCGAGTTGTGACACCTGTCCTTGATTCCTCATTTATTCTCTAAAAATGGTGTAATTTTTTCATCTGATTGCTCATAAAACACCTCTCTTCAATAAGATTCTTTACTGTAGCACCAACGGTGTGAACCATATCGCACAGCACATATTTGCCCATATTCAAAATAACTAAATAAGTATGTGCAATAGCAATACTTTTGATTTGCTATGTAAGCAGAACTAATAAAAAAAATCGAATAATTATGCTAATATAACTAGAATGAATAGATATTACGAGTGCCGTGAAACCAAATACTTATTGCTCAGGGTTCCTGAGGTTTCTCGGGTTTCCTTCCACCTTCCAGTATATACTTTCTAATATACGTTAAATGACTTTGTCGTTAGGGGGCAACAAACAAACAATGGCGTGTTGTAGTGATTTAAAATTCTGATCAATGAAATAAAAATCTCATGTGGATGCTGTAGATTTGGACCTCTTTACAACAGTTTGTGTAGTCTACTGTGCCATTTTTTTAATAGGTTGTAGAAGTAAAAATGTAACTGAAGTATATAAAGAAATGTAATTCTGATTGAACAGTATTACCTTTTTTTGTTGTGCAAAAGAAACAGACATGTTATAAGACCTGGTTTAAGTTTAATCTTAAGCAAGACAAGCAGATTAGCAGCATTCAAACTAATCTGTTGTTCACTTCATGAAGTATTATTTCATATTCATTTCAAGGCAGCGAGAGATTCTGCTGTTGTATTTTTTTTATCTTTATTGCAGCTATAAGGAAACAAAAAAGCTACACAGAAACATTTTCCTTTTTTGTGTGTGTTTGGGGTTTACTTCTTTAGTTGGCACCGGACCTAAAACCTGATTTGCATCCTGATTTGGTGTCTCTGAAGCCTTTTCTTTGGGGCATTGGTCTTGAGGCAGAAACAAAAATCTATTTAAATAATTTCCGCTTTTCTTCTGCTAATATATTAACGCAAACTCTTTAAATAGTAACACAGACATGATCAAATAACATTACACTTGGTACAAGTCAGTGATGAGTAACATTTCAAAATCCCAGTGACGTAAGAGATCCTGAACTGCCAATCTTCTTAAACCTATTGGCTGCTGCTATAGCAATATAGTTTTTCTATAGAGAGCAAAAAAAGGAGAAAAAGTGAGAAAAGGCCTTTAGTATTAAATATTATTTCATGTGTATGAATGAATACTTTTTTTTTTTTTTTTTTTTACCTTCCAAAGCCGCCTGGCCATGTATTTCCTCAGGAGAACTTGAGACTTTAGGATGATATTACTCCCCTTCGCTTTCTCTGATATATTATTCAGCCAGGGGTGCTTAAGACACTGAGCAGCACTAAGACGTCCACTGTGAAAGCAGGAAGTGAAAGAGTGAGATTAATTAGATCTGCCGGGCTCATGGTTATATAAACTGGTGTGGTGACTGGTCTGAAAGATGTCATAATCTGAGCCGATTTTTCCACATCATGAAAAAATGAGTCAAGTCAGAGGGGTCAACTGGCAAATGCTAAAATGTAATATCAAGTCAAGTCAAGTCAAGTTTATTTCTATAGCGCTTTTCACAACAGACATTGTCTCAAAGCAGCTTTACAGAAATCAACAGTCAAGGTGAATAGTGTGCATTTATCCCTGATGAGCAGCCATGGCGACTGTGGCAAGGAAAAACTCCCTTAGATGTAATGAGGAAGAAACCTTGAGAGGAACCAGACTCAAAAGGGGAACCCATCCTCATTTGGGTGACATCAAGAGTTTGATCATAAATCTTTCAACAATACAGAACACTGGAGAGTAATATCTATCTATCTATCTATCTATCTATCTATCTATCTATCTATCTATC
>JAAIIK010000398.1:1159998-1185917 GCA_014706435.1 Silurus glanis
CTATCTATCTATCTATCTATCTATCTATCTATCTATCTATCTATCTATCTATCTGGACATCTAGACATCTAGACATCTATCTAGACATCTATCTGGACATCTAGACATCTATCTAGACGTCTAGACGTCTATCTAGACGTCTAGACATCTATCTAGACATCTATCTGGACATCTAGACGTCTATCTATCTAGACATTCCAAGAAAAGACCACTGTACATGATTATTAGCTTATATCTTTAGCACTCCTTGTACTCTTTTTAAACCGATTACATTGTTGCATTACCTTCAGCTGAGTCAAGTTACTTTGTTAGTAGTTTGTTCAATCTTTATCAATTCTCTGTTTTGAGATGCTATAACATGAAAGTTAACATTAATTACTCCTATCCATAATGTTAACTGGCTAGCTTGATGCTAGTTCATAAGCTTTTAGTGCCCAGAAAGAGCAAATAATACACAAGATTGTATAAAGACATCAGTGAGGTTTTTCTTCCCCCACTTTGTAGCTTGAAGGGTGGAGGTTGAAATTACAAACACAATATGGGCAAAGGTTGGTGGACACCTGTCTATAATAAGCACATGTGCTTTTGTTGAACGTCCTATTTCCTATTTAGCTCCCATTTGCTGTTAAAATAACAACCACTCCTCCGGGAAGATGTTCTACTAGATTTGAAAGTGTGCTTGTAGAGATTTGTTAGTGGGATTTCTGGGCGTGGTGACTTCCACACAGTCTGTCTATTCGTGGTGATATAGTGGTACATAGTGACAGCCTCATATCATTCTCTGGTTCTAGCCGTGCCCTGTACTTGTTCTTTAGATATGCCAGTGTGGAAAAACCGCTCTCACAAAGGTATGTAGTTGGAAAGGGTAAAAGACACCTCAATGCTTTTACTGTAAGCTCTGGAAATTCTGTCTGGCAACTTATCCAGAACTTCATAGGGGTTGTGTATCATACATATGCCTCCAGACAGAGTCAGTTCTATTCTATCAGTCTGGTCTATTTCGCGCGCAAGATGAATGTGTATGTATATGACGCAAAACACGTTAGCAAAGCATAGGCCTGATAGGTGCAAAGCTAGCCTATCCTGTGTCAGTTTGAATATTTTAGATATTTTCATTAAATTCAGTTTTCCCACTAATGTGCAAATATTCTGGAAATGTTTGGAAAAATAAATTATGGAAAAAAAGTGATTTTAATAGTGAAATTATGTAGGCTGTCACGGACCACATGCAATGCCGCCGCGGACCACCAGGGGGCCGCGGACCACCGGTTGAAAACCCCTGTTCTATAGCACTACACTCAAGATCTTCCACTGCAACCCTGGTTAACAATATCTTCATGAAGCTGGTTTTGTGAACAGGGGCATTGCTAGAACAGATTTGGGTCTCCTGGTTCAAGTGAAGGGAGAATTTAATGCTACCGCATCCAAAGACATCCTGTACAATTGTGTACCTCCAACTTTGGAGTTACCGTTTGGGAAGGAACCACATATGGCTGTAAAAGAAGGGGTGTCACAATACTTTTGTCCATATAATGTCATTCCAAGCACCAGCTTCCCATTTGCAAATTCTAATGAATGCATCAGAGCTTCTGAAGCTAAAAATCACCCCCTCTCTTTGATGAGCAGATTGGAGATGAAGTCTTTGGCCTCAGCTGAGACATGCTCAAAGGTCTCCTCGTCAAAATACCTGTGCAGGGAAATAACACTCAGTAAATTTTGCGTAATAAATTCACGTATAAAATCAGTTAAAACTCTTACATTTAATCAGTAAAGGTGTCGAGAAAAAGTTTCACTAAAACTGTAGTCTCATGTCTGGAAGAATAAATGATACTCTTGTAAAGCATAAATTACAACTGCATGTTATTCAGCTATATTGTATATACAGAACCTGTCAAAGGTTTGGAAAGACCTAGTGGCTTTCGAGACACATAACACACGTAAAAGGCAAAAACACACAACAATTGGACAGTGAATGAATGGAAGAAACTTCTGTGTACAGATGAGTCCATTTTATTGACATTATTGGCTCTAACAGATGAACTCGGTAAGACGGGGACCAGGAGAAAAGATGTTATCAGACTGCTTCTCCTCCACAGTCAAATATGGAGGTGGAAGTTTAATGGTTTGAGGTTGTTTTGAAGCAGGAACTATTGGAGACTTATTTCAGGTGAAAGGAATACTGAACCAACATGGCAACCATTCTATACTTCAGGTTCACCATACAACAAGACAATGACCTGAAGCGTATGCACTCGCCTGGAGAGTTATATATCATGGAATGACCAGCCCAATCACCACACCTAAATTCTTATTGAACTATTCTGGGATGAACTGGACCACAAGGTCAGATAGAAATGTCCAACTAGTGAAAAACACTATTGTCAAGTTGTATTAGAGGCATGGGAAAGTATTTCAGCTAAATGGTTTTTTTTTTTAAATAAAGTGGAACGTGTGAACATTTTATATATTTGTTTGGTCAAAGGAGATGATCACAGCATTACCTAGTTTGTTGCATATTAACAAAAGGACCAGAGAAAACCATTAAAGACTAGGTGTTTCCAAATTTTTGGTAGGAACATGTTCTAAAAATATATTTATTTATGTTTATCAATGTTTGTCGATTTAACTTCATAAACGATATTTTTCAATTTGTTAATCTTATTAACATATATGTACTGTACATGTAAATGCACATATTCTACCGAGGCTGTATAGAGAGAATACGTTGAAAATGTACTATGAAAGAATTAAGGATAAAAGAAGACAGTACCAGTTGACTGTTAATACATTGTTCAGGGTTTCGCTGTCATCATCACCCAGAAAGGGAGAAAGACCACTTAATCTGTGCATGAGAGAAAAACAGTTTGGCACAATTTATCCAGGTTTCTCCACAAATTCTCAGTGACTTAATAACTTCACACAGTATGAACAAACACCCTATTGTCATTCACAGTCTTATGGAAATTGATATGAGTGACCTACAGCATGTATGTGACAACTCCTAGAGTCCACATATCTGTAGGAAACGAAACAAAGTCAAAGTTGACCACCTCTGGTGCCAGAAACTCAGGTGTCCCGAATGAAACTCGGAGCTTCTCTCGTGGTTTGTACCTGCAGGAGAAAAGAACAGGTGGTAATAATGACCAAATATAATCTAACCGAAGCTACAGTTATAACAGTTTATTGGTTTAATCAGTGCCTTCATCTTTCATCTTTTATTTTTCAACATAAGATAAATACCAAGGCTAGCTAAAGAAAAAAATTATTATCCACAACATATGACTAGGAAACTAGCAAAATATATTTATTCAAATTTTAATGATATCCAATACATTTTCTCTTGTACACTCTTAAAGGTGAAGGTTGCAGGAACGACTAAAAAAAAAGGTTCTTTCTGGAACCATCTTTCAGTAAATAATTCTTAAACGAATTAAAGATGCCGCTTTTCAGTTCCATTAAGAACCTGATCTGTTTAGTTGTTGTTGTTTTTTTTAATAGTAGCTTCAATACAGTTCATACTGTAAAAGTTGAATCTGAATATTAACATTTGCAATAAATGGTAGATGTTTTGCAAATATTCTGCACTCAAAATATTCTTCTTCTTTCGGCTGCTCCCGTTAGGGGTCGCTACAGCGGATCGCCCGTCTCCATACTACTCTGTCCTCTACATCTGCCTGCACTCAAAATATGAATTCTTAAAATTAAATAGTAATAGTAAAAACAGTGGTGTTAATAAAAAAGACGAAGACAAGATGAAGATGCTGAGATTTTCATTAAAAAGGCATGAGGATATACATGATTAGTAATGAGTTTATTAGAGAGACAGTGCAGGGAGGACGTTTTGGAGACACGGTGAACAAGGCACGATTGAGATGGTTTGGTCAAGTGCAGAGGAGGTACATGGGGTATAGAAGAATGCTAAGGATGGAGCCACCAAGCAGGTGAAAAAGAGAAAGGCCAAGGAGGAGGTTTATGGATGGTTAATTGGTGGTTGATTTGAAAGAGACAGACAAAGAGGACAGAGCGATATGGAGACGGATGTCCCGCTGAAGAAGAACCTTAAGAATCTTGGTTGTAGGTTAATAAAAAAAAATCTTTGAAGTGAATGAAACGCACAGTGTTAACAGTTAATAAAATATTTCCACTTGTTTGCAAAAGTGGAATCTTTTTGAATTTTCACATGCTTCCTCCTTGCAAAAAATGTATTCAGATTGAAACAATATCAGATTTCGAACACTCTGGCAGATATTTACAAGCATGTGATAACACTCTACCTTCTGGCAAGACCGAAATCGATGATCTTGATCTGATGACTCGACCGATTCACACAAAGAATGTTCTCTGGCTGAAAGTGAAGCAGTTCATAAGACAACCAGGATGAAATACTTGTGTTACTTCTGTTCAACGCGTGATGACGGGTCATACCTTTAGGTCGAGGTGCAGGACGTACATCTGGTGCATGTAATGGACCCCCTCACAGATCTGCTTCACAAACACCATGGCGTCCACTTCAGTCAGGGGACAGCTCTCATCTACAATCCTCTCGAACAGCTCTCCTCCCTCCACACTGTGGATAATTCAGAAGCTCTGATGTGTTGTTCAATGAAAAGCCATGATATTTTTACCATTTCGTAACATGATCAGCAGTTTCTGTTAATTAGCAAATTAACAAATTCATTCATTATTTCATTCATTCTTTTCCTTCACTTTATCCTGGTCAAGGTAATATTGGATAGTGAATCTATTCCTGGTGTTTAGCACATGGTTCATCTTAGGGCACTATGTACACACACATACACACACTGGGAATTTTTAGTAGGGATCGATTGATTAATCGGTTTTGTGATTAATCCATACCGATAGTTTTTCCGGGTACCAGTGCGCTGTCATTACGAGAGTGGCCTCTAGGGGCGAGTCACTGACACCACGTGCTGTTTGGTTTTTACACGTGAGACTGCACGCTGCATGACGTTATATATCAGTTACATAATTATGTCCATTAGTAAATATCATTATATTTATTTCCTTTACCACATTTTCATAATTCAGTACTGTTATTTTTTATTTTTCCAATAAAGTTCAGTACTATCTTACATGGAGTGTTTGTTTTTTTATCCAGCATCCATTTTTATAAACTATCGGATGATTAATTGGTTATCGGCAAGTATGATCCAACCCTGCTATCGGTATTTGGAGGTGGAAGGAAACCAGAGAACACTGAGGAAACCCATACCGACATGATAAGGAATGTCAAATTCCACACAGCATCAAGATTTGAAGAGGCATAGCAATATAGCAGTAGAATTACAGGTGCAATGCGATAATAATTCTGGTTCACCCTGACACCACATAGAACTTGTTTCCTTTTGCAATTGCATCTGTTCATTTGATTCGATCAGTGCTGATCAAATGATATTATCAACCCAACATGAGATTCCAGCAGACCCCATCTTTTTTAAACTGCTGCTCATGCTGAAACAGGGCTTCATAACTTATTTAGGAGAAAGTAGTACCTGCTACTTTCCATAAACATGTGCTCACAGGTGCCGTGGATCGGCTAATGTTTCTGTGATTGATGGGCATTGACAAAGTATGACACATCCGTGAAAGCATCACCAATTGTGTTCTTTTGGCTGTCGTCCAGGGATGGCTGTTGAATCGCTGGGATTTTAACTCGTGATCTCGCAAAAACAGGGCAAGCAGTGAGGCAGAGCCTCAGATGAGTGGATTTACATGCATTCTGTAGCTAGCTCTGATAAATACCATGACAACCAACAATGAATTCAAGCTATCAACACGGAGTTGGCTGCCATAATGCAAAAAAAAAAATGCTGCATAAAAGCACAAGGGTACAAAAAGGTGTGGAGCGTTGAGGTTTGTTTCTAATGGGAGAAGGTGATGATGATGAGGATTTCTGGTTAATCTGTTAATTACTCTCATTCAGTCTATTAAAAATAGGCAACAATCCGTCTTGATACTTACAACTCTAATACCAGAACCACTTGGTTTTTAGTCTCGAATGCATCAAACAGCTGAAGGATGTTGGCGTGATTCAGCTGGTTCATTACTTCAATCTCATTCAGCACCATTTCCTGCCATGAAAATGTCAAACTTTCATTCATTTCATTGTTTCATTGTTTTTTTTCCACAGCTAAAAGGAAGATGGTGACGTAGGAAGATGAAGCACTCACCTTCTCTTTGGCACTTGTTGAACTAATAATCTTTGCTGCCAGTCTCAGGCCGGTTTTGTTCTCTGTGCATTTGTGCACTTGGCCAAAACGACCACTAAAATTTGGATATATATGTAAATGAGGTAGTTTTGGGATTCAAGTCAAATAAATTCAATCATAATGATGTTAAACATGTTAAACATCTTTGTCTTCAATTTAAAGCATTTGGCAGACACCCTTTTCCAGGTCGACACATTTATCTTATTCATACAACTGGGCAGCTATGGTCTTAAGGGCATTGTTTAGGGCCTTGGGATTTGAACTCACGACCTTCAAATTCAAAATACAATGCCTTAACCACTAAGCTACCACTGTCTTACTATAAACAATTTAAAAGTGTTAAAATAATACAGAGTAATCACACAATAATACATGGAGAAATTCTCAATTCATGTTCATATGACTCATTTTACTGATGATATAGTATATTACAGTGTTCTATAGCTGCTATAAGGATTTTGTAATGAGTCTGATTTTGAGCTCACCCTCCCAAAACTTCTCGAGTGTGAATGCTGAAGTCAGATGGTGCACTCGCCTTTAGAGAGACACACCGATGTGGGAAAGGGGCAGGGTGCGGTGGAACATCATCTATGTAAAACAGGAGAAACATTAGTTTGAGCAAAGTCACAAGTCTGAGATGATTATGAATAATTAGGTTAGATAATGAGTCAGCAGTTTGTCTTAACTAACTTAATGTGACATTAGATATTAATAAATATATCTAAGTGTCTGAGTGCTGTAGAGATAGTTTGTATGACGCAACACAACAAAGTAGGGTATGCTGGGTATGCTGACACCCGATCCATGTCCATTTGTCCCACTTTTGTACCAGGGTCTGAACAGCTGCAGGTAATGTTTACAGGGCTGCGATGGAGCAGGGATTAGACTGTTCTGGATACCCCACATCTCATAAGGTCAAATTCAGAAACTTGATTTATGTATTTTAATGTGTGCATGTTAACAATGACATCTTGTAATCCTGCATTCAGTCCATGATCTTAAACATGTCTAAAACTAATGAAAAAACTGAAATTGTTTGTCTACAGATATTATCAGTGGTGGACAGTAACGAAGTAAATGTGATTCATTACAGTAGTTTTTTCACTGAAGTGTCTCCATTTGGGGAGACTGTAACTTCACTACATTTAAAAGTCAAATTTTTTACTTTTTACTCAACTACATTTTCTGAAATCTGTCGTTCCTTTTAATTTATTAGCGGATAAAAATTTGACTGGTCAAACGAGCAGCAAGCCACCAATCAGGGTAGAGCGCGGGCTCTGTTTAGAACTTGTTTTGACTGCCGTTTGGTGTGTATCTACTTATTACCAACTTACAGTTCAGCGTCAATTCAACAGCAAGCAGAACATTTAGAGAGTAATAAATGATGGTAGAAACTCCTGACTTGAACTCGCCACAACACCCGTGACCTCATTTGGGCAATTTTTTTTTAAGTAGTTGAAAAGAAGGTTTAGGGGCTCATGATAATTGTAATAGAAATCAATCGGTGTTTGACTCATTAATATCATTCTATTAATAGATCAGTGTGTTAAGAGTAACATTAGAGTCTGTTCACATAAACTGAGTTGAATAAGTAAAGAGTCTTGTGACAAAAATGATAAAGACACTTAAATACATTTGAAGTCAAACACTTTTACTGGAGTCATATTTTCATCCACCACTGGATATTAATGAGGACACAAATCTACAAACACACAAAGAATTCCGTTTATTTGGTAAAAGCTTCATGAAGCGCAACAAATCGAGTCTTCAATTTTCCAACCTAGCAATCTTTAAAATTCCACAAAGCTTAACGACCATGACAAACCATGATACAGCGCCCCTAGAGCATACAGTAAATAGTTACAGTGACGACAGTGTCAGCTAGGTGGTGGTGCAGGGGATTAAGCCTGCAACCTTCTGATCAATAACCCAGAGCCTTAACCATATAGCTACTTTATCTTTAGTCACCAATTTTTCCAGGTCAAGGATGCAAAAGAGATGGAGAATATCCCAGGAACACTAGACACAAGCCAAGAAAATCTAACCCAGTTGGCATGCCAGTTCACACATGCGGGCAATTTAGCTTTAGACACTGCTACCTAAATGGTTTGGACAACATAAGGAATACAGAGAACCTAGAAGAAACTTATGGGGAGAACATGGAAAACTCAGAGAGTAACCTGAGCTCAGGGTCCATGAATCCATGAATTCTTAGTGACGGTAAAATTCACCAAATCACTTATTGATGCATTGGTATAAAAGTTAACGATGTGATGCATCGATTTAAAAAGTACACATCGGATACAAGTTGGCATTTGTATCGCAATGCATCGTGTTTAACATATTTGCATCGTTAAAAAAATGTGTTTATTTATATATGATTATTAGTATATGTGCAATTTTTTTTATTATTTAGAAAGTGGCACTAATTTGTGACCAATATTTGATATGTAGATCGATTTCTCCTCGCGAAACTGTTTCTCAAGCGCGTTCTCTCAGCACCGCTGCTGCTACGTGAATTTGACGTATCGCAGCACTACGGAGACCGAGGCGTGTCCTAAGAGTCACAGAATACAGATTAACATGGCAGAGGTAGAGCTGCATCTTCCTGGAGACAGAACAGGAAATTAACATCTGGTGTTATTTAAACTTTTTTCTTTCAATGGTCTGTTTGTGAAAGGACCGTGTGTTAAAAGTCCGAAGTTACTTAAGTGTACCATGCCTTCTATTAGAGTCAGAAGTGCAGGGCAGAAGAAAGGGATTCCAGATTCAAGAGGGTCCCATGACCATTTAAATAGATAATGCTAGTAGCAAAACCAAAGAAACAAATGTTGGACATCACTTATGTCTTGGCTTAATGACTATTCATTGGCTAAGTTTCAGTTTTTTGTTACGCACATTTTTTTTTTATTTCTTACCTATAACTTTGAAGCAGGTTTTGGGTGGGATTTTGGTCTGATTTGTATATCTCTCAGGCGCTGGACTTATTTTGATCTCTATTCCTCCAGTCTTTAGCGGCCTGCTGCATGTGGATCCTGCCGATACATTGCCCGGCTTCTCAAATGGTGCTGTTCCCCTGGTAGCAGACTCAGCCTTCCCTCCAGGGGCCTGAAGGCTAGGTAACAGTAAAAGGCATAGCTTTGGCCAGTTGAATGCAAACTTTAGTACATGGCGAAAGCCTGTTTCATTCTTACTTGCTCACTTTACCTTTGCAAGGAATCAGGACAGCTGTAGATGTGTTTGAGAAAGGAGGTTGCTGCTGATGGTGTGGGTGGTGATAATGTAGACAATTTAGTTGCTATAGTTTTTGTAGCTTGGGCAATTGATGAAGGCTTGCCAATGTTTTGTGGTGTTGCTGTTACAGGAGCACCAATGTTCAATGTGTTAAACTTCAATGGAAGTTTATGGCCTGGTTCCATGTTCTCTGTAGCTGTGGATTCTGGAACAGATTTGGGCATAGAGGTGGCCAAACTTGTGAGAGGAGGTCCGGTTGTCTTGGGTGGTAGCAATTCATCTTTTGTGAATAAGGATTTTGTGATAATACCATTTGGCTGGGATACTTTTGAGCCGACCGTTTCCAACGCAGGTGACTGCAGGGATTTAAACGAAGACATCCCTTGCGACATTACATCAGGAACTCCTAAACTTGCCTTCTGAAGACTTTGGATGGTAGATGGTGGTGCAGTATTTTCTGTGCAATTAAGTCTTGTTTGATTACTAGACATGGCCGTAATCAGATTTGGAGATGTTTTGCCTGGGGCAGTCCATATAGCAGGGATCTTCTGATTTGTTGCTAGTGCTGTAGAGCGTGCTACTGAAGTTGTTGTGGTTGTTGTGGTAGGTGAAGGCACAGTTGCTTTAAAGGGAACGGGGACATGTGTGGTCTTTGGTGGTAGCATTTGTGTTGTAGCAGTTGTACTTTTTGTAGCTGGAATTGTTGGTACAGCCTTTTGTGGTGGAGCGATCACCTTTAGTGAAGGTGTATTTGTCTCCATTTTGGGTGTGCACATGTTTGGTTTTAATGTAGTCATCTCCTTTGAGGTTGTTGTAGCTGTACAGCAGGACAGTGTTGTATTGGAACTATTTTGGCTCAATGGTGAATTTGCTTCACTGATCTTGGCTGCATTTTGTGTTTTAGTCCCAGGCTGTGGTGTTGCCCAGCATACCTCTTTGTGTAAGTGAGGATCATGCTGAGCTTTGTTTTCTGGACAATCCTTTCTGAGTGGCGATCCGCTACCTCTTAGCCCCTCAGCTTCTATGTCTTCCATCAGAATGTCTGAACAGAGAATAAAAAAAGCATTGGGCATCTAACATTCATGCCAAGTGGAGTTTCCTTTTACATTCAATCATGCTAACTCACTGTATGCTAGCTATCAGTGATTTCATTTGCTTTTTATACTCCTGACAGGTGTGTCCTGGGACATGGTGGCTATAGTTAAACATACCAGTGAATCACTCTTATAGTATCACATCAGAACAGAAATGGATCTATGCCAATTTTCCAAGTGAATGGTATCTAACAGACAGAGTGTTATAGAAAACAAGCTTGGTACCTTCCTGACCTTTCCCACAGGGTGCATTAAAGGTATGCTGGATTATTTTTTGATCTCTGACTTTATCCAGCTGTACATAGACTTCATCCTGTGGAGGAATGGACACTTCAGCAGCCACATTAAACTAATAAACCTAGCACCATTAAAAAGATTATAATATAGATACTAAAAAGAATGGCATTTATTACACATTAACACTGTGAAGCAAGTATGCAGGGAACTAAGAATTTTAAAAAATAATAATAATAAATCCAAAACTACTTGCCACTGATGTCCGTACAGGCAAAGATTTCCTTCTTTGCAGAGCCGCTAAAGGTACAGGAATTTTGTCACAAGACTTTTCTTCTAGTCCTTTAATGTTCAAGGGACATAAGCAAATAACATTTATGCTTCAGTAAAATAGAAATCTCACTATGCTCGTAAAGACAGCAATTGCAGAAAGAGTGTCATTATATCAATGACCTTACCTTGTGTTAATTCCTCCAGTGATGTCCTCAGGTCAATGACTTTCCTCTCCAGGTTCTCGAGAAGCTTGGCCTGAGCTGAGAGCTGGCTGGCTGTAGCCTCTTGCTCCCGGCTGTGTTGGGTACAGGCCCCACACATTGGGCAGCTTCCGCCGGAACTGCGTGCTAAAAGCTGGTCTAGTTTACGGTGCAGGTCATCTATCTTGACCTCCAGAGTGGCTGGGTCACAGGCAGGAGAAGCAGGCCACTTTACAGACAGCATACTCACTAAACATCAAAGTGAACTGTCAGCAGGAACAGGCAACAAGCTGCAAAAAAGGCAACTGTAAGCGATGAAAAGTACACAGGTGTTTGTGACAAAGCGTCTAACCTTTGAACCTCAGATACATATACAGTAGGAGCCTAACTGGCATGGGTCTAGTGATGACACTTTGACCTTCAACTCTACATAAATACATTCTCTGAATACACTCATAACCCTCTGTTCTCTTTATTTTAAAGTCGCACACAAAGACAAAACACAAAATGAGCAGATATGAATAAAATAAAGACAAAAAAGGAAAGACAAATCTCCAAACACGCACTCGCTTACCTACTGAGATGGCAGTCTATGATCAAGTCTTCAGGAACATAGTTCAAACTCAGAGGGACAAATACTGGTTTACCTCCTCAGCCTGCCAATGCAACAACCTTTCAGATTTTTCCTTTATCTGAGCCCAGTGGCCACCACACCAGAAATAGCCGGACCAGCCAGAGGACATGATTGGAGGGGAGTTTCGAATAGTAACTGATAAATGAGGTATGTAAGGCTGGCCATACTCAACTAGGGGGCACACTTGACTTCTGAAGCCTGATCTTCCACACAGACGTAGAACAATGATAAGAAAACACACCTATGCACGTCTATTCAAAATGAACCACTGAGCCACTAAAGTATTACCAGTGAAGATTAAAAGTTCTGGTTACTGTTAAAGTTTTCTGTTAATCATGATATTGCAACGTATTAGTAATGAGTTACATTCACTCACGTTTCTGTAATATTTTTTTGTGTACTTCTACTTTTTAAGTAGTTTTCAAAATCTGTATTTTTACTTTTACTTCATTATGTTTAATTAAGTAAGGGGGGGGGCACACCCCAGAATCTACTGCACTGATTGATTGATTGATGGGCGGAGAACAAACACACTAAATTCACAAGTATGAAAGCTGGAGATGGACATGACAGACACCAGTAATGCAGACTCAGCTGAACGTGAAATGCAGTTCAATCCAAAGTTGTTCAATGCACGTGCTTACTGTCTTAGTTATGAATCTTCATTTGCAAAAGTGCATAACGCACATTAGACTCAAGCAATGGACTGTAGGTTTTTTATTTTATTTTATTTTTTTTTTTTATTTCAGTAGTTATCAGAACAACCTTTAATGTGTTCGATACATTTTATTCTTAATACATTTTAAATAAGCAAAGTAATGGAGAGAGTGTTAGAGAAGTGGAGAAAAGAGTGCAGGCAGGGTGGAGTGGGTGGAGAAGAGTGATAGCAGGAGTGATTTGTGATAGAAGAGTATCTGTGAGAGTGAAAGGGAAAGTTTATAGGACTGTGGTGAGACCTGAGATGATGTATGGATTAGATACAGTGGCATTGAGGTTTTCGTTGGGAGTGACGACGATGGACAGGATTAGAAATGAGTTTATTAGAGGGACAGTGCATGTAGGACGTTTTGGAGACAAGGTGAGGGAGGCGAGATTGAGATGGTCATGTGCAGAGGAGGGACATGAGGTATATCAGTAGGAGTGCTGAGGATGGAGCCACCAGGATGGAGGAAACAAGGAAGGCCAAGGAGGAGGTTATGGATGTGGTGAGGGAAGACATGCAGGTTGGGTTGAAAGAGGCAGATGTAGAGGACAGAGGAGTATGGAGACGGATGATCCGCTGTGGCGCCCCCTAATGGGAGAAGCCAAAAAAAGAAGTTTTACTTGAGTAGCCTTTTAGACCAGAAACTTTACTTATACATAATTGAAATTTCTTTGAAGTTACAGTACTTTTGAGTAGAATATTTTACACTTCACCTCAGGTCCCCACACACACAATGTAGAACGATGATAAAGCATTTCACTGCATGTCGTACTCTGTATGCATGTGTAGGTGACAAATTTTGATTTAATATACACAAACCTCTGGGTTACCAAAAAAAAAATGGCACTAGAATCACCTTGTAAACTTAACTCTGATTTGATTTAGTCTGAACTACTGTTTAATCTAGGCACACATTTTCATTAACACTAGAAAGTCTCTAAGTGAACAATCACTGATTTTTGCTAAACATGAGACATGATTAAACTTTATCAAATCTCCTGGTGACAAAACTGCAATTTTGACTGTATAATAGCTACAGATTAAAAAAATATATATATATACACACACACACTTATATATATATATAAAAATAAATTGCACTAGCTGGTGTGGGGCAGAGTCTGGCTCATTAAAGTTTCTCACAATCCTTTCAGGCAGTTTCCTGATTTTCTCATAAGAGATTACTCACTCAATTGAATTCACTATCAAATGTTTCCAAAATGAAGACCAGTCCTTTAGGACAGAACAGACTCCAATACATTCAACTGGATTGTGCATTGAGTAGAATACTAAGAGTGCAATTTTTAGTCAACCGATTGTGGATTTTATCGATATCTAATTTGTATCATATTTGCCCATAACCGATTAGTCAATTGATTGAAGGACTGTGTCAGGAAAACGAGCTAAAAGAAATGTATATACTAATTATAATAAATCTAACAGTGCTCTTCGTGTAGTACAAACAGCAGGTATAGTCAATGATTCGCCACTAGAGGCCGCTCTCGTAATGAAAGCGGACCTTTCAGCCACAATCAACTAAGCGTATCGATTAAATCGTCAAATATGATTAATCGGTCATCTGTAAACAATTCTTTTAAAATAAATAAATGACACTGTATTCGACACCATTCTCCAAAAAGAATGTGGGAAAAGAAAATGATTTAAATAAAGACACCAAAATGTTCTAGCACACCTTTAATACATTACAAAAAAAGAGAGGAGGAAATGCGAAGACAGTTCAGGTTAAACGAACAGAGGAATGAGAGAATATGGTACAACAGTTCACAATTTAATATATCAGTCGTAAACAAGCGTCCGAATCTGAGTGTAGAACAATCGATTGCCAGGGGGCAGATTTAAAAAAAAAAAAAAGAAGCCCACAACTTTAAAAAGCTGTTAAAACAAAACAAAATGTATAAAAAAAGAAAATTATGTACAGTTCATTTTGAGAATTTATAGACGAAAGCGGTCTGAGAAGTTTGGAGACTGGGGCGTAGTGAGAGCCACCTCGCTGTGCTTCAGCTCAACTGGCTTGTAATGTCGGATTGGCTGGGCTTTATGCACCTTTAGAAGCAAGACAAAAAATATAATGGTTGGCAATTGCACTCAATTTGAATTCAAGCTTAGTTACACAGAAACGGCATCACATTTGTTCTGCCGAACAGTGGAACCTACAGGAAAGGGGGACATACCTGCTCTCTTCGTAATCTGGCGATTTCCTCCTTCTCGCGCTCCTCTTGCTCTCTGGCTTGTTGCTCCGCCATCTGCGCCCTGAGAGCCGCCTCTTCCTTTAGATTCCTCTCAAACTCCAGCCTCTCTTTGGCCCGCCGCTCCGTCGAAAGCTGGAAACCTTCGGCAACTACAGAATGGGTAGTATCGGCTTGAGAATAAATAAGAGATGACCAAACGGAGTGGCAAAGTAGAGAGAAGAAAGAGCAGAGAATAGTTGGGGGAAATTAGAAGTGGTGGACAGTTAGGGTAGCAAGCTCGGCATGAACTGCACAGACTAAACCACAGTGAAGCAGAACCAGCAGTGAGGTGTTTATCAAAACGGGCAGCTGCAAACGATTTTGCTAGACAATTTCCATATGCAACATACCCAAGATGGAACGAGAGTCTTTCTTGGGCATGAAAGGTTTCTTGTGCACGACTGTGTTGGGCTTCGCCTTGAAACAGGCTGCATCTGCTTGCTGCTTCAACTCCTCCTTCATCTAGGAAAGACAACAAAAAAAGGAACCCTTTTAGTGGAGGTCGACATTCAGCGGTTTTACCGGAAAATCCAGAAAAATTAAACGTGGTAACCATACAGGTAGTTTTTCCAGGTTGCGGCCAAGAAGGTATGCAGTCATTACAGTACGAGAGCAGCCTCTAGAGGCGAATCACTATTACCACACTCATTGTGGACATGCTTTATGATACCAAGAGGAACAGCCTCACTGGACACCAAGCACACCAGCTTTGCTATCTCCATTATAATTTGGGCTTCAAGTCCTTTTCTTTTATTATTCAGTTTGGATGCAACTATTTATTTAAAAAGTGTTACGCTACCTTTCCTTCCTTTGCACAACTGTCACCAACACTGGACTGGTGCTTTAATACCAGCACATGAACACTTTAGTGATAATCTCTCTGGGACACTAGACTACTGTCAATATTGGCCATTCAAACATCTGTAATTCTTGTATACATTTTATAACTTTTGACCCTTATTTTATAGTTATGCTTTATAAAGTAATACAAAATTACATGCTGCACAGTCATGAAAAGCATTTCACTACATGTCGTGTGAATGATTTCATTTATCACACTATCATGATTCAGTACTATTTAACATGGGAGTTATATATATTTTGGTTGATTAATCTGTTATCAGCAAGAATGATCCAACCTAGCTATTGGTAAAATCGGTTGACCTCTACCAACATCTGAACTCAGCAGGCATCTCCTTCATGCACTGGATTTAGCACTTCTAGGGAATGTCTGTTCGGAAACCATGAAAGGCAGAAAGCGAAGGACAGAAGGAAAAAGTACCATTTGCTCCCAACGTTCGCTCTTCACAGATCCGCGCTCATCCACCAACAGATTAAACGGAGCAGGTTTGGTAGGTTCGATTACTTTCTTTTCTGGAATTTTCACTTCATCAAAGTGGGGCAGAAGTCTAGCTTTAAACTTGGGCACCTGGGAAAAAAAAAAAAAAAAAAGTTTATTCAAATACATGGCATGTAATCTCTCTATTTTCTTGAAGTGATATCAAAAGGATTCCACTGCAGAGGGCCACAGCTCAATACACAGTGAAGGAAATGTTACCTCTTCATTTCTCAACTCTTCCAGTTTTTTTTCCTTCTGAGCCCTGCGTTCTTGCTCACGCTGCTCGAAAGAGAAAGGACATGTTTCTACATGGTTCTTTGCTGCAGGTTTGAGGTGGAAGGGTACGAAGTGGGGTACAGGAAGTGCCTTCAGAGGAGCTGGTGCCTTCACCTGTGAATGCATGTCCATACACATTAAAAAAAAAAAAAAAAAAAAAAAAGTTCTTATAAATTCTTGTTAATCCAAAACTGGGTTGTACCTCTTCGGTCTTGCGCTCCACACGCACTCGGTTCTTGAGTGCAAAAGCAGGAGATTCGGGGACAGTAGGTTTCAGGACTTTCTTCTCTGGAACACCCTATGGTAAAATACATTTTTAGAATGAGTCCTTTTGAATATAATAGACTGAAAGAAACGATTTGGCGATTTAATTGCCAAATCGCCACCTAGAAAATCTACTTCCTGGTCGACAAACTATTTTCCGTCAGCCCAAAGCGTTATATATAAAACCGTATACAGAAAAGTATGGTATGAATAATTTTCCCCTCTTACCACAACCTCCTCCAGGATACGGGTTGGTAAAGGTTTGGAATGGAAGGTGTGGTCTTCCGGTTCCTCTTTTTTCTTAGCAGCATGTCGGTCCTGCAGACGTTTCTCCACCTCCAGCTGGAATCCCTCTGGACGAGTTGCTTCTTTAGGAGCAGGTTTCTTTGGAGCCATGGACCCTTCGAGGATTTTGCGATTGAGCTCTAAAGCTTTGAACTTAAACCTGAGAACGGACAAGGATGGACCTTTTGTAGGTGTGGTCGTACACGAATTTCCTAAATGTAAAATAAAGCGATGCATTTTGTTAGCAAGGGCTTTAAAGATACATACTGCTGGAGTTTTTCTGCTTCTTCTGCCTCGAGCTCAGCAGTGCTCTTCACCGTAGGAGGGCGGCTCCTCTGGCGGGTCAAAAGCTGAGGGGTATGAGGGTGAGTAACCTTGGGCTTCTCGGTCTTCACTGGTGATGGGCCTGAGGACAAAGCAAATCAAATCTTCCTTTCTTTACTATGGCATAAAAGTGTGGGAAACATACCGGAGAAAGGATTTAACCTGTACACGACGAGTGCTTGTTAGATACATTAACCAGCACAAAGAACCATAGTTTTGACTCACCCCTTTCCTGACTCTGCCGGCTGCGAAGATGATAACGGGTTGGGGTGCGCTTCTGAAACAGTTCGATTTGCTCAGCCATGGACACGTAGGAACTGGTTTCCTCCAGCTTCCTCTTGTTGCCAGTGGAGAGATTGAAGGGCTTGGGGACCGTGCTGCCCTTATGAGCCTTTAACTGTAAAAACCACAATCGGAAATGAACTAGTAATTTTGAAGAGTTGCTAAGGTCCTGTTTAAAGCTTTAAGGAATCATTTTCTCTCCCCCTCTGCCAGAGAGAAGATTTTTTTTTTTAAATAAAATAAAAAAATCAACCAAACCAAAAGATTCTCCATCATAGAGAGTGACTTGTGGCTGCTGGTTAAATTACTGTACATTATTCAGGAGCAGAATCTATTTTGACCAATTAAAGTAAAAATACCACACTCAAACAGCATTTACTAATTAGATTTTTAACAATTCTCTTTTAAATCGCCCTCTCTGGTGTGGATGAAAGACAAAACTTGTTTAAAAGGGGAAAAAGAGCTTGCATTAATAAATAAATATGAAAACGTGCTACTAAACTACTTGCTACCAAAACACCCACTTAGAATTGACAAAGAAAAGTAGCATTTAATTTTTTTAAATCATATTAGCTGCTTATAGGGACCTTCGTTTTTTTTTTTTAGCCTAATACACCCGACCTAGGTGTTGCCGCAATCCCGCTCTTAGATCAGATACTCACGGGTGAGGAAGGGTGCTTGCGCAGTTGTGAAGTGAAGTCACACTGTTTATATGAAGTCTCAGAACCGTCCGTGTGGTTTTTCAGTCGGTTATCGGAGCGGAAGTTGAATTCTTTGGGAATGGTGGAGGAAAGAACTTGTTTCTTAGGAGGCTGACCTTTACAGAAAGACGGTTAAGAAGAAGAAGTCAGGTTTAACTAAAAACATTAAATAAAGTCACACCAGCAAATGGTTGCATACTCACTTCCTGCCAGCGCAGCTCTGAAGCTGGCTTCATTCCTCTTGCGCTGCTCCGCCACCTCTTTCTGTAGAGCCTCGATGCGCTCCAGCTCCTGCTGCTCGGTGCTCTTCTGCCTGCAGGTCAGAAATTAAAGCGAGTGAATGACTATCGTATCTGACGCTTGACAAATATTCAAACTTAACATTGCTGCCACTTACTGGTGAGCAGAGGCAGAAGCTGCATGAGCAGCTGCAGGAACAGCAGCTGAAGGCATCTGCTTGTTCTTCAGCCTGATGCTGTGTCTGGCCGCAGCAGTACTACGACGAACTTGCTTTGTACCTGTTGAGCTTCTGCAGAGGGAGAGAAAAAAAAAAAAATAAAAATAAAATATTTAAAACATATTTAGCAACATTTCCTTATTATATACAAATTAAAAATATAACGCTGGCCATAAAAGTATTTATACATGCACAGAAATGTGACACGTTTTTAACAGCCTACCATCGGTTATCACAACCCATTTTGCAGTCACCATTAACCCTGTGCACCACACCTACAACACACTCAGTTTTACCTTCTCGGTGGACGGAGAACGGTTCTTCTTGGATTTGGAATAACTCTGAAAACATTAACAGCACCTCTAGCTGAACACTGAAATAAATCCACACTAACTTTCTATTCCAGAGATGGTCTTACCTTCTCTTTTTCGTCACCGGAGGCGTTGAAGGAGCTTGAGGTCGGTCTTTGACCACAGGACGCTTCAATACTCTGGGGTGGTGGGGGGGGGAATTATTAACAGAAATTAAGTCTGACAGTCAGTCTACTGGACTACGCAAGCAGATTTTTAGAACGGCAGTTAATCAACAGAATACTTCAGAACACGTGGCCTCAATACAACCTGATTTGAGTTACTTCATTTGTGTGTGTGCACCAGCATGAAGGTGTCAATTACCTTGAGTGAATACTTGGTTTGAAGAAAAAAAAAAAAAAAAAATGCTTTGTACCTGCGTGGCTGAGCTGGAACACTCAGCTTCTGAGCCTGACTAGGAGCTCCAGCTGGTCTTCCGTCTCCCCATGACGTCACAATGTTAGATGTAGGTTCTGGAGCAGTCCTTTCAGGGACATCATCTGGGGGGTCAAGGAAAGAGGCACCTGGTGTTTAAATGTGAACATTCAAAACCTTGATAAACTATTGTACAATTTCCATTGAAATAGAATCGAATCCACACTATACAACTTTTACCTGCTGACTTGGTCACAGCCACATGGACCATGGGTGAGACAATGGCTTTAGGCAGATCTTCACTGTGCATTCCATCAAAAGGTTTTGGTCCCCTCAAGGGGGTTATGAGTTGCTCCATTTCCCCATTTATCGGGGCAGCCATTATTTCTAAAAGCGGACAATTGAGAAAAGCTGATACACATTTCCAGTAGAGCCATTTTTGTTTTAGAAACCACTACATAACCCAACATAAGCTTTGTGTCTACTACAAGCATAAATAAACACCGTGCATACGAAAAAACAAACAAAAAAAAACCACAAAGACAAAACTAAGAATAAGAACCACAAAAACACTTTTATAGGCTTTATAACAATTAAACAATCCACTTGGTCATTCTTTTTCAAGCATCCTGCATGTCAAACTATTTTTATGTTCACTTCATCTTTTTATTTTATGAGAAATCTTCCCTTAGGAACACACACACACAGTTTGAAGATGTTGGACATCTGAGCTAAAGGACAAGTTCAAATCCCACCACCATTAAAGCTACCACTCCTGGGCCCTTAAGTAAGGCCCTTAACTGTTGCTCTGGATAAAAAAAAAGGCATCTGGGTGTCCAAATGCAGTAAAATTAAACATTTTTAAATTAATTTTAGAGATAAATAGATTTAGGGAGGCTGTGAAAAATTACCAGGTTACTTTCGAAGGTAAAAAGAGAGACATTATGCAAAAAAATCGACATATTAATCTTCTAAAAATAATATATTTAACTTACCAAACCACTGATCTGCATTATCTTCAGAATCAGGGCTAAAATCGTGCATTACATGAGACGGGGCATCGAATGTGTACGGATCAGCAGAGTCTCCAGGCTGCTGGGTGTCCATCTTCTAAACCCGAGGAGTCTGCAAAACCAGATGGGTTAGCTAATTAACTCAAATAGCTATCGAACTACTACAAAATTTAATAAAAAACCACAATAAAATGAACCAGTTGTTTTTTCTACATAGAACAATAGTTAAACGGTGGATTAACGCGCTCGTGCGTGTCTGATTAGTGCACGAGCCCCGCGTTACAACAGAAGATGGAGGACATACACACAAACTACCGTTACAAACTACCTACATTACTAAAGCGTATAAATACACCATCATCCCGAAATCAATTCAATCGTTTCTTACCCTTCGAAATAATCTTCTATCGACGCTGGATCGTGTCAGCAAACAAAACACAAAACCGAATCAGCACCAACTCGAGCCAACGACCGCGTCCGAAACCCAACAGTCCGAATGAGTTTGAATATCAGCGCCGTTGGTTGCGCGTTTAAAAATCAACCAATGGCGAAGACGTACTTCGTGAACTCGTGTTCCTATTGGTCACGTCAAAGGAGCGCTTTGTATCACGTGATTTCCCCTTTCCTCCTCCACTAAAGATTACCTACTTCCGGGGTATTTAAAAAACACAATTGGGGTAATAATGTTGTTATGTTATGGCACGTTTTATGCATTTTTTGTTGTTGTTTATCCTGAATAGTTATGGTGGCTATAATTATTTCTGCAACAAAAAAGTTAAAAGAATAATATTATATATAAAGTATAATATTCACCAGTCACTTGCACGTTTTTTTTTTTTTTTTGTTATGGTTTCTGTGGCCTACTTTTTTATTTAGGTTCTCCTAAATCTAAATGGTAGTGAATCAAATCACACCAGAGGGAAAATTAATCAATTACATAAATCATTATACCTTTCTGAAAGAATTAAAGCCAACACATTATACACTTAAATGCAATCATGTGTTCAAAATCGAATCCTTTGTAAAATGTTCGCAGATCCTCATCATAATACTATTGTATATTAAGTGAGACTTGCTCTGATTGTTTACACGCATGGAACGCACATCTATGATGCTTCCCCCAGACTTTTTCCACAAAGTTGGACGCATTCAATTTCCTACGATGACTTTCTATGCTGAAGAATTACCACATCCCTTCACTGAAACTAAGAGGCAAAATTATGTTTAGTTTATGTCATATATTTATTTCCAGCTCATTTTTGTGCCATTTAATTAATAAATATGGGTTAGAACTGAATTTTCACCATTGAATTAGCTTCTACTGAAAAAAAAATCTTCAGCAAGGTTGGTGGTGAACAATTTGAGGCCCTACACAGAGCCCTGACCCCAACCATACTGACTTGATCAAGCCTTCTTTCCTGAAATGAGTGATCAATCTCAACAATCCTCTAGGGGTTAAAAGGCAGTCATCTTCCAAAGTCTACTGAAAAGCCTTCATTGAAAAAAAAAAAAAGAGGATTATTATTAGAAAAAAGGGGACTAAATTTAAAATGGGATGCCCAACTCATTATCAAAAAAAAAGTTTTGGTATTATTTATTCTTAATAACCATAATTACTTGTTTAGAAACTTCCAAATGCTTCCAACCCAACCACACTTTTCAACTTTACACTGCAGACTTCCCAGTACAGATCTGCTACCTTCCAAAACGACTGGTGGCTTGCTGGGTGCTTGAACATTAACATTTTTATCCGCTCATAAACAAAAAGGAACGACTGATTTAGCAAAATGTAGTTGAGTGAAAAGTACGATATTTGACTTTAAAATGTAGTGAAGTCTCCGCAAATGGAAACCCTTCAGTAAAGTACAGATAAGCAAAAAAAATAAGCTACTTAAGTACAGTAACGAATTACATTTACTTCATTACGGTCCACCACTGAGCAAGACGAAGAGTACATGGACCCCTATGGTTACAGATCAACATTGTAATAACAATAAACCTCAAGACCAAGAGGACCACAACCAGCCACATAAGCATCATAGGTCTGGAAGCTGAGGTGGCAGACCGTGGTGTCAATACAAGCTGAGCAAAAAGAGGACACACTGTAAATTCTAAGCCATTTTGGACAATTAACAGCATTCTCTCCATAACACGATGGAGCTTTAGTAGAAAATGCCCTTTAGTTTGGCTGTAAAAAAAGGAGCCATACAAAACCAGCTTATTGTTTTGTCGTCTGAATGTTCAGGTTGGTGACTTTGTTCCAGGAGACCACTCATTAGTGAGCTGAAATATTACACGAAAACCAAACAAACAACCTGCAGAGGCACCGCTTAACATTTATTGAACCTAATTCAACCAACTGTGATATTATATCCCACATTTAAATAAATGTAAAACGCCAACGTGACACATTTTAATGACATCTTGTGCAAATATGATTTTATAGATAAAGTGTAAAACCAATAATAAATCAAGGTTATGGTACAAGTGAACACAGTGACCTCGACATACTGGAGATCGCATGCAAGGGATTTAAGAGGATTCAGTTGAAAACCAAATGAAAACAGTACAATAAAATCTAAATGTATAAAAAAAAAAAAAAAAAAAAGAATGACAGTAAAGTATATATTATTTATAAGGAATTTGCTCTCATGTTCTGTGTTTCACATCTTCTGGATCATCACCTGGAATTTACCTGAGATGAGAAGAACAAAATCATATGTTAGTGTGTGACAGTAAGCTGCAAGAAAAATCATATTCGGTCAGTGATCACAAATTCCCAAAAATAGATATAGAATATGAATAAAAATCTATAATTCTGCTCTGCCTCTCTTTCTTTTCTATCGCTCTCTCGCAATTTCCTTCTCCATCTTGTGTCTATATCCTGTTCCTCTGTCTTCATCTCATATATTCATTTTCTCTCCTTCTCATCCGTTCATCTCTCGCAATCCTCTTTTTTTTTCTCTCTCCATCCAGTCTCTTTTCTTCTGTCTTTTTCTCAGTCACCCCTCTCTCTATCCTGTCTTCGCCAATATCTTCTCCTTTATGTATGTCTCAGCCGCCACCTTCTTTCTCTTCGTCTCTCAGCTTCTATCCAGTTTCTCTCCATCTTAATATTTCTCTATCGCACTCTGACATCTGACTGAAAACTTTCTCTCTATCCTGTCTCTCTCTCTCTCTCCAACACTATCTCAATCTCCATCCTGCCTTTTTTTGTGTTTCTCCCCACATCCTGTCTCCCTCTTTCTCTTTATCCCTTAGACTCCATCTGTTTTCTCTTTCTCTTCCTCCCCTCCCTACAACACTCCCGTCTTCTTCTTCTCTCTCTCTCTTTCTCTCTCTCTCTCTCTCCCACTCAATCTCGAAACCTGTCTCGGTCTCATTCTTGTACTGGTCTCCACCCTGTCCCTCTTTTCGTCTCTATCCTGTCTGTCTGTCTCTCTCAAAATTCATCCTGTCTTTGTGTCTCTCCCCATATCTGTCAAAATCTCTCTCCATTCTCTCTCTGCTTCTCTTTAAACAAATTATCCCCTCCCTCTCTCCCCCTCTCAATCGCCAATCTGTCTCAGTCTCCAGTCTATCCCTCTTTATGTCTCCATCCTCTCTTTCTGTCTCTCTCTCTCTCCAGTCTCTTGCCAGTGTGAATATCTGTGTGTGTGTGTGTGTGTGTGTGTGTGTGTTTGTATAACTATAAAAACTGTTCTCCGTACAAGCAGGCATGACGGACACCTCAGCCGTGACGATGCTCTTCACACCGAGGTTGTAGAGCCCGCCTCTCACCAGGCCGCAGGTAAACGCCAAATACTGCACAGGATGAAACGAACGTCAACTTTTAGTCATGAAAACAAGATGGTGTGTGTTTTCAGTCAAGGTTTGTGAAATCCAGTCATTTTAGTGTAACAAAAAAAAAAATAAACAGTACCTTTGGAGCATGTTCCAGATACTGTTTACCAGCAGACAGTTGGGACAATAACCGGAACTTGTTATCCTGTAGGACATAAATACCCTGGAAAGAAGAAGAGAGAGAGTTGAACGTGAGTGTAATTAAACACTAATTCCTCGTGTATTCGATGTAATATGAATGTACATAAGATATTACTGTGTCAATACAAGTTTCACTAATGGTTAACCGTGAGAAGAAACGATGATGATGATGATGATGATTTAAGTCGACCTGATTGCACACACCTGGTGATTTGTTCTCAGGTTATCGATCTGCTTCTTAAACACGCAGGTCCAGAAATCTTTGCAGATGAACTTCATGACGTCGAGCTCGTCTTTAAAACGCGCCGTTTCTTTGGTGAACCTACAGAGAAGGTAGAGACGTCAACCAGCTCCGTTATCACATAGAACTGGATTCAAGGGTTTGCAGTTTGAAGCTTTTTTTTTTTTGTTGGTTGTTGTTGTTGTTTGTATGTTAGGCCTTGTCCACATTAATACATTTTCATTGGAAAACCCATATTTTTCTCTCTGTTTTGGCTTTTCGTCCACACCGAGACGGAGTTTTCAGTCGTTAAAAAAAAAAAACTTTGGCTTCTCCCATCGGGGTCGCCACAGCGGATCATTCATCTCCATACCCCCCCATGTTCTCTCCATCTGCCTCTTTCACACCAACTACCTGCATGTCTTCCCTCACCACATCCATAAACCTCCTCCTTGGCCTTCCTCTTTTCCTCCTTCCTGGTGGCTCCATCCTCAGCATTCTCCTACTGATATACCCCATGTCCCTCCTCTGCACATGTCCAAACCATCTCAATCTCACCTCCCTCACCTTGTCTTCAAAACATCCCACATGCGCTGTCGCTCTAATAAACTCATTTCTAATCCTGTCCATCCTCCAGGTAGCACCGTTAGACTCAAAACCTTTTGATGCCACCTTGAAATTGTAAATCGCTCTGGATCAGGGCGTCTTTGGCATTATAGCGTTTGCCATAATTGTTTCAAGTATTGTTGCCCCTCATCTATGACATAAAGGGTCCCCCATGGGCCGACTTTGTCCCTCAGACCCTAGTTTGGGCGTCTCCGTCCCTTCAATCTTCACTTGCCTTTCAATGAGACCTTGTCCCACCCGAAATCCCATGTTCTCCAGCTTTGAAACGCACCGTCCATTTTCCTAAACACATACAAAATGATTATTATACATGTCTAATCAATAAACCTTTTTTTTTTTTTTACAGGTAGACTGCAGTCAAGGTGTGGAAACATCTCAGCAATGATCAAAAGACTTGGGAGGCAACTGAACTCATTTTTAAGTGTTGTAAAGGGTCTGAATACTTATGTACATGTGATATTTGAAAAATAAAGAGAAACATTTCTAATATTTTGTTTTCACAACATCAATTTAAACGATTGTAGTATCAGACTGCAACATAACATTGAACACACATTATTTATATTTATAT
>JAAIIK010000398.1:1186317-1200587 GCA_014706435.1 Silurus glanis
ATATAAATAAACTTACATTTTCTCCTCCTTCTGTGTTGTTCACATACTGCAACAGTTCATTATGGAGGAACTGAAAAAGAGCCTCGTCTGCCATTTTCTGCAAATTAACCGGCTAGTGTATGGATATCATGTGTAGCTTTTAAACGCAAACAACAAACGAGACATAAATACAAATAAATACGAAACAAAATGTTTACTTTGTTATTGTATATATCTATATTTGCTTCCTAAATGTGTGTGTATGTAAACCACATCAGTAGCGCCCCTATCCAGCAACCCAATGGCGGAAATCCAAATAGCGTCTACTTTCCTGCACAAGTGCACTACATAGTGTGTATAAATCATCAGCCTACACGCCCTACGTAGTGCACTATATGTTTACTACAGAGTCTTTTGAGAGTCATCCAAGGGTCCTTGACTTGGGTTTCCTGCTTGCTTTAAGCTGTCCGTGCACATGCCTGTTTGGTACGTAGATCAATGTAGTTTATTTCCAACTATTATTGTTATGATTCAGTAATAATAATGAGCGAACAAATTTTAAACACATAATATGAGTGGTGTTAAAAATATTATAAAGGTGTAGCCCAGAACGTTTGCTTTTCAAATGAACTGAAACAAATATGCTGATTATGTTCAAAAGTTAATGTCTGAATACTTCTTCTTCTTCCTGCTTCTTTCGGCTTCTCCCATTAGGGGGCGCCACAGCGGATCATCCGTCTCCATACCTCCCTGTCCTCTACATCTGCCTCTTTCAAACCAACTACCTGCATGTCTTCCCTCACCACATCCATAAACCTCCTCCTTGGTCTTCCTCTTTTCCTCCATCCTGGTGCTCCATCCTCAGCATTCTCCTACTGATATTCTCCATGTCCCTCCTCTGCACATGTCCAAACCATCTCAATCTCACCTCCCTCACCTTGTCTTCAAAACGTCCTACATGCGCTGTCGCTCTAATAAACGCATTTCTAATCCTGTCCATTGTCGTCACTCCCAACAAAAACCTCAACATCTTCAGCTCTGCTACCTCCAGCTCCACCTCCTGTCTTTTACTCAATGCCACTGTCTCTAATCCATACAACATCTCAGGTCTCACCACAGTCCCATAAACTTTCCCTTTCATTCTTCTATCACATGGGTGGTGTTAAAAATATATTTTTAACATAAAATATTATGTTTGAAATTGTTCGCTTATTGTTATTACTTAATCATAACAAGAATAGTTGGAAATAAACTATATATTAATCATTGATCTATGTAGATCGCCAAATTCTTTTTTTTTTTTTTTTTATCCAACTTCAACAATTGCTGTTTCTCAAAGTTATTGTAATTTCTTCGAGCTCTTTTTGGACTGAAAATAAGGCCAGCATTGCTAAAAAAAAGTCGCAGGAAAGTGCTGAGCCTCAATGACATCTTCAACAGAGGTGCAAAATTAGTATTTGTAACGCTCATTGTCAATTTAAATAGAGTGGAGTAAAAAGTACATATATTGAAATCATAAATGTGGTTGAGTAGAGAATCAATGTTGCGTCAAAAAATGTACACCACTGCTTGTTGATTGCGTTAATGTAAACCATATTAAATGAACAGCGTCGGGATTACATCCATGTAATGTCAGTTTTTTTTTGAGGCTTCTCAGGGATGATGGTAGGTCCTGTATTATTGATGTGGTCATTTGCGGATGGAAAGAAGCTGGGGTTTTTTTTTTGTGCCATGAGGTTTTGGACCTGATGAATCGCAGTCTCCTGCCAGGGGGACTAACTCAAAAAGTCGGAGTCCAGGGTGAGAGTGGTTAGAGACAGCTGACCCCAGCTGCCTGCTTCCCAATGCGTTCCTGTTCAAATGCCAAATTATTGGTAAAAAAAGTTTCTTTTCCCTAAAATGCCTCAGCAATTTCGAACTGTCGGTACTTTTTTAAGAGTTCTTTAAGATTTCATTGGATGAATAAGGGTTCTTTCTTATAAGGAACTCTAGGGCAATGAATAGAATCTCGTATTTTGTTCCAATTGGACAACTGAAGAACTTTTGAGACACTGATAGAGATGAATATGGCAGTCAAAGCTAGCTCTTGGAGTTTCTTTATAAGAACAGAGATTTGTCGTGGTTATTTTGTAAACTGATGATCTCTTCATCATGGCACCTGTTAGTGTGTGGATTTATTTATTAGGCAGCAAGTGAACATTTTGTCCTCAAAGGTGATGTTAGAAGCAGGAAAAATGGGCGTAAGGATTTGAGCGAGTTTGACAAGTTGTGACGTCTAGACGTCTGGGTCAGAGCATCTCCAAAACTGCAGCTCTTGTGAGATGTTCCTGGTCTGCAATGGTCAGACCAGGCGACAGGGTCGTAGGTGGCCGAGGCTCATTGATGCACGTGTTGAGCGAAGGCTGGTCCTTGTGGTCCGATCCAACAGACGAGCTCCTGTAGCTCAAACCGCTGATGAATCTGTTATTGCTGTTATGCTCAACAATTCATGACTGTTTTGGCAGTAAAAGGGGGACCAACACAATATTAGGCAGATGGTCATCATGTTATATATTATGTCATAATTAATTATCATCATATAATGACTGATACCCAATGTAAATATAAAAGGATCAAAGTTTTGTGATTCGTTACAAAAAATGTGAATCGTTAGAAAAAATTGGTTCCACCCCACTTAACTGTTCACTTAAATAATTTCATTAAATATCTGTTCTAATCAGTTTAATATCTGACACATCCCCTACCCGTGGACTATTTGTTTAGGGGAGGTGGTAGCAAAGTGGTTAAGATGTTGGACCTCTGATTTCAATATCGTGAGTTAAAATCCCAAAACTAAGCTGCAATAATTGGGGCCCTTGTGCAAGGCCCTTAATCCTCAATTGTATAAATTAGATAATGTTACTCCGGATAAGAGCATCGAGGTGCGGTTACCTGGAGGTTGAGTCATATCAATTTCCAGATAGGATGCTAGATGTAAAGTTGATATAACAACTTCCAGGCAAATGCTAGAAATGTAAAAAAATTGGTTCCCACCGAATCGATGGTTCTTAAATAACTTTGTTAAATAGTTTTGCCACAGATTTTCTCCTTTAAGACTAAAATTGTACATTTTCCATTCAAAATTACATATAAAGTTGGTTAAAAGAATGAAGACTCCGATGTATTGAAGATACTTTATTTTCTCTGTCATCCATGTATTTGTTTCCACGTACATTAAACGAATTCAGCCTTCTTTTTTTTTCTCTCGCCGAAAATGTGAAAAAAGATCTGAAATGTGAAAAAGAGCAAAAGGCCAACTGAGAGACAAAGATTTAAACCATCTTACTCCAGTGAGATACCCACATAAACACAGTTGAGGATACGTCTGAGGTAGTTACGTTTGAGTCCGAACACATCACAGTAACATTGGTTTCCAGTCCATTTCAACTCGGGTCTTTTTTTTTTTTTTTTTTTTTCCTTCTGTTGCAGAAACCGGATTCATCTCGTGAATCGCACCCGTGTCACACCATTTGCAGAAAATGGGACTGTCATTAACATATGTAACATCTGTAAGAGCAAACAGCAACAGAAATCACATAAGACAAAATACTTTGTTTGAAATTGAACAAAAGGACCAAAAACAGTGTTTTTTTTTCTCTGTTGGGGCCTAAAAAAAACAAAAACAAAAACAAAAAAAAACAGATGAGCTTAAAAAATGAAAATCATATTGATCATCATCATCATCAGCGACTAACCGTTTGCTTTTACAATTATGGAATGAACAGAGAGAAATCAAGAGTTACAGAAAAAAAACGAGACCAACTAAATTGTCTTCACTCTTTACTGTCGTTCCATAGGTCATCAACCTGAGGAACGCAACGGCACTCTTTTAAAATCTCGCCTCAAATGCTAAAAAAAAATAAAAAAAAATAAAAGCTATTTTATTTTCCTCCATAAAACCTGACTCTATAATCGTTTTAGTTTCATTACTACCGAAACGCAAATTATAACTATATAAAATCACGTATTTTTTATTTTTTTTTTTAATGTTCTCTACATCCACTACATCATTTCATACAAGGATTCACTTTTGCTTCTCTACTCGATATCATGCCTGGGAGACAACTCTCCCGTGCGGAGAAGTCCGCTAAAAGAGGTAGATGTACTGAGTGAAAGCTGCGAGTTGGGGTGTGAGTTAACCACAGTTCGAACTGACTCGTAAGTCATGGAAGTGCTTCTGACTGAGAAAAGTGCTTGTACAATAGAGAACACAGCGATAATCCAGTCTCTTTTATCCCCCCGAAAATATTACAAGATTCAGGACTGTGAAAAAGTCAGAGATCAGTTTTTTTATCGATTTCACTTCCGGCCAAAAATCGATCTCAAGTGCTAAGCTAAAGTTCAGACATTTCCGTATTCAGCACATCCACACTTACCTTTATTACTCGTTACTGAGGACGTTATACCAAGTTCGACACGTCCATCAATGATTCCAAAGATTTTTGTGGGGATCTGGATTTCAGCTTAGCGACTTCGTCTACTGTACGAAGAAAACCGGCAGCTAGTTTCTTTACCGTTTCCACATCTGATCTCAAGCTTCCTAACTTTCGGCCTCGTAATCCCACTGCAGAATTAATTCATTGCCAGAAAACAGTCCAAAGTGCACGATTTTTTCGAGTTACGATGATTACAATTTCCGGTGTTACGATAGCGATACGACAAAATTGTAAAAAGAAAACGTTGACATTTTCGTACGATAGGTTCGAGCGCGTTTTTTTTTCTTGTCTCTCTCCTTTTTAACAGCGTCACCAGACACTGAAACAGAGCCTGTCCAAAACCGCTCGCACGTCATCACCCACATCCATATATACTGAAAATTGCTCTGATTTGCTAAATTATGTATCGTAATTGTAGTTACATTATTAAAAATAGTCTCGTAAAGTAATTTCTTTTGGCTTCTCCTATTAGGGGTCGCCACAGCGGATCATCCGCATGTTTGATTTGGCACGTTTTTACGCTGGATGCCCTTCCTAACGCAACCCTCCCCATTTATCCGGGCTTGGGACCGGCACTAAGAGTGGCTGGGGTTGGTTCCCTGACCGGGGATCGAACCCGGGCCGCAGCGGTGAGAGCGCCGCATCCTAACCACTAGACCACCAGGAGACCTTTAACAAATAGCCTCGACTTTACGATATTTTTATGTTACGATGGGGTCATTGGAACGCATCTCCATCTACCTATATTTTTATATATACATATATAAATATATATATACGCACGCACAGCTTTTCGGTTTTTCTTTACTGTATTAAATCGGTGTAATATCTGCACTTATCCTGACTCAGGGTTAGTTTTCATTGTTAAGGTTCTATTTCATTTCATTTACACGTTCAGTTTTGGAGATTCCAGAATTTCACCACAGAATTTCCTTCGACTTTCTACTTTCATCTATAATTTGCCTCTTTTTTCTGATATAACCACCTTAGAATCTTGTTGGAAATATGAAATACTTGGCAAAGGAAAGAGTTCATGCAAATTGTCATCTTTACAATTCAGAATTTCAACCTTTTTTGATTGCGGTGGAGCCGATCCCTGGAACCCTGGGCGTTAAAGCGGGAATACGCCCACAGACATACAGTTTCACAGCTTTTGTTTAATTTCCGTTTAAATACACGTTTCCTGCATGTTTCTTGGAATCTTGGCCGGAAGTGGAACAAATGGTGGTCTCTGACTTTTTCACAGCGTCTTATTTTCCTCAGTTTAGTTCAATGCGGACTTCTCAATACTAATATTAATCTAAAGAACACCATAAATCACTACAATCAAATAAAGGGAAGAACTACTAAGCAAAAATATATATATATCCTAAGTCGAAAAAAAAAAAAACTATTCTAAAAACAATCTATTCAATCCAAAATTCTCACAAATCATCTTATTCTACAGAATTTATCAAGCGGGATCCGTAAAGTAAGAGCCTTCTGTCGAAGTCCGCTGAGTGCATCGCTTTGTGGCGAGAATACGCATCACTCAGTTTACAAAGGAACATCACTGCTGGAAGGCTTGATGAAATCGAGGTAGAGTAGGAGAGAAACCAGGAGGCTGATTTAAATGCCCCAAGGCCTGAGGCTCGTGCAGCGGCTGTGGCTGAAACGAAGCGAGAGGCCCAGAGAGCTGAGAGGTAGGAGTCGGCGAGCAATCTGTGGTAGTGGTAGAGTATCCCATCACGAGGCCCCCTGAACTCAATGGGGCACTGTACGCTGGCAGGCCAAAAGGCAGGAAGCCCAGCAGTGGCGAGAGGTCCATGTTAGCAGCGGTGGGCGAAGCCTCGGCGGTGGCAAAGGAGTTCCTGAGGGTGAAGTGGGCGCTCTGACCTCCCAGGCTATCAGGCAAAAGGTCACTCGGTCTGGACGCGGAGGTTGCGACTGTAGCCTGAGGTGGCATCGGGCCACACTGGAGCTCATTCAGGAAGTTCTCCATCTCAGCTTTCAGATATGAGGTAGCAGATGCTGGTTGGTATCTCTGAGCCTCGTGGTACTGTTGGGGATGGTGCTTGCTTGGCTCAAAATAGCAGCCCACACCCATGGGGCTAGATAAAGCCCCAGGCACCACAGCATGATGGTGACTGAACCCAGAGGTAGATGCACTCTGCAGACCCTGAGGATTGAAGACACCCATTGAAAAGGCTTTCGAGGCATCTTTTGGGGATCCCGAGGTACACGTGGTTGGACTTGGTTCTTCTCTCATTACACTCGGCGGTGCAGACGTGAGGACATCCAGCTCCTGGGCATGACTCTTCTTAAGGTGGCGAGTAAGGTGGTCACGTCGGCCAAAGCGCTGAGCACAGCGAGGGCACAGGAAGTCCCTTCTGCCCGTGTGCACCACGGCATGACGCCTCACGTCCTTCCGAGTGAAAAAACGGCGGCCGCAGCGCTCGCACTGGTGCTTGCGCTCCCGCACGGCTCCGCCTGGTGGAGGACGTCCGGTATGGGTGCTCAGATGCTCGAGAAGAGTCGGCATGCTTTCAAAAACTTGACGGCACACCTTGCAGGTAAGATCTCCGGTCACCGAGGTGGCATGAGTGGCCACGTGGCGTCTCAGACCCAGCCGGGTGTTGTAGTGTTTGCCACACTCTTCGCACTGCAGCTCTGGCTTGTTGGAATCATGGGTCTGCAGGTGGCTGTTCAGCTGCTCTTTTCCATGGAACATCGTTTCATACGTACGAGCAGGTTTTACTATGTTTGTGCTTGGACATCTAGGAAAAGCCAATTTTTACACAACATGGTTATGAGGAGTTTTTTTTTTTCATGATTAAGCAAAAATATATACAGAAAAGACGGTCAATACCAGAAAACCAACTTCGTCATATAACTTCTCTTGAGATGGTTGGTAGTCCGTTTGCATATTCAACATCCTGCACAAAGACACACAGGTGTAATGAGTAAGATAGTGTCGCTTTAATTATAGTCCATGTTGCTGTTTATGACATTTGATTAGGAACCAGAGTTTCTGCAGGTTTCATCAAATCTAAGACATTTTAAGACCTCTTTAAGACCTCTATATCGTGACTTAAAAAACACACAAATACGTTTTTTTTTTCTCTTACAAATCCGTTGTTTAGCAACTGGCCTTAACCGAGCCCTAATTTTGTTTTTCCACGCCAAATATCACATCCACTTCTCCATAGCTGAAAAATTAAATCCGTTTCATGTCTGTGGTACAATCCAAGAGAAATTTACACCAATAACAGAAAGCTAATTGGCTGTTGGTCTCATTTCTAGTCGTAATACAGCGAATTATATTTGGACTGGTCGAAAGTAAGAACGTCATCACTGGAACAAAAAAAAAAAAACTAACCACATTCTAAAGTTTCAATGAGCATTAAATGGACTTTAGAAAATTCGACCTGTTGTAAAATTATTTAAGACCCAGAACAGCGAATTTAACTTTTTACCGCCTAAAATTCATGTAGCTATCTGAAAATCAGGTGAAGTGGTGAGTATTTCATTAAATCCCCTGAGGATTTTACTCTTTGGAGTTTTACACAGAATGGTGCGAAAAACAAAAAACATTCGAGTGACAGTTCTGTGGGTGGAGACTCCCCAATTCACCATAACTGAACAGTGAAGTTGAAACTAATCATTTCCCAGTCTTCCTCTACCCAGTTTTGCTCAGCATGTGCTCATGATGGCCTCAAATTCCTATTCCTGGATAACAGGAGAGGAACCGAATGTGATCTTCTGATGTTGTAGCAAATTTGTAAGGTGCGTTCTGAGATGCTTTTCTGCTCATCACGAATGTAAAGAGTGCTTATTTAAGTGACTAAAGACCTCCAGTTAGCTCAGACCAGTCTGATCGTTCTCCTCTCGCTTTCTCACATCAACGAGGCACTTCAGCCCGCAGTCCCTCCGTCTCACAGGATGTTTTTTGATCTTTGTAACGTTCAGTGTAAGACTGTTACGTGTGAACAATCCAGAACTTCTGCTGTTTCTGAAATACTTAAAAACAAGCCCAGCTGGTTCCAACAACCACAGCACAATTGAAAGTCACAGAAATGACACTCGTCCTTCATTATGACGTTTGATCTGAACATTACCTTTGCGTTTTTATCCAGAATCGAACAGGTGTACAGGTACATTGTACTGTATTGTAGTGTAACAGTGTAATAATCCCTGTACTACATTCAACTATTCTGCCATTAAATCATTTTCTATAACAAATAGCTGCTACAGTGTTATATAGTCTAGAAGTAACGCTACAGTATTCCCTGCAAAACCGCTCGAGATGCACCTCATCGGCTTCATTACAGGTCTTTGTAGACAAGATAGGGAAATGAATCAAAGGCCAGGAAATGGAAACAGACGCTTAGGTACAAAGTCGTACACTTAAAGCAGGCTGTCTTTAAAATTCTTTGCTTTCTGTTTGTACTTTTACTGCTTGGGGTTTTCTCTTTGTATGAGTGTATGAGTGTATGAGTGTGTGTGTGTGTGTGTGTGTGTGTGTGAACTACATACTTGTTTCTTTCTTCTCATTTAACCCTGTGTGCAGGTACTTTTAAACATTAAGCTGAAATACCTACACTTATACACAGTTTTGAGGCTAGAAAGAATTTCAACTATTGAAAAAGGTAGAATGCAATTATCTAATCGTATACAGTAGCGATCGAGTATAACTACGATTATTACTTTATTATAAATAGAATAATCCTGAGGAAAATAATGTCATAAGCAAATAAAAAGGTCTTAGAAATCCTCTTTTTTAAATTCTGTAGTAAAACTAAAAGTAAAATGTGATCATTTCAGCAGTAATAATACATTATTTTGTGTTAGTTTTATATTTTGTAAGATGTTAAACTATTTATAGACCAGAAACATACGGTTTTAAAGTTAGGATTTCACCTATTTAAAAAAAGTGTAAAATATCGTATATCGAAGCGATAGCATATTTTATTATTACTATATTATAAATAGAACATACCGAAGAAATCAAGCAAAATATCAAAGAAATTTCAGAAGGAAATTTATATAAAATTGATATAAAACTATAGACTATTTTTATGTTTTTTTTAAAAAAAGAGGGGCTCAACTATAGAAAATCCTAGAAATCATTTCTTTTTTATTCTGCAGTAAAAATGTAAGTAAAATTTGATCGTTCATCAGTAATTATTATGTAATTATTACGATTATTTTGTGATGGTTTAATATCTTACTAAATGGATCTCAATAATCTTAAATTTAATTTAAATAAAAAAATAAAATAAACCCTAAGTTTTGTACTGGAAAAAGAAAAAGTCTGTAATGAAAAATAGACTAAAAATGCAATATTACATTTTGCGATCAAAAAAAAAAATATATAAATAACATTAATCCCCCAAAAATTATTCATCCATGATCTGTCATAAAGATTTTTAAGTTTTTCCTAATTAAATTCAAATATTTACAATTTACAACCTGCTAAATATTTCCCTACCCAATAAAAAAGTAAGTTGATCTCATACGCCTATAAAACCTGGTGTCGAATAAAAATAAATAAATGCACCAGAGAAAATGTGTGAATTTTTCATGTATTAAAATATTAAGCTTCAAAAAAAACAGTATAAGTTTAATGCTAAAAAAAAAACCAATTTTTTTTACTTTTTAAAAATGTTCCCCATGCACTTTTACATTCATTTGAACGAGTTTACTCTTAGTCAGCAGAAGCGTGTAAAGCTTCATGCATTAGACCCCCCATCATCATCCCACCACCATGCTACTGCTAACACACACACACACACACACACACACAATTGCGACACAAAACAACAAGATTACACATGCATATTTTCGAGAAACACATTTTTCTCCATCGGAAAGTGACAGAAAATGAAAAAATGTAATAGATAATTAATATTTATGTAACTTTTATGTGTTGAGTTAAACGTTTGTTTAAGCAGCATTTAGACCCCCTTTTTTTTTTTTTTTTTTTTTTTTTACACCGGCCAACTTTTTTGCTCACTTTTAAACTGAAATAAATCCTCATGCATTTAAAGAAATAATGCACAAATTTTTGTGCACGTCAGATATTTGATCTAGATTTGGACAAACCTCGGATTGGGTTGATTTAGAGGGAAATAAGTGCATTATATTCAGCAGAGCAGCAGCTCTTACCACCAAACTTTAAAGCCCCGAACAAGTCCACTTTGTGCACCGGATCAGATCCATAACCAGGCACCAAAACCACACTCTGACTGCCATCCCTGCTTCCCTCCACACCCGCAAAACCAACGTCGTTCTTTTTTCCTTTTCTTTTCTCCCCGCTTCTCTCTGTTTTCTCTGTAATTTCTGGACCCGCTCCAGGCCTGTGCGCTGTTTTCCCTCTAAACACAGCGGCGCTCGAGCTGCCGAAGCCCGAGAGCGCGTGCATTGTGGGAGCGTGACGTCACGCCATCTTTCTTTCCTTTTTTCTTTTCTTCTTCTCCTCCCCTAAAGTTCCTGCTTTATACGTGTATAGTCATTTGCATCGCTCAGGCCTCTTTTAGTTCATTTCACCCAGTACATATATAATTTGGGAAAAAAAAAAAAAAAAAAAAAAAAGGAATAAAAACACAAAAAAAGTTTGTTGCTTTTGAAAAACAATTAGTTTGGTCCTTTGTATCCCTCAGACCTCTTTTAGTTCAACCAGCGAAAACATAAATCCTAATGTTTTTGAATGTTTTTATTTATAAATTTCTTTTTATCTGCTCAGCAATGCACGCTAGTTGTAGTAAAACGTATTAAATGAGGATTTACGTTTCCTTTTTTTTTTCCCCTCTTTGGAAAGAAATAATCTTTGAAATAACTTGCTGGACAAAACCTAGTAGTGATTAAGATATTTTTTTTATTTTATTGTCCTAAGATAAGCCTTTTTTTTTTTAATGGATTTTGGTCATTTGTTTTTTCTAGCGAATGAAAATCAAGACCTTTTGACCAATCAGAAGAGGAAAACGGTCAACGATAACCTCAGCCAGGACCGGAAAATCGTGAGAGAAAAACAAAAGATGGAAAGATCTGCCTTTTTAAATCTTTTTTTTTAATTGTGTATAAACATTAGCTCGTCTCTTTCCTTTTTTATACATGCTTTATAAAAATCTAATAATGAAACCACAAATGTCAAAAAAAATACATTTCAGCTGCCTTATTATCAAAGTGTACATCATGGTTACAAAATACAAAACACACACATGAGCTCGTTTGCGTTGGTTTCCTGTACACACATCAAAATTCAATATTTGACAACAGGAAAATCAAAGCAAGAAAAAAAACGAGGCAAAAAAATCGATTTCTCTGGACGATGTAATCAGCATTCAGTCAGAAATACGTCATCCGATCGCAAAAATATGCATGTAAAGCCAATTCACAGGAGTCGTTACCACCCATAATCTTTAAATCCAGACTGGATGCGGGAATCGGGAAATGCACCCAATTCTAAATTGCTGTTTTTTTTGTTTTTTTTTTAACTGACATCATATTTCGAACATTTCTTCATATGCTTACTTTGAGATGCTTTTTTTATTTATAAAAGTGGCCAATGGGTAGGTGTCGAGTTAATAAATGCAAATGTAAACAATGTGCAGTTTTGGCTCATTCGACTGTCACCTGTCATCAGTCCTGGATAAAATTCCAATCCACAATGGAATTTACATTTCACATGTTTGGCAACCGCTTTAAAATCAAAGTCTTTTTCTAAAGAGATAAGAGCTAAAGGTCAAGCTAAACCGGCGTCCTTCCATATTTGTTAGCTACAATGGATAATTAAAGTCTACACAACCCCGTGATCCGACAAACAACAATTATTATAAACGTGATATGAGCCCATTTATGAACCTAAAAAGTGAAATTTTGCCATTTCTGTAGAATTTTTTATGACATCATCATCTGAGTGCTGAAGGGATTTTCCACAAACACCATACAAACATCTACATCCTGTCCAAAGTTTCAGGACAGGAGCAACATTAAAGGAGCTATTGACCAGAATATATCTTGAGTCAATCTCTGATATTCTTCACATAGGCTATAGGGACGGGCGGCCATTTTTTTTTTTTTTTTTTTTTGGGGGGAGGAATTTTTTCATTCACGCACACCAAAAGAAAAAAAAAAAAGGATATATATTAAAGCCTACCCAAATCACCAACAAAGCATGTGGGATGTTTTAATGAGAACAAGGCAGGTTTTTTTTTTTTTTTGCCAAGACAGCTCCTCACCCACAGAACACTATACTCATGACGAAGCATGGTGGTGGTGGTATCATCATGCTATGGGGCTGTTTCTCTTCACCCGACTCTGAGGCTTTAATCAAGACTGAGAGATCTAAGGATAGCGCTAACTACCAATCGATTTTGCCATAGAACCTGCATGCTTCTGTTAGACAGATGTTAGAAGATAAAGATCTTCTAGCACAAAAACGACCCAAATTACATCCATCAATGAATAGGTTTCAATTTTATTATTGAATGTTCTCACAATGAGAAGGACAAATTTTTTTCATTTCTGATCTAACATAAAAACAGGGGTGTGTAGACTCTTTTATATTCACTATACCACAACTTTGTAGTTCTGGCGATACAATTAACGATTGTCGAAACGTTAAAGTTGTAAAGCGGAAATTTTTGTCAAACTGTTTCTTTAAACCAGTCTCAAAAAAACGATTCCAAATCCTGATTTTCTTCCTGAATGTTCACATGTTCCCAAAATAGCTGGTATTAATCAGTGTTTGCTATTCCAGTGTTTGTAACAGCATGACAATGAGCATAGCGAATTTTTTTGTTTTTGTCAGTGGTATCGAGGACTCCTGGATAGACGAGTGAAGAACATGAAGACTGTTGTGGCTGGAATGTTAAAAGGAATTTCACTCCGATCATAAGCCGAGCACTGAGGGAAACACCGCAGTACCTGACAGAAGCATAAAAGAGATTTTGGATTGAGGTACAATCAGTTATACAGGACTAAGTCGAAAAAACAGCAACCCGTAAAAGGCAATTATAGCAAATGATTTTCCTAAGAGAGCACATCATAATATACTTTACTCCTCTGATTACAAATGTATTTAATTATTAATGCATATCACATCGTACGTGTCACTCTATTGTTCCGGTTTTCACAGCTAGAAGCAGCTTTTCCCTCAGCAGCTTTTCTCAAAATCTCATTTTGTCATGTTACAGAGAAATCCTGAGGATTAATATAAAAAAACACTTTGTAATATAGAACAATACAGTAATATAATGTAAGCTATATATTAGTAATATAGTATAATATAATAATACAATATAATATAGTAAAACGTAAGTAACTTTGGTTAATTTCTTGTTTTTTTTTTTTTTTTATTATTATTAGCTTATTTATTTATTTAATTACTATTATTATTATTTTTAGTGTATATTTTAAAACACACACACCTGTATTACCGAAATGGGGTCTAACAAATGTAAACTATTTAATAAAATGGCTCTATCTATTTAATTTGATTTTAATCAATTGAATCTGTGACAATTTAATTGATCACTAAATGTAATCAATATAAAAAAAAAGTGTATTGCATTAATTAGATTTATTCCAATTATTTTGATAAAATATTATAAAATATTGTATTTATTATTTAATAATATAATAATATTATGTAATATTTTATATATTATTTAACTAAGCAGGCATTTTATTTAATTTTTTTTTTATGTGAACTGTTCAAATGCTGGTAATCACAAAAAAAAACAAAAACAAAGCAATTTTATGTTTTGCATTTCTTCACCCCTACGGAAATATATAAATAAATACATACAAATTTTATATATTTATATATATATA
>JAAIIK010000398.1:1226706-1238822 GCA_014706435.1 Silurus glanis
ATATATATATATATATATATATATATATATATATATGATATATAGATTATATATTATATGATATTAATATTACATACACTCAGAATTCAAGGTACCAAAATGCACTTTAATTGCACGACTTTAATTAGCTTTTAATTACAGAGGAAAGTAATATTAAAGTTAAACAGCTTATATTAATTATTTTTAAAGATGAGGCAAATAGGACTTAAATACAAGACTGTTCACTGGTGTTGTGGGATTTTTTTACTTGAACATCTATATTTTACCCTTAAATGTATTATATATATCAGTTACAAGTAATGTTACCCGGGTGGTACTGACTATTTTTTAGAAAATAATACAAATTTATATTCAACGGAGGTAATAATAATTACAACTTTGCAATACAAACACAAGGCGTTACAGAATAATATCATCATCATCATCTATATGTTTTTAAGAACTGCATCATCGATATTTATTGTGCTTCCTTTAGGTCAAGACCCTGAACGTGGTGGCTGCAGTCAGCGACCCTCCTGTGATGATCAGGCCTGAGGACAAGTGCGATCCTGACAGTCTTAAGGCAAAACCTGAGGTGGGCAGAATTTCCTTTTAGAGTTATTAACGGTTTAGACAGCTGAAACAGGACACAACGGAGTGCTGGACAAAGGCGTCTGCTAAATGCCGCAAACGTAAATGTAACATTTTGTGATATTAGTGATTCTGCTATGTGGATCATTAACTTAATGCCTTAAACACTAGTCTATACTATAACATCTTGAACATTAGAGTTGTCGCAGGTTTAAAATGTAGACTATAAATCCATCAACACACCTGTTCAATAAATACGGCATGAAAGATGAAAGCATAAGCAACAAACTTGCATTAGTCAACATTTTGATTATTAAATAAATAGCTGTTCGTTGTTACATTAAATACATATCACTTTGTTGTTTTACTGATCCAGATCATTTGTCATTTTGATTTCAGATTTGCCTGTCCAGGGTTGTTCTTGCTTTAAAGAATTATAGCAGGATCTTTGGGGACAGTGGACTGTTTCAGGGCTACAACACCAAATGTGACAAGTGGAGAGCAAATGCTACAGCTATAGCCGAGGTGACAGAACAAATCCTGGAAGCACTACAGGTAAAATTTCTCTTACAATAATGGATTTGACTATACAAAGAGTTTGGTGCAAGGACGCAAGCTCTTTTAGTTCGTTAGTCTTAGCATTTGATCAAAAAATAATTTACAAATAATGTCAAAAATTCAATGTTACATTTCTTCAACTGTGCAACTGATGCGTTCTTGGTGCTAACCTTCTAAATCTGACCACAGGAGCCATCAGAGACTCCGACACCTATGAGGATCGATAACTGGATGACCGAGGGCTACCTGTGCCGTGACAGCGTCCAGCGCCTGTACTCTTTCTCCATTGTCACGGCTCGTGTTTTCAGCCACTTGTCTTCACTTCAACAGTCAGCCTAGACGATCACGTATCATCACGTGTTAAACCTGCTGCGTTTATTTTTTAACGTTGTCGTTTCTTCACAGAAATGTTCTCACAAAGTAATAATAATAATGATATTTAAATTTTAATATTTAAATGGCGTGAAATTCGCTTCGTAAAGAATCTTTATATTTTGCGTACCACGTATTTATTGATGTACCTATTTATTTCGAACAATATTTATTGTTATTTATGAATTCGTTAATTCGTGCGTTGTTTTTTTTGCCACGTGTTGAGTCAATTATTTAATGTTACGATGTAACTTTGGAGTTTTTTGGTGTGTTTTTTTTTCTTTTCGAAAACATATTTAATAAACCTGTAACTAAGCTGCACTCTCTTTTCCGTGTATTTTTCCCTCCTCTTTAAACCATATTTCCTATGAAGTGCACCAATAAGGAAATGACATGGTCCATATCACTGAATTTCCCAATCTGCAGTCAAAGTCGGTTTGTAAGAAGAGGAGGAAGGTGTGAATTCCAAAAACATTCCCATTATCTCTAAAAGGCTTCCTGATACATTACAAATAAACAATTATATAGGCATCTCTGAACACTATACCTAAAGTGTCCTGGCTTCTCATCTTTATTAATGCTATATTGAAATATATTCAAAAAGTAGATATAAAGGACCATTGACATGGAGCATGTTATTCCTTTTTCCTCTTTACTCCTATTACAAACTGCGGAAGTGGAAATGCCATCAGCAGGCATAGTAAAAACTGGCATACAATTAAAATAAAAAAAAGTTATAACAATAATTAGGTTACAGACGCTGAAAAAAGGGGCCTAGTTCAAAATAATTAATAAAATAGTACAAAGAAAAACATAAAAAAAAATTTGTAAGTCGTTTCCTGTTGCTCGCTTACAAACGTCTTGTGTTGGACCAATCAAATTAAGAGAAAGGTGAATGACAGGAAAACAAACCAATCAAAATTTAGAAAGGGCGGACCCAAGCGGGAAATTCGATCAATCCCTGTTTACAGTCAAGGAAAGAATGTAGAATATGATATCAGATGAATACAAAAAAATGCTTTATAAATATAAGACTAACTTTTAAAAAAATATGCAAAATAAAAAAGTCGCATTTTCAGTTCCTAGCGTTACAAGGTAGGAAGGTAGTGGACCAATCAGAAACAGGAGTGGGCGGGGCTAAGTGGGGGATTTTTTTTTGTGATTTCCTGGTTACAGTCGAGGTGGGTGTTTGTCTTATAATAACATTTCTTATTACATTTGTGAGTTGATTTTAATCGTCTAGAATGAAGGGGACATTTTCTATGTCGCTTTAAGGAGTGTTTACAGCTCAGGAATGTGCTCTAAAAACCGGACGTTTAGTGTTTATGGTGTCAATTCAGGGAGTCGCTTTATGATTTTGCTAGCAAGAGTTGTTAGCATGCTAGTGTCTTTATTTATTTATTTAATTAAAGAGTTAGAACCATCGTTCACACACACACACACACGTATATATGTGCACACACACACAAACGAAGCAGTTACAGATGCGATACGATCCGATTTAACACAATGCGATTCAGTGCAGTACGATGCAATTCAATATGATACTGATTGTTCACTTTTATTTCTGTGGTTCAGACAGACAGCAAATCATCAATTTACATAAGTGCCTTCTGACTTCTAATGTATGACCCTTTCACAAACAGGTCTTTATAGTGCAAAAAAGATAAACAATGAAATAAAACCAGACGTTCTTATCCTGTCGTGTCTCCAGGAAGACGCAGCTCTACCTCTGCCATGTTAATCTGTATTTCTATGTGACTCTCAGGACACGACTCGGTCTACGTAGTGTTGTGATACGTCATGTTCACGTGGCAGCAGCGGCGCTGAGAGAACGCGCTCGAGAAACAGTTTATCGATGAGAAATCGATCTACATATCAAATATTAGTCAATTTCTAAACAATAAAAATATAATGCATCTGCTAATAATTATAACATTTTATTACGTGTTCAGTTCCAGAGAACAGTTTTGTTCAGAAGTCTAGCAAAGTAAGGTTTATACACCTTTGACGCAAATATACAGTGTAATTGTAAAAAAATTTCTTCACATGTTCCATAATCTCGTTCTTCTTCTATAGAAAATTTTCATTGTATTACTGTAAAACCGTTTGCAGCAGACACGTGAGATACTTTCATGACTTGTTTGCGTCTGTGAAAGTTCGCAACTCAAATGTTCCTAAGTCGGGTACATACAGTACATGTACAGTAGATACCGTATATAGTGTATAAAAATGGTCTCGGAGTTACGACGGTTCGCGTTACGATTTTTCGATCTCACGATGAAAAAAAGCGATAAATATTTGAATGTAGCAGCATATGCTCCGCCCTCCACTCGCAAACCGGCGCTCGTCCACGCCCCCACTGACACATGCACATATACAGTATGGTACTGTAAATTGCCCTGTTTTGATAAAGGATGTACTGTAATTATCAAAAAATTACATACACTACCCCGTACTGATCACACGACTTACGATATTTTCAATTGACTTGTTCTTGAATTTTTGTTGTGTTGTTGGCAGCGTTTTCAGGATGAATGTGGGCGTCGCTCACAGCGAGGTGAACCCCAACACGCGGGTGATGAACAGCAGAGGGATTTGGCTCACATACCTGCTGCTGACCGTCGTCTTACACATCGTCTTACTGAGCATCCCGTTCCTCAGCGTGCCGATCGTGTGGACTTTAACCAACGTCATTCACAACCTGGTCAGTTCTTGCATTTGTTAAAGGAGTGATGCATGCTGGGAACACCGGCTACGCTCACACCGTTAGGGGACACAGACTCGGGATCGTTTGGATTCAGACACAGTGGGTTTTGTATGTGGTTTAAGATGGGATCGGAATTCGTATGAGAATCAAGTCAGAACGTTGCCACGTGAACACAGCCGTTGTGGAGAATTCTCTTAATATTCATTTGACTTTTTTGTTGTTTTTGCTACAAGCGCGCTGTCGGTGAAGTCACAGATCCCGAGCAGGTCTAGAAGGGTTATTTCAAGGCACTCTGAAAATGTTTTAGAAAACGGAAATTTTGTCAGTCACACAGACTCTAACGTTACGTTTTCACTCTGCATCAATTAGCAATAAATTTGTGCCTTTTTTTGTTTTTTTTTGGTAAAAATTTTTTACTTTGCTTTAAACATTTATTTATTTATTTGAACTCTAGCAAATAAATACAAATGGTGGGCAACCTTATAAAAGCATTAAATAACCAATGAATTAGCAGGAAAGGTTCAGAGAATTTATACCCTTCAGTGACACAGATAAAAAATAAATAAATAAATAAATTAATTTTTTTTTTTACTATTTGAATAATAATTTTTTATATAAATATATCCACTGGTCCCAATTTCAGACTACACAAAAGAGGCAATTTCCTAAATCTCTGTCCGATTTGTTCCGAATCTCTGAACCAAATTCTCCGCATCCATTTTTATGCAGAATAGCGAAACGTTTCTCACAATGCCTTTTTTTTTCTTCAGTATCGCCACTTTAATCTTGTATTGCTACGACTTCATTCTCCTAATTTCTACATTATCCTTATAAAAGTTTACCTTTTTTCTTCAAAATATCCTGACTTTATTCTCATAATCTTAGATTTTCACTTTTTGTATATTTTTATTTAGCATTGCACTACAATGTTTATCGTTCTTCTTAATCGTTGCATTATCCTTATATAAAATTATGCAGTGATTTACCATACTGCAAAAAACATTTGTCAAAAGGTTTATCCTGAAAGGGTCTGAAACTGATATTCCAGCTGTATTTGCTGGATTACATTCTGCCCCGTTAGAAACCACAAGGATCCAGCCGTATGTAAATATCAGTCAGTAATCCACAGCCTCAGCGCTTGTTCTAAAACGGAAGTAAAAACAACCCCAGTAGGTCTTATGTCTTGCCTTTGATCTTGATTGAGGTTCCTGATAAGTTCGGGAGTTGAGCATTGACATCGAGGTTTTGTTTTCCAGGCCATGTACGTGTTCCTTCACACGGTAAAAGGAACTCCGTTCGAGACGCCAGACCAGGGAAAAGCCCGCCTGCTCACTCACTGGGAACAAATGGATTACGGCATCCAGTTCACATCCTCAAGGAAGTTCCTCACCATTTCACCCATAGTGCTGTGAGTTAACCTGACGCATCCTACCGACACGTCACGACACGTGGCTTCAAACGTCCGGACTGCGTTTATATAGCGCAGCGCGAATGTTTGCATGCTATCAGGATGAAAAAAAACAATGATTTAATTTACACCATAGAGAGCGCAATGTACCATACGATAATACGAAAATATTCAAATCATTTCTAGAATATTAGTTCTAGTTTGTGCGATACGAATGTCATGCAGGATCGCGTCAGATTTTAACGGTGGCGCTGTTTTAGGATAATATTCAACAGTGCGTTCACTTACTACCACATCAGTTTGAAACATTGCGTTTCATCAAACAAAATTATTATTATTTTTTTTTTGTTGCATTTTTATCTATAGTTGTGTGCCATAGTGACAAACAATTTTAATATTTAGATTTTTTATTATTTATTCAATAATGATTATTAGATGATATTTAGATGATAATTAGATGATATTTTGTGTCTTTGTATCTTATTTAAGTACATTTTTTATACTTTTCATGGTACGTGTAATTGTCAGTTCAAAGCAGTGACCCTGATTAATCTTTTATGGGCATTTTTTATTTTATTTTCTATCTTTATAATTCTTTTCTTTGGAGTCAAATTCTTACAGCGAATAAGACGACATTTTGGCTGTTAACAAAACAAATTAAATGAGTATTTTATTATATTGTATTTGCAATATAAAATCTCTATCTATCTATCTATCTATCTCGCCCACCTTCTGACCAATCAGATCGGAGAATTCAGCAGCGCTTTACAGTTTGTCGAAATGTTAGCATATGGCGAATGGTCTATCGTGAAGGTATCACCGCTTCGGGCCAGATGACTCATTAGATGATGAATTTCCAGTCTAATGCACTGCATGGCGCATGGGAGTCACTTGATAAAAGGAGAACGACTCGCAGTAAAAGAGTCGAGAGATGAACCACTCGTTTTTGCTTCCTGTACATAATCTACAGTGATTTTGCGACGCTTCGCTCGGAAGTAACAAATCACTCCGAGTCGACTCATTCTTCTGAGTCGCATTAAAGACTCGTTTAGAATGAAGGACTCGTTCATGAACAACCCATCGCTATTTCAAATCCCACCACCACTACGCTGCCAATGCAGGGCCCTTCAGCAGGGCCCTTAACCCTGAACGAATGAGATAAACGTTATTAATAAGAGTCGCTCCGGATAAGGCGAAAATGGCGTAAATATAGAGAATAACTTTGATTTTTCTTTTCTCGTAGGTACATTCTGGCAAGTTTTTACACCAAATACGATGCCACCCACTTCCTGATCAACACAAGCTCCCTTCTGAGCGTCCTTCTGCCCAAGCTGCCTCAGTTCCATGGGGTGCGTCTGTTCGGCATTAATAAATACTGAAGCTCAGCCAGGAACGCTCGTCGAGAGGTAAAAGGGAACAGTAGCGAAGAAAATGTCTGTCTCTGGGTTTAACGCCTTTTCTTAATACAAAGCTGACGGCAAGGAAGCAGCGCTCCGTCGAACTTCCTGCACTGTATTGGAAAGGACTCACGGCTGCGCACCGGAGTTTGAATTTTTATATTATTTTTTTCCCTTTTTAAATTTTTTTTTTAATTATTATTTCCCTGGAAACGCATTCCAGATTTGTATTTATTTGTTGAAACCTTTATGCAGAGGCAGAAACTAGTAAAAGAAATGATCAATGAGCCGCTCAAGGATCCATCACAAATACATGAAAGCTGGGAGGGAAAACTAAAAACTACAACTAGTGCACCGATCAATGTGTGCACTATTGGTCACATGTTCCATGGGAGAGGGCAGGATTGAAAAGTGAAATTGATCAATATTTCAGCCGGAGGTGAAAAAGGGCTTTCTTGCGGTGTGTGTGTGTGTGTTCGAGTGTCTTGCAAAGGAGACTCTACAGTTAGTTCTGATTCAACCAAACATATTTCACCATATCGTCCGAGTGTTGAAAATACAGGGCAGTCCCAATCGAGCTGGAATTTTTTTTTTGAATTGATGAAAAGACCACTGCAGGCAGTGTGTTGTTTTTTTCTCTCCTTTTTTTTGTTCAAGAATATCAAATCCAGGTCCCAGGCTCCTGAACCTGATCTCTAGTCTTCTCAAAAACACCAGTTTTTTTTAATGTAATAGCAAAACCGAAACGGTCACTTCGTAATAAACGATTAGACAATTAAAGGCGATTGGAAGTAATTCATTATTCACCTTTTTTTTTTTTTTTTTATTTATTTTTTTAAATCAATCAGTGGTGTGTATCTAAGCCACCTTTCACCTCTGGTCGATGCCGATTCTGTAGTCTCTTATAAGATCTGCCATTGAAGTGCCTTGTCTCGCGGTGTTTTTCATTTACCGACTTGTTTGTTTTGACGCATAAACTGTAGAACGTACTGCATTTTCTCATCCGATTCATTGTAAAAACCCAGATATATATTTTTTTTTCGCTTCGTGATTATTTTCACGTCATTCCAGCGTCGGGTCTCGGTTATAATCCTACAGCATGACATTGCAGGAATGATCGCACGCTATTGAATAAACAGCAGCTGAAGTTTTCAACACTAGTTCTCACTGGATCATATTCTACAGCTACAGAAAGGGAAAAAAAAAAAAGGCGTGCACTGTATTTATTTTCGGATATTACAGAATATGCAGCCATGAATGTGGAATTTCAGGATAAACGATCCTCGTTCGTATGTCTGTTTTTCAGTTTTGATTGTTTAATTCTATTTCATTTCCCATAACAGGCCAAGTTGTAGGCACTGGATGATGCACTGTATATCATACTGTCGATTATAAATCCTCTTATAACATGATGTGTCTGATTTCTATTCAATCTTAGAATTTTTTTTAAACTTTATAGGATAAAATTTGCAGAAAGGTTCGTTGAAATGCAATAAAACTTAACTTCTGATTGTAATGAGACAGGGCCTGTCCAACGGTGGAGACACTTTGTCTTTTATTGTTTCTAAGACACGCTTGTGTTTGTTTTTGTTTTGTTTTGATGCAAAACACTAGGGTCGGGGTGTCCAATTTTTCCCCGCAAACAGTCAGTGTGGGTGCAGGTTTTCATTCCAACTGAGCGACACCAAAATCTACATATTTAAATCTTATATTCATTTTCAATGGTCGCTATCAGGTTGGAATGAAATAAAAAAAAAAAAGGCAAAAATACACAATAAATGGACAGTGAAAAACTGGACGGAAATTCTATGGAGTCCAAAAGTGAAATTCTTGTCTTACAGAAGATCTTGTGTTAGATGGAGACCAGGAAAGATGATGTTATCAGACTGCCTCACTCCCACAGTCAAACAGGGAGGTGGAAGTTTAAAGTTTTGGGGTTGTTTTGGAGCAGGGAATGTTTGCGACTCATTCTGGGTGAAAGGAACCAACATGGCAACCATTCCGTACTTTAACACCATGCGATTCCATCTGGACTGCGGCTCATTGGAACCGACTTCAAGACGATGATCCGAATCCGTAAGCGTTATTTAGAGTGTTATCCATTATGGAATAACCTGCCCAGTCACCGCATCTAAATCCTGGGATGAACAGGATCACAAGAAAGAAATCTCCAACCAGTGAACACCTTCTAAACATTCAACAACCCTAGTTTGTGATGTATAACAAAAGGAACATGCATGTGTCTCTCAAAAAAACCATAAAAGACACGCCAAACTTTAGACAGGCTCTGTATTCTAGGCAACCGTGAAACATCTATTTGCTAGTCATATTAACGAGGGAATCCTCCCTACAATTACTGACCACAAAGGGAACCTCATGAACAGGAAGTGGGCGTTATCGAACACCAGGAGGAAACCCGACACACGCCCACCCTGTTTATATTACTCAGATCTGTGGGGGATTACAAACAAGCTGCTGGATAACCTGTGTAGGTCCACCTGTCTGTCCCTGGGAAAATCCGAGTGTTTTACATTCCGCCTCCGCCCGAGGTTATCCCGTTTCCACCTCCATGCTGATGGGATTCCCCATTCCTGTCTCACGGCTCTCCCAGGAAAGAAAACCTGTCGAGAGGAAAAACGAGTCCATGCCTCGTAGTTTAGATTTGCATAGTATGTTAAACACACAACTCTTTACCAGGGATTTACATGCAAACTGGCCTCATTGGACTACTGAAGAATCAGCGTGAAATAAAAAATTTGCATCACGTGGGCGCTTAGGGCAGCGAAGTTCACAAGGAAACGGTCGCGTGTTTGAATCTCAGCTGAAAGGAAAGCAGACTGAAGAGCACAAAAGAGACAGTGTTGGCTTCTGCTTTTTCATGGTTCCTGAACATCGGCAGAAGAGCTCGTTCGGACTTGTGAAGGTCACGCTCACCACACTATTTGAATAGTAGAGAAGGGTTATTGGCGATCAGCCGAGCGGGAGTGTTTAAAGGGGAACTGAGGTCGGATCGGTCGCCTGATGCGCGTTTCGGGGAAAAGAAATCTGGTTTTATTGTCACACGGGGAACGTGAGACAGCGTTCATGTGCAGGCCGGAGCACAAAAGCAAACAGAACTCTATGGTTTTGTGGTGCGAGGTCGAATACGTAAATGGGAAACAAGAAAAAAATGCCCATATTTTCTAAAACTGACCACTGATAGTGAAGCTTCTCAAATTCGCTATGAATGGCTGATAGATCAAAAGTGTTAAGTCAGGGGTTTGGGAACTGGCAGACTCGAGTGTTTCAGGAGAATGAAACCAGTAGTTATTGGGGGGGGAAAAAAAAAATTCTCAGAGCAAATCTGTGGTCAAATGCAAATCCAATTTAAAGTCCAGGGTTGAGTAGCACCAATTCCAGGTGGTATCGAGACTTTTACAAGAAAGTACTTTATTTGTCTACGTTTGCACACCATCACCTTCAAAACAGTCCCCTTTGCACAGCGATACGGCGCTCCCGGCGTTCCTGCTACTCCTGGAAGGTGTTCTGGAAGTCTTCTTTTCGAAGACTCGTGCCGGATCTCTGTAACGGTGACCTTTGAGCTGAATCTTCATATTCAGGAACAGCCTGTAGGAGCCGAATCTGGCCAGTAGGGTGGGGTTGAATAACGTTTTTCTGGGGTTGAGCTCTTCGAAAGGTCTTACTGATCTCTCGTCGTGCATTTGATGTGGAAAAAATGGTAGCATTCATGTTCCTTTTTAATGTTAGAAGTTTATTCAGACCTACACACATACCCTGACATTTCGTTTCAATACATTTATTGCAGGGGCCCCCAACCACCGGACCATTTCCTGGGCTGAAGAGAAAGAATAAAAACTTACTTTTTTTAAATTAAGTTTTATTTATTTTGCAGGTGGTTTTTGCCGGTGCTTTACCCCAAATAAAACAAGCCCTGGTATCTCCAAGCTGCTCCATTGTGCTTCAAGGGCACTGTAGCATGGATGACCCTTGCGCTGACCCCAGCTTCCTAACATCTCTGGAATATGGGAAGAAACAATTTCATTTTGATGAAATGTACATGTGACAAATAAAAACCTGTGTCTTTGAAAAGGATCCTGCATTATAGGCAGACCACGAAGCTCACATAGCATCGCTGCCACCTAGTGGTCATCCCACCTATGTGCAGAGAAAACGATCGACCTGTTTTCAAGAGCAAAACTAATTTCCAGTTCACAAACTACCATCGAACAATAATGTTGCATTTACTTTTTTATTTTAATAATAATAAAAAAAGTTGCACTTTAGGCAGTTAAAAAAAAAATTATTGTCAACCCCAACAGAGTATACATGAACCTGTATTGTAGGCTGAATTCAGAACAATAATAATAATAATTAAAAAAAATTATTAAATGTGTAACACACACACACACACACACGTACTGCAAAGCCACCAACCGTCAAAAACGATCTCAGATCCTCTTCAGCCAATGATGGCAGAAAACTGTCTGTTTTCTGTAACCTTTAATTTAGGAGCAAAAATCCACTTCTCATCCCCTAAATCCAAACTCTTACATTATGAAGTTCAGCGCTGAAACATCTCTGAGCTGGTGTACACATCACTGGGTCCTACCCCATGTATGGCTTTGCTTCTTCACATTCGGATGCTCGTTAGTTCCTCCGCCGATTTTTTGCTTTCCCTCCTTAATTTTTTCCGTCTGCGTTTCTCCACGGTGAAGACAAGTTCAGCTTCTCCTCCGCTTCGCTCTCCCACGTTTCTGCCTCGTCTTCCTCATCGGTGGAGAACAGCTCGTCCTCGAACAGCGATCTGCCCAAACCGTATTCCTGAGCGTGCACAGAGACTTCGTTGGGCATTAAATGTGGAGATCCCTCGATGAAGTCAGCAAACCTGAGACCAGAGCAGAAAGTCAAAATACTGTGACACTGTAACAGACGCTGCTAAATTCTGGATTCTGATTGGTCAAGATGCCTTTAAGTCAATCCAATGTTTATTTGTATTACTGAAACTTTATCGTCTGTGATCTCATCCCTTACTCATTCATTCATCACTCACTCATTCATCCCTCACTCAATTATTTACTCACTCACTCATTTATCCCTCACA
>JAAIIK010000398.1:1244824-1282388 GCA_014706435.1 Silurus glanis
TATATATATATATATATATATATATATATATATATATATATATATATGATATATGATATTGTGTTAATAAATGTATTGGTCACGTGGTCCAGTGGAAATGTAAGTGCATTTAGTAATACAGGAATCCGTATACTCACTTGGATCCTTGTCCAGGTCTCCCTCCATCCAGGAACAGGGGTTGGATTGATGTAGCAGAAGTGTTCAGCATCACTAAACCTCACCTTCTGTCCATCCTTAATGTTGATAATGCTGATTGCAGCTGCACAAAAAGAACCGAACGAGGGATTATTGTATCTAAGGAGACGGCAAACATTAAGAACTTATTAAGCAAATCCAAGTCGCACAAAAAACAACAACAACAACAACAACAACAACAATGTGCGTTAGTTCCTGAGTACTTCTACAGCTGGGAAACTTCTATTCATTTTATTAATTAGGTCTCTATTCAAGCCACTCATTATTCCTCCAGATAGTTAAAGCCATGCTTACCGGTGGTGAGCTGAAAAAACTGAAGAAAGAGTAAAAAAAGAAAGCAGACGCTTGTTATTCTGACGCTCGCAAAATGAAACTCTTCCTGCATTTTCATGCATCCCGCCATATTGTTGCTTCCACTTCTTCGGCAGCGATTTCGAGGATGTTGCAGAGTAACATCAGCGCCGAGCGACTCACCGGCGCCCTCTGCCGAGCGGTAGTATATAACGACAACCAAACAAAATAGCAGTACAGTAGATTAGATTAGATTAGATAGATAGATAGATAGATAGATAGATAGATAGATAGATAGATAGATAGATAGATAATACTTTACTGTCAATGCATAGTACAGGTACACAGCAACGAAATGCAGTGCAAATATGCAAATAGCAGCATTGAGCAAACTGAAAATGCAGTTAAATATGTAAATATATGTAAAACAAATACATCTAAAGGCTCTGGGCACAAAAGAAATTCTGGAAGTTGCTGAGCAAGTGTATATATACATATAATCTTACAAAAGTGAGTACACATATTTCAGCAACCATTTTATTATATCTGCCCAAGGGACAATACTATAGAAATAAAACTTGAATATATTTTAGTCCATGTGCAGCTTGTATAGCAGTACAGATTTACTGTTCTCTGGAAATAACTCAAAATACAGCGATTATTGTCGAAATATCTGGCAACAAAAGTGAGTAAACCCTCAGTTATAACAGCTGTTCACGTGAAACCATGCAAAGCCACATGTCCTATTCGTCATGTTCACGTTTTTTGTTTGCTTGACAGAACCATATGAATTTGACCTCCGTCAGCATAACAATGCCCCTGTGCACAAACTAATATTCATGAAGACATGGTGTGTGGAACTGCACAGAGCCCTGACCTCAAGAACACTAAACACCTCAGTAATGATGGAGGTTATTACAATAGAAAAGTAAAAATAAAACTGTAATGGGATGAACATATCAGTGTAATGGTCATGTGTCCATAAACTTTTGGTCATTATAGTGTACACTTCTCCAGATTGTAAGAGTTGATAACCGATACTTTCTAAAACCTCACAGCGAGGATTTTTTTTCTTTTATAAATCCCATTTTAGCAGGAAGGACTGCAATGTACAAAACAACCACAATACAAGGCACAATTGTAATAATATGAAGTGATTCGTACATTTTTTCCCATTCATTCAAAATATGCTGTACTTTTTTAGCCACTTCACAACACAGCAGAGAGCGCCCCCTGTCTGTTTTCTTCATTTTACAAAAGCACAGCGTTTTGTTGTTATTATGAGTGAGTACAAATAAAAGTAGACCCTTTACAGATTCGAATGATGTAATGCTCTTATCTGTACGATCAAAAAAGACTGAGTAATTTGAGTTCATTTTAGCGTTATGAGGAAAGAAATGCCACAAAACGCCCCGGCGCGTTTGTCGACCTCAGAGGGTTAATTGTGTGAATCATGGCGGATTTTGGTGCTGATTTGAGACTTGGCGCATCAATAAAACAAACGTTTATTATCCCAAAATAATTTTTCAATGGAGTTTATTTTTATATACCTGAGTAAAAAAAGGACGCCATAAATAAACAACGTTGAAGGTTTTAATTTCGCCGTTTTTATTTCTTTATTTATCTTGCAATAAAAAAGATTAAACTGAAATGTACGCTGCATTAATCGCGCGTTAATAAAATTAGTGCCGTTAAAATGAATTTGCGTTAAAGCGATATTAACGCGGTAATTTTGACAGCCCTAATATTAATATGATATGATTTCCAGTTACCAGTGTGACACTAAAACAGGTAGTAGTAATGGCTACTTTTTACTTAAGTACATGTCAGAGCCCTTCTTCTTTACTTTAAAGTGAGTAAAAAATTGTAGTCAGTACTTAAACTTTTATCATTGTCTTTTAAAACATAAGTACAGTAAAACCCTATTGTAAGACCAACTAATAGTACGAGCAAATGAAGATACGAGCGACCTTACTCGCAGAATTTAACCTTATTTTGCGAGCAAATTTCGAAGGCACGAGCAAACCCAAGCTGCCGGTTCCCCGCTTTCGGCCGAGGGTATCTTCAGTTGCTTAGTTCATCTCGTGTCACTCGGTCGCTCTCGTTGTTCAGTGCAGCAAAAACTTACATTTTTTTAGTGTTATATTTTTATTTCACTAAAAATCTTGAAAAATGTCTCCCAAGAAAATCAGTGATGGTGCTGGGAAAACGAAAGTAAATAGAATTTACCATTGAAACCAAGAAGGAAATAGTTGAAAAGTACGAGCGTGGTGCGCGTCTCACACTCGCAATCAACCACTACCACATGAGTAAGTGTTAAATTATGTTTACCGTACAGTAATTTGCGGTGCTCGTTCCAACAGGGTTTTACTGTATCTGTACTTCTACTTGTGTCAAGGATGTGTGTACTTTTGCCCATTCTGGTTTTTGGTGGGTGGAAGGAAACCGGAAAACCCAGAGGAAACCAGAGCAGACACAGGAAGAGAATGTATAGAAACAAAGCAAGTAAACAGTTTGGGATCAAACCAGGAACCCTGGAGCTAAAGAATGAAGAACAATGCTTTTGAATAATTGCATTTTTTTTATTAATTCTTTTAAAACGTAAAAATCAAGATCTTCATGACAAATTAGATTCACCACGAGCAAACAGAGTAGCTCACATTCTCAAACATAAAAAAAAATCACAATGTGTAATGAGCTCAGTGCTTTAATGTCAAATCCAAATGTACAGCCTGTTACCAAGAACATGGTGCTATAAGTGATTCTCATTTCCATTGCCTACAAACCTGCAAGTAGCTGGAAAGCTAGTGGAGAAATCTGGTCTGTATACACAAAACTCTTTTGAAACACCTTCCCAATTTGTTCAGGTATCAATCGTCACTTAGTTAAGTATTAAAGATTCCTTTTACAGCAAGACATTGATCACACAAAGAACAATAGGGAATGAAGGGAAGTCAACAACGGGTGTGTTCAAAGCAGCACTGAAAACTTCACAAAACTTGACCTGACGTTTTTTATTTTTTATTTTTTTAAACATCCTGTTTGGATCATTTTTTTAAACATCCTGCTTTAAACCTTTCCTGTTTCATAACCTTCTTCATTGTTTCCTACACATACTGTACTGATGAATCTAAATCTCCACAGACTTACAAACAACACAACTTACGCTGACACTTTTCATGAGAAAAAAAATCTTGATTTAATCCAAGCAGAAGAGTATAAATATACCTGGAGGATGGAAGATACATTGGAGTTATTTGAAAGCGCAGTGTTACTTTTTCAGATATTAATTCTTCATATAACTTTTCTTAATATGATGGATGAAAGTGAATGGAGAATAAATAACTAAGCGTTTATTCAGTAATCAGTGTGTCTAGTGTCTAGAAATGAATGTCATTCTGGTGTACGTTTTCTATATTTATAAACGCAATAGTATTTAAAAACTATTATTAGTTATTTATTGTCTGCTTATTTAGTATATATCTTTATGTAATCATTTTTCAATGCATGGCATCAATGCTACATTCAGAAGACACTTTTTTTAAACAGATATTATACTCAACTCATTGCACTAATTATGACTGTAAATAATTGCAAAGTAAAACCGAATTAAAACACGTTTGAGAATCACAATCAAATCTTTTTGAGATTTTGAGGAAACATCCTTCAAGCAGGTCCTCTGTGTTTACTCTCCTTATTTTTTCTTTGCAAGATATGTCTTTATTATTGATTTCTCATTTTCTGATCGATTCACAAATGGTTTCCAAAAACAAGAGTCTCGAGACCACCAGGACACGCTGCCTGAATCATCTGCTTGGGAACGCTGACATCTTATGAACACTTTGGTCTCGTCTTGTCTGAGCTCGGTCTGAACTCGGGGATGAACGTCGGGGGCACGTTGGGGGCGGCGTATCCCACTGTGAAGTTCTGAAGTCCTATCAAGAGACACTTCCAGCTGTACCGCAGAGCCCTCCTCACATTCTACAACACAAAAATAACACAAATAGTGCTGAACGGTTTGATAAGCATATACACTCAATAAAGTAAATCTGTGCTATACATGTAAATCTACATGTACCATAGAAAGTGTTACATTACTCACAGCTATTTTTTGATTTTGTATTAATATTGTGGAGATTCTATGAAAACGTTATATATACACTATATGCTCTTATATATTTATATTAGCGAGGCGGATCTCCATAACTGAGGCTGAAGCGATTCGCATTTCAACGCATAGCCAGTGACATCAAAGATACCTATGAAGGAGTTACCGATGCAATGCATTACAATATGATGATGTGTAATTCAATCTGTCTTTGGTTCAGACAGACAGCAAATCATCAAATTACTTAAGTACCTTTTGACAAAAAAAAAAAAAAAGATTAAATAAAATCCAGCATTGTTTTCCTGTTCTGTCTCCAGGACTATGCAGCTCTACCTCTGCCATGTTAATCTGTATTCTAGGTGAATCTCAGTCTCCGTAGCGTTGTAATATGTCATATTTACGTAGCAGCAGTGGTGCTGAGAGAACGTGCTTGAGACACCCGTTTAGAGAGAAGAAATCGATCTACATATAAAATCTTCTTCTTCTTCTTTCGGCTTCTCCCATTAGGGGGCGCCACAGCGGATCATCCGTCTCCATACCCCCCTGTCCTCTACATCTGCCTCTTTCAAACCAACTACCTGCATGTCTTCCCTCACCACATCCATAAACCTCCTCCTTGGTCTTCCTCTTTTCCTCCTTCCTGGTGGCTCCATCCTCAGCATTCTCCTACTGATATACCCCATGTCCCTCCTCTGCACATGTCCAAACCATCTCAATCACACCTCCCTCACCTTGTCTCCAAAACGTCCTACATGTGCTGTAAACTCATTTCTAATCCTGTCCATCCTCGTCACTCCCAACAAAAACCTCCACATCTTCAGCTCTGCTACCTCCAGCTCCACTTTCTGTCTTTTACTCAATGCCACTGTCTCTAAACCATACAAAATCGCAGGTCTCACCACAGTCCTGTAAATGATCTACATATAATATATTGGTGACAAATTATTGGTCACGTTCTTAATAATAAAAGTATTGCGCATTTAATAATAATTATATATAAATAAATCAGTTATTACCGATATAAATACGTTAAAAACGATGCATCGTGAAACAAATACCGACTTGTATCCGATGCACCCTTTTTTAAAATCAATGCAACACAATGTGAAGCATGGAGCATAATGTATATACATTGTATAGACTATATACTCAAGATATATAATCAAAACAGTCCTGTATGTTCTCTACAATATGTATTGAAATCATATTTCAAAAATAAGCCAAACTAATTTGAACTAAAATGGTCTATTTATACCCAGACCATTGCATATTAACAGGCCTGGATGAAATGACTAGGAAAAAGTACAGTATTAGGTATAAAACTGTATACCTGTATACCAAATAATAATAATAATAATAATAATAAAAAAAAAATCCTGTTAAATAATTGCATTGAATTACATTGTAAAAATGTTCAGCTGGAAATTGCATTACCTTTTTATATTTCTTGTACTTCTCTTTCTTTTTTGCCTTCTTCCCCTCTTTTGCTTTCTCTCGGCTCTCATTCTCCTCTAAAGTCACATATTTATTCGAACAAACATATCGCTGAAATCTGCTCTCGTTTTGCGCTTCATCCCACGTCTCCAGAAGAGATTTAGGCTTCATTCTGTCTTGAAGCTCTTCATCCTGTGGAGTTTCCTGCTACATACTGACAGAAACTTTAGATCACGAGGCTGGGCAGGGTTTCATAGTGAGATGGGAGGGTTTTCTAGATTTGTGTAAAATAAATAAATTAAAGGATCAGCTTTGCATGAGTGTTTAAAGAACACTATGTTCTACAGCAGGGGTCACCAACCTTTTTGAAACTGAGAGCTACTTCTTGGGTACCGATTAATGTGAAGGGCTACCAGTTTGATACACACTTCTGAAATAACAAATTTGCTCAATTTACCTTTAATTAGATGTTATTATTAATAATTAATGATGTTCATCTATATCCAGTCATCTATATTTTAATATTGTCACTGGTAGCTCACTGGTAAGTGGCGCTATTGTGAGCTATTTTTAGAAAAGGCCCCTGAGCGACTTATGTGGTCCACCATGTTGGTGACCTCTGTTCTAGAGTGTAAACAAATGGAACGCCATATTGTTTTAATATTGTGGTGAGTTTTGAAGAGTTTTCTCTCTCTTGATATGTGGGTGATTATGCATTCATTTGTGTGATCTGTATTTTAACATGGATGTTCGGCTGTTAGAATGAGATCTATTATATGTATATAATATATTATATTTAATGTTAACCCTATGGCCCAGGAATCATGTTAATTAATTAGTCATGTTTCCAGGGCCGGCATTAGCTACATACAGAGCAGGCAATTGCATGGGGCCTCGACCTTTTTTAATGTTGGGTATAAAATAGTAACAAAAATTGTATTTAAATAAAAACACAATCGCAGCTAGGTGGCCATGGCCAAGGATTAATAATGATAAGAAGAGTTGGTCCAAATGATCTTTTATACATATTTCTTTCCTACTTTCTTTCCTACTTTCTTTCTTTCTTTCTTTCTTTCTTTCTTTCTTTCTTTCAGCGTTGACATTAAAATTAAAGTTTAATTTATATGTACATTTAAGCAACTATATAAAAGTACTGACGAACAGGTTTTTCATACATACAAAGATTGGAAATTATATTGGTTTCAAGTGCTTTTTATTTATTCTAAAATATGCTGAGAAGAAGGATGGGGTGCCTATTAAAAAAAGATTTTCCTAGGGCCTCCAAACGTGTAGAACCGGCTCAAAACTATTACTGTACCAGGAGAATCATCACAGACGTTCACTACCCTGGACTTTTCAGATACCGGATGCTGAGGACCAACAGGTTTCCCCTTGGAGACTTTCTAGACAGTTCTTGGTGACTTCAACCTCGCATCTGACAAACTTCAGTCATCTTGCCTTCTGACTCTTTTGAATTCCTTCTCTTTGACATTTAACAGCTGCCCTCCAACACACAAGGGAGGTAATGTTCTGGACCACACACATGACTGCCACCCCACTTCAAATTTCTGTTCATCACCTGGCTTCCTTTACAATCACTGATGCTATACTACTTAAAAACTATTTCCAACATCTGTCTCTTACCCATCTCTCCCTCCTGTGTAGCTTCCTGCACTCTTTCATTTCTTCACTTTTCTCTCATCTCTTTCTTTAACCATGGACCTCCTCTGCCCCCTGACCACAAAACAAAAGAAGACTTCTTGTCCTGGGAGAACTTAGATCACCAAATTCTCTTCGGAAGGGGGAAGGAAAAGTTTGAGGCCTTTGCACAAAATCCTCATAAGCTCCACAACATTTACATTTACATTTGCGGCAGTTAGCAGATGCCCTAATCCAGAGCGACGTACAAAAGTGCTTTGAGTCTCTAGTAATGAATAAATCTACACTGGTACGCCAGATTACAAACTTAATATAAATATAACTCTTGAATTCTACAAACTTAGAAAGTGCTAATTTAAGTGTTTCAGGAAGAGGTAGGTCTTCAATCGTCGCTTGAAGATAGTCAGGGACTCTGCTGTACGGACATCTAGGGGAAGTTCATTCCACCACCTCGGTGCCAGAACAGAGAAGAGCCTTGAAGTGTACTTACCTCTCATTCTGAGAGAAGGTGGTACCAGTCAAACATCACAGCAATCTTCTCTTCACTACTCAAAGCTTTATCCTCCCAAACTGCCAAAGACTTTGCCTCCTTCTACAATAAGAAGATTGAGGAAATCTGCCAGACCTTCACTTCCTCCCTGACTATGCCTACACTACACAGACAGGAATCCCCTACTCTTCGTTGTCAAATTTCTCAAACATAGCAGAAGAAAAGATACTGCAAGTCAGCAAAGCTTGCAATCCCACCACCTGCCCTCTAGATCCAATTCCATCAACTACACTCCAGACCATCTCACAAGACCCTCTGCCATTCATCTTCACAAACCTCAATTGGTCGTTAGCATCCGGCTTTGTGCCAACTACTTTCAAGCAAACAAGGGTTATTTCCACGTTAAAGAAACCTGCTCTGGATCCGTCGGACATCAACAACTACAGACTGGTATCACTTCTCTCCTTTCTTTCTAAAACTCTGGAATGCACTGTTTTTTAACCAACTGTTTATCTCTCAACAGATCAACCTCCAAGATGCATTCCATTCCACAGAGATGTTCCTTTTGTCAGTCATTGAGAAAGTACCTGCTGCTCGATCAGCCTAGCTGTCCCCTGTCCTCATCCTCCTAAACCTTTCAGCAGCATTCAACACTGTCATACATAAGACTCTCTTGTCAAACCTTAGGAACATTGGCATCTGAGGAGCAGCATGGGAATTGTTTGCTTCCTACCTGTTAGGTTGCTTATACCAGGTTACATGTAGGGGGTCCACATCTTATATTATTATTATGTCTCTGATGGTCTCAGAAAACAAAAGAAGTCAAAAATGACTTAATTTAAGTGTTATAATTTTAGTCTATTGATTTAATAGATTTAATTGTATTTATATTTATTATTCTGTAAATATTATTTGCATGTTAGATGCTTTAGGCATAAATAAAGTTGTATTGAATCTTTAATACATTAAAGAAGGAAAAAGGAATTATGAGCACCCTCTATGGGTGAAATGATATATCTACAGTCATTTAAAGGTGGAGCTGAAGAGTCAAACAAACAACAAGCCAGTAGAAACCAACCTCATCTTCGAGGAAGTGAAAGAAAAGGACATTCAACAAGTTCTCCAAGATTTGGTGTTAACCAAAATTAGATACAACTGTAAGTATGGCTTATTAAGGTTATTAAACTTTCTTTCTTTCTTCCTTTGTAGAATGACTAGATATGCCTGAGCATGTTTTCTGTGTTTAGAAGCTTATTTATTACGATAAAATCCAACGTTAAGTTTTGATCATGAGTTCTATGTTATACATTCTTGATTTTCTTGATTCATTTTTTTACGACAGCTGCTTTCACAATAGGAGCTCTCGCAGTCAGAGAGACAGGTGGCTTCTATAACAACAGCTCATTCACAGGATCTTGTACACAAAAACAAGTTAAAAAGATTTTTTATGGGTCTAATTGTTGATATGGTGAAGTTTTGTTTGTAAGGAGATGTTTAATTAGTATTTTTGGGAACAAGTCTTCAAGGTCAGTAACGTATTATTTATTTTGGTATTAAGTGACTTATTATAAGTAATTGAGTGAATTATGAAGCCTGGTGGATGATGATGGCTGTTTGTGATATATATATATATATATATATATATATAAATATATATGTGCATCTCAATAAATTTGAATATTATTTAAAAGTTGATTTATTTTAGTAACTCAATACAAAAAGTAAAACTCATTATATAGATTCATCACACACAGACTGATATATTTCAAGTGTTTATTTCTTTTGTGATGATTTTGGCTCACATTTAACAAAAACCCACCAATTCATTCATTCATCCTTTTTTTCATTCATTCGTTTTCTCCCGCTTACCCGTAATTCGGGTCGCGGGGGCAGCAGTCTAAGCAGGCCCCCGCCTTCGACTGCTGCCCAATCCTCACAGCACCGTCCCTTACGGTCCCTCCTGCAGGTGGTGAGCCCACGGGAAGGCGGCCCCACGTCACTCCGACGTCACGGACCTTGATATTTCCCTTGTAAGGGACCCCCGGAGCATAGAGGGTTAAGGGCCTTGCTCAAGGGCCCAAGAGTGGCAGCTTGGCGATACCGGGGCTTGAACCCCCGACCTTCCGATCGGCAACCCAGCGCCTTAACCGCTGGAGCCACCACTCCCCCAATTCACTCCCACCAATTCACTCTCTCAAAAAATTACTTCATGAGACCAATCAAAAAAACATTTTTAGTGAATTGTTGGCCTTCTGGAAAGTATGTTGATTTACTGTATATGTACTTAATACTTGGTCGGGGCTCCTTTTGCTTTAATTAATGCCCCAATTCAGTGTGGCATGGAGGTGATCAGTCTGTGGCACTGCTGAGGTGGTGTGGAAGCCCAGGTTTCTTTGACAGTGGCCTTCAGCTTATCTGCATTTTTTGGTCTCTTGTTTCTCATTTTCCTCTTGACAATAACCATTTAAATTCTCTATGGAGTTCAGGTCTGGTGAGTTTGCTGGCACACCAACACCATGGTCATTTAACCAACTTTTGGTGCTTTTGGCAGTGTGGGCAGGTGCCAAATCCTACTGGAAAATAAAATCAGCATCTCCATAAAGCTGGTCAACAGAGGAAAGCATGAAGTGCTCTAAAACGTGATAAAAACTTCCTGGTAGATGACAGTGCTGACCTTGGACTTGATAAAAACACAGTGAATCAACAACCGCAGATGACATGACTCCCCCAAACCACCACTGACTCTCCTCTCGTCCTCCAGACTCTGCGACCTTGATTTCCAAATGAAATGCAAACTTTTCTTTCATCTGAAAAGACGACTTTGGCCCACTGAGCAACAGTCCACTCCTTTCTGTCCTTTGCCCAGGTAAGACACCTCTGACGTTGTCTCTGGTTCAGGAGCTGTTCGACACAAGGAATGTGTCAGTTGTAGCCCATGGATACGTCTGTGTGTCGAGGCTCTTGAAGCACTGACTCCAGATGCAGTCCACTCTTTGTGAATCTCCCCAAATTCTTAAATGGGCTTCGTTTCACATTTTTCTACCACATTTTTTCCTTCAATTCAACTTTTCATTAATGTGCTTGGATACAGCACTCTGTGAACAGCAGCTTCTTTAGCGATGACCTTTTGTGTCTCACCCTCCATGTGCAGGGTGTCAGTGATCGTCTTCTGAACAACTGTCAAGTCAGCAGTCTTCCCCCATGATTGTGTAGCCTCAACCAGACTGAGACACCATTTAAAGGCTCAGGAAACCTTTGCAGGTGTTTGGATTTAATGAGCGGATTAGAGTGTGACATCAAGAGTCTCCAATATTGAACTTTTTCACAATATTCAGGTTTTCTGAGATACTGAATTTTTGGGTTTTCATTTCGCATTTGAACCTGAAATTTCTGTATGTGGTTCTTCATGACACTGCCCCTGAGCACAATGCGAGCTTCATGTGTGCAGAGCTCGGTCCTCATCCATGTTGAACACCTGCGATGAATTGGAACAGGACTCCTCCACGTCTTACTAAAGCCCTTGTGTCTGAATAAGCACAAGTCTCCACAAGCGCACTCTAAAATCAAGTGAAGAAAAATGGAGATTATTATAACAGAAAATGGAGACTAAATCTGGAATGGTGTTCAATTAACACATGGTCAGGTGTCCACGATCTTTAGTCTATAAAGCTTAAAGCTCTTATCAGTCCTCACACTGCACCACGCTCCCTCCGATCTTCTTCTTGACTGTTCCCATCATTTCTCACATCAAGACTCTTCTGTTTTGGCACCAAGGTGGTGGAATAAACTTCCTCTAGATGTCCAAACAGCTGAGTCACTTCCTGGCGGAAACACTTGAAACACTTACACTCAAAAAAATGATATGTTGGCCTTACTTAACTTTTTTATGTCAACAGCTTCCACGTAACTCAGTTAGGTTGCATTTAATTAACAATATTGATTTCAGTAAACTTAAGTTAATTACATAAAGTTAATGTAATGTTGTTTAGTTAAATCAACTTAACATTCTTAATTTAGTTTTAATATTAAAAAAAACTTTCTTTCGGCTTCTCCCGTTAGGGGTCGCCACAGCGGACCATCCGCATGTTTGATTTGGCACATGTTTTTACGCTGGATGCCCTTCCTAACGCAACCCTCCCCATTTATCCGGGCTTGGGACCAGCACTGAAAGTGGCTGGGGTTGGTTCCCTGACCGGGGATCGAACCCGGGCCGCAGCGGTGAGCGCGCCGCATCCTAACCACTAGAAAACCAGGGAACCTGAAATGGCCTACTAATATCCGATCACTGCCGTCCTCCTGCCAGACAAAGACAAACAGCATGGCAAAGATTAATATTACCCTAATAATAAGAATCGAATAATAAAATCAAATAATCACATTTCAACAAATATAAATTAAATTAAAGCGAAAAACAAGAACGTAACTAACATGAATGTAAAACCCGCACATGAGGAACACGGTAACATCATGAAATATATCATACAAAACATGAGATTATTCGCGATTAACCAACCTGTTTGTCCACAAGGAAAAAATCTTCGCTTGTTTTCTCTTTTTTGCACCGTGAACTTTGTTTAAACTGATTCCCATTAAATGGCGCCAAACAAAAACAGAGCAGAAAAGTTTGCGTTGAATCTGCTTTTCATCTGCGCATGTGCGGATATTACTCCACCTGTTGACCAAAGCGCGGTACTGCAGAAGCAACACAACTCTATTTCATTCGTTTTACTTAAATTCGTTGTGTTAAACTGAAATTTTACTATTTTAAAATTTTGTCAACACGACTCTTTTAATTTTAATACACAAACTTAAGTACATTATTTAATTTGGGCAAACAGCAGCCACATTTCATTTTTTTGAGTGTATTTCCTTTGTTTATGTCTTTATGTTAAAAAAAAAGTACTGATAGTATTGTAGGTTTGCAACCTAGTGAACCAGTGTCGATGTGCTCAAGATAGAGACTTCAAAACACTTTTGTGCATCATTTTGGAGATGTTCGTCTGCGAAAATGCCGTAAATGTAACGTCAAGTCAAGTCAAGTCAAATTTATTTCTATAGCACTTTTCACAACAGACATTGTCTCAAAGCAGCTTTACAGAAATCAACAGTCAAGGTGAATGGTGTGCATTTATCCCTGATGAGCAGCCGTGGCGACTGTGGCAAGGAAAAACTCCCTTAGATGTTATGAGGAAGAAACCTTGAGAGGAATCAGACTCAAAAGGGGAACCCATCCTCATTTGGGTGACATCAAGAGTTTGATCATAAATCTTTCAACAATACAGAACACTGGAGAGTGAGAACTAACATGAGTACTGGAGTATAAGATTATAAGTTATGTTCTTTCTGTAGTCTTATACAGTCTATATGGTTAGTAGCTCCTAGTTTTATGAGCTCAACATTTGTGATCATCACAGATCCAGCATCAGCTTCTCCATGCCAGAGCCTTTAAACACTCCAGGAGGTCCAATGTCAAAACCACACATGTAGCGGGATCCAATTGGCATTGGTACGTCTCTAGATGGTTTGGGATGTTTGCGAGTTCGGCATCTACTTCTACAAAGGTCCATAATCTTCATGAGGTGGGACGTGACTGGAGCTGGCCAAACCTCAGGATGCCTCAGGATGGGGAGAGAAAGAGAAGCAGTGGAGAGCAATTAGCGTAGCTGCTGTTCATGATATTAACAGCACAAGTTGATAATGTGCATGTGATCAGATGTTCTGGAGCACAAGGTTATGATGTGAGATGTATGTTATGTGTAGGCTTTGCTAAAAAGATATGTTTTTAATCTGCACTTAAACTGGGTGAGTGTGTCTGAACCCCGAACACTGTCAGGAAGACTATTCCAAAGTTTAGGAGCTAAATGTGAAAATGATCTACCGCCTTTAGTGGACTTTGCTATCCTAGGAACTACTAGAAGTCCAGAGTTTTGAGATCTCAGGGAGCGTGGCGGATTGTAGCGTGTTAAAAGACTGGAGAGATACATGGGAGCTAAACCATTTAGTGCTTTATAAGTGAGTAGCAGTAGTTTGAAGTCTAATCGAAACTTAACAGGAAGCCAGTGCAGGGATGATAAGATTGGGGTTATATGGTCATATTTTCTTGACCTTGTAAGAACTCTTGCTGCCGCATTTTAACGTTGAACTAGTGGTTACAGAACATCCGTCTAAATGCAGGTTGAGATGCTGGAGCTTCTGTATACTGGTTTTTGGGCCGATGAGCAAAATCTCCGTCTTATCAGAATTTAGTAGTAGAAAGTTATGGGTCATCCAATCTCTTATTTCTTTAACACACTCAGTTATGCGAGCTAATTGAGCTGTATTGCCTGGTTTTGTTGAGATATATAGCTGGGTATCATCAGCATAACAATGGAAGCTAATTCCATGCCTTCTAATAATATTTCCTAACGGAATGTATATGTATATTGTGAAGAGCAGGGGTCCTAGAACTGAACCTTGCGGCACGCCATAATTTACTAGAATTAGCCTGGATAACTCTCCATTTAAATCTACGAAATGGTAACGATCGGACACGTAGGATTTAAACCAGCTTAATGCCTGTCCCTGAATGCCGATGTAATTCTGTAAGCGATCTAGGAGAAGATCATGGTCTATAGTGTCGAATGCAGCACTAAGATCTAGTAAAACCAACAGCGAGATGAAGCCTTGGTCTGAAGCTAAAAACAGGTCATTAGTGATTTTAACTAGTGCAGCTTCTGTGCTATGATGGGGCCTAAAACCTGACTGAAACTCTTCAAAGATATTGTTCTCTTGCAGGTGGGAACAGAACTGGGCAGCGACAATCTTTTCTAAAATCTTAGACATAAATGGGAGATTGGTCTGTAATTGGTCTGTAATTCGATAGCAGGTTTGGATCCAGATTAGGTTTTTTAATGAGGGGCTTAATAACTGCTAACTTGAAGGATTTAGGGACGTGACCTAATGATAGTGAGGAGTTAATAATATTGAGAAGAGGCTCACCAGCTGTATGTAACACTTCCTTCAATAGATGAGTTGGAATGGGATCTAACAGACATGTTGTTGATTTAGCTTTGGCAATTATACAGCTCTTCCTGTCCTGTACATGTAAAACAGTGTAGTTGTGGAGTTGTAGGCGAGATAATGTCAGGAGATGCTGTCAGAGGTTGGACCGCCACAATTGTTTTTCTAATGTTATCTATTTTTTCAGTGAAGAAATTCATAAAGTCAGTAACGTCTATTTTCTTGACATTATAACCCTTAAAAAAGTTAGAAGCTTTTCCTTCAAATCAACACTAAAGCTACTGTTTCTTCACTCTGCCCTGTGACTAATTTGTCCACTCTTTGGATGATATCTGTCTAGCCTATCTACATTACGGTTGTCTTCCTAAGGGAGGATGGATTAATATTATCAATAAATCAATAAATGCTTGATTCACTCCTGTTGACATGTTATGCATGTGTCAGCATAGCATGATTAAAAAAAATTAAATAAACTGAATATCAGTTTATCAGTTACTACATCAGTTTACAGTCTGATGTGACTGTAACTGATAAGATGCATGAATCTACACTCTGGGTGAGGAAGAAATAAGAAATCTCCCCCAGGTTTCTTTCTATATACCATTTTATAGATTCTTCCGACAACCGTTGAAGGCGCCGTAGCGTTTGATTCCACAAAAGTCGAAAATAATCCACTTTAAGATTTTTTTTTTCTTAGCAAATAATCCGATGAAGATGTTCCAGTTGATCACTATGAGTTTATATCAACTATAGCACAAGTAATAAGAAAACCTCATGGATGCTTTACACAAATAAGTGTGAACATTAATTAAAGTGAGTAAAATAAATGTGTTTTATCAGAATCAGAATTAGGTTTATTGGCCTGTGTGTTGACACACACAAATAGTTTGGTTCCGGCTGTTGGCGAGTCTCAAAAGTACAGACATAAATAAAATTATACATTATGCTTAGACTATAACACTATACACTATAATGGGTCACCTGGTCATAAGTACGGTGATTTATGAGCGTTGCATTCCACATTTAGTCCCAATTTGCTCTTATAATTCCCTCCACTCTTCTGGGAAGATGTTCCACTAGATTTTGGAGTGTGCTTATGGATATTTGTGGTAATCAGCCACAAAGGTGTTATAAAAAGCAGGTACTGATGTAGGTGAGGAGACCTGGAGTGCAGTCAGCATTTACATTCATCCCAAAGGTGTTTAGTAGGGATGAGATCAGAGCTCTATAGCAGGCCACTCAAGATCTTCCTCTCCAAAGCATGTAAACCAGATCTTCATTGCCATGTTGGAATAGGTTTGCATTTCCAGGTTCAAGTGAATGCAAAATGTTATTATGGTGCATCTAAAGACATTTGAGTGCCTTCAGCTTTGTGGTAACAGTTTGGAAAAGAACCGCATATAGCAGGAAAGGGCAGGTGACCCAATACCTTTGGTAATATAGTGTACATTTAGCTTATTACTTTATAATGCCACCAGGTCTGTAACAGAATTTCAGTTCTTAACCTATAATTTCCAAATCTCTTTCCAACATCCACATGTCTTTCTTCCTGATATTGATGAGAGTCATTTATCCGTTAGTTTGCAAGAACAGCAGTCATTATGTGACGTCAATACCACCAGTCTTAGTGTCATCGAGGCGATAAAGACGTGCAACATCTTTTTTTTTTTTTGTAAGATGATTAATTTCACCATCACATGATCATTTTATTTTAAACCACAAACTCTTTCTAGTCTCTCCTCAGAAAGACGCCTCTGAATGACCAGTCATCTTGACTTCCTTCTGTTTTAAGTTACACAATACAGTTTACACATGACTGGCTAATTATAAATATGGGGGAATTTTTGTGGTTGTTTCATGGCATTAACTTCTCGTTTTACTTGCCGAAAATCAATTCTCATTGATATCAACATTTTATGAACATACTCATTAGCTTGTCCTGTAGGATGTAGCTTTCCATCTAAAAAGTCACATTTCAGTCATTTTCAATTGCTCCTGTGAAGAAATACCACAATGTAATAGTCTAATATTCGCTAACTGCTTATGAAGTCAAAAAGTTTTACTTAGAAATCTAATTCTACAATGTAATTGTCAAATGCTAGTTAGCTGCTAATCATACCGATCAGTCATAGTAGTCATACAGATACGGTTCAAAAGCTTCAGTTAACGTTCACGTGAGACATCAGAATGAAGACAACCGTGATTATGGATGACGGTTCCAGATAGGATTCCTGAGATCTTAATCTCCTAGGAATTTTCCAGACACAACAGTTTCTAGCGTTTACACAATGGTGTGAAAAACAAAAAACATTGTGTGTGTGGATGTTCTGCACCTTGAAACACAGTTTTTTTTTGTTGAGCGATCTGAGAGGAATAACCACACACGTATGTGCATGATTTACCTCACAGCTTCTACATGATTGGCTGATAAGACAACTTATGTTTTTCATATGTAATCATACATAGTAAGACGTGCAGTAAAATGTTTTTAAACAACTGGTTCGTGACCTGAAATGGAATAAAAAATTAATAAAAAAAGGAAAAGAAAGAAAAAAATTACAAGATAGAGGAATGAAATAGAATGGACGGTATAATTAAATATAATATTTGCAGTGAAACTGAAATTAAATAGAATTTAATAGAAGGAAAAGAAAAAAGTAATTATTCAAATAGAAATCAGATAAAGAATATAGATTTTGCTATAAAGTTAATTAATTTCAGTTTGTTTCTCCAAACATTCAGCTGAAATACTTTGCCATGCCTCTTGATAATCTTGCCAAAGATGTTCTTCACCAGTTAGAGATTTCTTTCTGATCCAGTTCATCCCAGAGCAGTTCAACAGGATTTAGGTGCGGTGACTGGGCAGGCCATTCCATAATAGATAACACTCCAGACGACTGTTTGTTCTCTAAATAATGCTTACAGAACTCAGACGTACGCTTCGGCTCATTGTCTTGTTGTTGTACGATGAAGTCGGGTTCCAATTAGCTGCAGTCCAGATGGAATTGCATGGTGTAGAAGTATGGAATACATATTGGTTACTTTCACCACTGAACCTACATGTATATAATGAGTCAGCATGTTCTTTAAGTATAAACAGAAATTTGAGAATATAACCACATATATTTCCTCCAAAAATAGTTATTGTTATATGTTGCATATAAAAATATGGCACTTTACAGTGTATGTAGCAGCATTTACAATTCAAGGAGGTCGAAACAGTGTTGATTAATATCTATGTAATGCTATGCAGGTGCAGATCAACTGATATTTACAATTATATTCTGCAATGAATCACTGGGGAGAAAGTGCTCCTAAAGTTCCCAGGTATGCATTTAATACTGGACAGTAATGTGCTGTCAACGTGTTTTTATCTTTTTTTTATTTTTATTTTTATTTTTTTATGAAAAATACCTGATTTATATGTGTGCCATTTTTTTTCTTTGTATTTCAAGGTTGGACAAGTTGGATGAAATAAGCTGCATCTCTATGAAGAGTTCAAATTCAATGCTGGAGCCGATTGAATTAAAGGAAAGAGCTCCGTTAATACACGGGTAGGACGAGGTTTACATGAAAATATGTGCAGTAAAATGTTGAATTAATGGTATAACCTCTGTCATTTCTGAATTATTTCCATTCCCATTCATCATTTCAGAATTATTTTGATTTGCCATATGTTTGGTTGTTTTAAGACTGGTCTGATTTCACCAATTTATCCCGTGTCTATATGTGTGTTAATCAGAACTCCGTTTCAGTCATTACTACCTGAACCTGTTTTGCCAGTAACCAAGGACCTATGTAAAGACCTAGGGTAAGCCATGTGTACACCACTGAATTACTACGTTGCGTTTGGTTTCCTGAGGCCCTGGTTTCCATAAGGAAGTTGTGTTCATACAGTGGGGAGTTTATACAGAAATTGCACGTTAATATTAATACCTCAGACATACTGTAATTATGGACATTTGCCCTGGAAATGCATTAAATTTTGTTGGAAAGTTTTTTTTTTTTCCACTTAAGTCAGATTACTAGTCAATTTATAAGAAAAAAAAGATGGGGTTAATGATGGTTAAAAATACAGATATTTTTTGCATCTACACCATATGGACAAAAGAATTGGGTCACCTGACCTTTCCTGTTTTTAGATTTGGTATAACAAAATTTCACTTTCACATGAATTCGGAAACCCAAACCTGTTCCAGCATGGCGATGCATCTGTGCACAAAGTGAGCTTCATGAAGATATGGTTTCAATGCGTTGGAGAGGAAGATCTTGAGTGGCCTGCTACAGAGCTCTGATCTCATCCCTAATGAACACCTTTGTGATGAATTGGAATGCGATGCTCAAAAAGCACATTCCATACTTATGACCAGGTGTCTGCAAAACCTTTGCCAATATAGTGTATATATTGGTAATATATTACTCTTCTGGGCAAAAAAATGGGCCAATAACTCTTAACGTGAAACCATTCATTAGAAAATGTGCAAGAATTATAGAAATGGACTCTAGAGACCGTGTAGTCTTCTTGTACACAGTAGTAAAGTCATGATAATTCAATTCACTTCAATTCAGTTTTATTTGTATTTTTTATTGTACTTTTCACAATGGACATAGTCGCAAAGCTGCTTTACAGAATTACAAATAAAAATACAAATTTCAGCATCAGAAATTAGTCCCTGTAAATGTATCTCTAATCCAAGGAAAAACTCCCTGTTATGGTACAAGGAAGAAACCTTGTGAGTCAAAAGAACCCGTCCTCATCCTGGTATTGAATGTCCATTCATTAGACTTCCTTCATTGTTGAGAACTGTATTCATGGCAAATTGCGCTCTAAGCCACTCTATCAGTTTATCTTCATTTATACTTGTAGTCCCAGAGTTACAATAGTTCGACTTACGATCTTTCGATCGTACGATGACAATATCAATACGACACAATTGTAAAAAATCTTACGTTTTTGCACGGCAGGCAATTGTAGCAGTGTAAATGTGGTACGATACATTGGTCGCTGAAAGGATGTACACATGCCTTACTCTGGGTGATAGAGCGCGTATTTTTTTCTGTGTTTTTGGTGTTTCAAAGTCCAATTTTACCGTTTGTCTCTCTCCTTTTTATCAGTGTGGCCAGACACTAAAACAGAGCGCTATAGGCATGATATTTACCGCTCGCTTCTGCCGACTCCACCCTCCAACCGCTGCCACATTCATATATACTGTATAGTTTATACATTACAGTACTGTAAATTGCTCTGTTTTGCTAAATTATATACTGTAATTTGTTCAGTTCTAACAAATTACAGTACACTACCTCGTACTGATCACCATTCTTTAAGTTACTTTTTAAGTAACGATGGGGTCGTCGGGGGCTACTTATACTGTTTATATTGAGGAGGTGGTATCTCAGTGGTTAAGGCATTGAAACCTGGATTGGAAGGTCATGAGATAAAGTCCTAGCACCACCAAGCTACCACTGCTGGACCCTTGAGCAAGGCTTTTAAACCTCAACTGCTTAGTTGTAAGTCGCTCTGGATAAAGGCTTCTGCCAAATGCCGTAAATGTAAATGTACAATGATTACTGTCCATATCGATCTTTAATCAAATGAAAATGCTTCAAATGTCTGATGTAAAATTCATTTTCCAGCGATTCCTCAACTGTTTAAAGCTCAATATTGACTCTACTTCCTGTAAAAAGCTGCCCTCCAAATTTTTACGTCTCAAACATTTCAAGGAATCAAAAAGAAAAGCTATCATATACATAATTAACTATTAAATATATATTTGTTTAATTCTTGCTAAATCACCTGACCAGTGATTTGTTGTTAAGATACTTTTTTTTTTTTTTCATATATTAATTTTTTTTACGGTTTAAACCTGTTTGTGTACACTTTATGCTTACTTCTCATTTATAAATGTGGGTATTAGTCTGTACCTTTATGACAGTTAATGCTGGTGTATATAGACAATGCATAATGACATTCCTAAGTATGTAACTAAGTATGTGAATGTGGTACAGTAATGAAAAAAGAACAGGATATGGACATGCTAGGATATTTTCAATTGTGCCCTTGAGCCAATTTAAAATGACACACCTTGGGCCGAGTCATTTTCACTCAGGCAGTTTCGGTAACATAATCGAAACCTTTTGAATGGGTGTGAAAGGTAGCGACACACCAAAACTGCACATGTAGGTGTAAACACGTTAAAAGAGAAAGGTTTTAACCCTTTAGTTTCATACAACTTGGGAATATTATACATTGTATGGACAAAAGTTGGTGGACACCTGACCATGTGATTGGTATGTGATTTTAGAACATAAACCCCACCCTTCTGGGAGGGTGTTTACTCATTCAGTAAAAAGAGTGTTATTAAAGTCAGGTACTGATGTAAGTGTTGTGAGGAGGCCTGGGGTGCAGTCAGCGTTCCAAAGGTTTGGGTCTCCTAGTGAAGGGAAAACTTAATCCAAAGACATCCTATACAATTGTGTGACTTTTTGTTGACATACTGGGAAAGAACCGCATGTGGCTGGAAACATTCAGGTGTCCCAATACTTTGATCCCTATAGTGTACGCTATATACAAACAATATGTAATAAAAATTATTTCTATCTATCTAGAAATCCTGCTGTTGTCTTAGCACAGTCTGGCTGTCTTACAACCAAAGCAAAGTGGCAACAAAAGCTTAAAAATAGATTAAAGGCAAAATACCAGCACATTTACCATGACCTGAAAATACAGGGTCAATCAACATTCTTGAGTGATATTTACACAGAACTCTACATCACCGAGAGTGACAGCGGGAATGTCCGATTGGAACACGAAGTGAGGCAGATTGAAATGATATCCAGGTCACAAACCACAGTAGAAATACCAATCAAATGCAATGACATCTTCAAGCCCATACACCAACGTGGCAAACCTATCAGGAGCGTCCTGACGAAGGGGGTTGCTGGCATTGGAAAAACAGTGTCTGTACAGAAATTTGTCCTGGACTGGGCTGAAGGTAAAGCAAATCACGACATTGGGTTCATTTATCCGTTTGCATTCCGTGAACTTAACCTGATGAAGGAGGGAAGGTTCAGCCTGGTCAAGCTACTTGAGTGTTTTAACATGGGTACGTTTGAAGCAACAAACTCTGAGAGTTGCAAGGTTCTGTTCATCCTCGATGGACTGGATGAATGTCGCTTTCCTTTAGACTTCCAGAACAACCAGAGAGTTTCTGATGCGACCGAACAAGTGCCTCTCGATGTCCTACTGACCAACCTCATCAGTGGAACCCTGCTTCCTGATGCTCTCTTGTGGGTCACTTCGCGGCCAGCAGCAGCCAGTCAGATCCCGTCACACAGTATCGACATGGTGATTGAGGTGCGAGGATTTAATGACCCTCAAAAGGAGGAGTATCTCAGAAAGAGAATCAGCGACCAGAGACTGGCTGGTAAAATCATTTCTCACATCAAGTCCTCAAGGAGCCTGTTTATTATGTGCCACATTCCTGTCTTCTGCTGGCTTTCTTCAGCCGTTTTAGAAAGAACCATCAGTTCCTTAGATGATAAAGAGGTTCCTAAAACCCTGACTCAAATGTATATACATTTCCTCCTAATCCAAACCAGAACTAAAAACCACAGGTACTCGGATAGGAACAAGGATCCGTCTGATGAAACCATGATTCTTAAACTGGGTGAATTAGCCTTTCAGCAGCTGGAAAAAGGCAACTTGATATTTTATGAGGATGATCTGAGAGCTTGCGGCATCAGCGTCAAGGAGGCTGTGGTCTACTCAGGGGTGTGCTCGCAGATCTTTAAAGAGGAATGCGCCTTGACTCAGAGTAAAGTGTATTGCTTTGTGCACCTGAGCATCCAGGAGTTTCTCGCTGCTGTATATGTGTTCCTCAAGTGTAAAAGCTACAACTGGAATGCTTTTGACCAGACAAGATGCACTACAATGGATACTACGCAAGCACTGACTGAGATGCACAAAAATGCCATCGATAGAGCCTTAAAAAGTGGAAACGGCCACTGGGATCTCTTTCTCCGCTTCCTTTTAGGTCTTTCTCTAGAGTCCAACCAGGCCCTCCTGCACAGTTTGTTGCCACAGGTTGGACCCAGCATTCAAAACACAGACGTGACGTTCAAATACATCAAGCTGAAGATCGAGGAGAACTCCACAACTGAGAAGTCTATCAATCTATTCTATTGTCTGAATGAACTTAATGAGCTCTCGATAGTCAAGGAGGTCCAACGCTACTTGAGCTCAGAGAGTTCCTCCAAGCTTTCCCTAGCACAATGGTCTGCTCTCGTCTTTGTTCTGCTGACGTCCGAGACAAAACTCGATGTGTTTGACCTCAAGAAGTATTTCAGATCAGATGAAGGTCTCCTGAGACTAATGCTGGTGGTCAAAGCTTCAGAAATTGCTCTGTAAGTAAGCTGGGTTTTGAATCCTCCCACATTTTGATGAAATCTAATTCGTCTCTAAATTCTCTAAATACAGATCAATATTTTGTTTCTCAGGCTCGATAACTGTGGACTCTCCGAGAGATGCTGTAAAGTGCTGGGCTCTGTTCTCAGCTCTGACTCCTCTAAACTGCAAGAGCTGAATTTAAATGGTAACTCGATTGGAGACACGGGGCTGAAGCTTCTTTCAGAAGGACTGGGAAATGGCAGAAGTAAATTAAAGAAAATAAGGTAAAAATGTTTTCAAGTCAAGTCGGCTTTTATTGCAGTTTGAACCATATACAGTGCAGTTCACTAAAATGAAACAATTTTTCCAGGACCAAATTGGTACAAGGTGTTTGACCTATTTTTATCTTCTTAGATTGGTGATTTGATTATCGTGGTACAGATTGTAGGGCCTCACATAAAGTATAACATCATCTAATCAAGTCTCAAATAGTGATCTACGGGGTCCAAGCACCCATGCAAAGCTCCTCAAATTGGTCTATTTACGATTAGCTCGATGTGATTTGCATCTCGATGCACAGCCAATGATGCGATACATTAAAGATACATATGAAGCAGCTACCGATGCGATGCGATACGATTCCCCCCTATTACGATGCAACGTATCTGATTTCGATTTGATTCAACACAACGCAATTTAATGCGATACGATGCTACGGAAAAACTATGAAGCTATGCAATTTAGTATGCTACAGATAATCTCTCGGCACGCCTAGGTCTCCGTATTGTTGTGATACGCCATATTCACGTAGCAACAGTGGTGCTGAGAGAACGCGCTCGAGAAACAGTTTAGCGAGGAGAAATCGATCTACGTATTAAATATTGAGTGGAAGCGTATTTACTAAATAATTATATTTCAATAAATCGTTTTTTAATGGTGCAAATATGTTTAAAATGATGCATAGCGACACAAATACCAGTCTTCCGATGTACACTTTTTTAAATCAATGCATCACATCGGTAACTTTTATGCCGAAACACAGATGCGTATCGATGTATATGGTTGTATCAATGTAAACATACAGTTTCCAAAATATATCATGAGACTTGGTTAATCAGTATTATAGGGGGGAATGAGGAATATGCTTCTAACAATAAAGTGCTTTAGTTCAATGTCTAAGTGTTTCTTCTCTCTGAAGGCTTTCATACTGTAGAATCACACCTCAGGGCTGCTTCACTTTGGCCACACAGCTCCTTCCCAGACTTCCACACCTTAAAGTACTGGACCTGAGTGAGAACAGTTTGAGGCAGACAGGAATTCAATTACTTGCTACTCATCTAAAGAATCCAGAGTGCAAGCTTGAAATACTAAGGTCAGTACAACTACTGGTGACTTTCTAAACTACTTTCTAACAGACTTTAATGTGAGGATACTTTGTGTTTTGCTGTCAGACTGAAGGACTGCAGAGTTACTCCAGAAGGAAGTAAAGCACTAGCCTCGGCTCTGAGCTCCAATCCGTCACACCTGAAAGAGCTCGACCTCCACTGGAATAATCCAGGAGATGATCCAGGTGTTGAGCAGCTGGCTGCTGCTATGAGGGATCCCCGATCCAAGCTTGAAGTCTTATGGTTGGAATTTTCTTTCTGCATCTATGAAGCATTTCGAAAAGTCCTACACCTGATACAAAACATTGTTTTTTTTTTTTTTTCCCTTTTAGGTTAAGTTATGGCCTGCTCACCAAGAAATGCTGTGAAGCTCTCGCTTCTGTTCTCAGGTGCAGCTCTGCTCATCTCAAAGCAGTGGACCTATGCGGAAACTCAATCGAGGACATGGGACTGGAGCTGCTCTCTGCTAGCCTGAGAAGCCCACACTGTAAACTGGAGATACTGAGGTCACAGTCTAATTCAACCTTTGACTTCATATCTGATGCACTCATTCTGAATTTAACTGTAGTAAATTATAAGGTCTTCAACCTTGGGGATGCAGATGGGAAATTTTTTGCTCTGTGTTACTGGTTTTCTCAGTTGCTTTGGAGCATTTCTCTACCTACTGCAATCCTTTTGCAAAAAACAATTTCTCCAAACAGCACAACACATTACATTTCTTGCAAAAGCCTGTACTTAAAAAAAAATCCTTCGTTCATCTCTCAAGTAAGTATTTGTGTCAGTGAACATCTCATTGGTATCAGAATGAAAAGTCCCTTTTGTGATTGTTCACAAACAAGATCATCAAAATGTTTAGTCGTGTTTTCAGTTTGATTCACAGTTTGAGTATTTCTTGACATAAATATGGTTTGAATTACAATAATTGAAAATGCACAAAATGTGACTTCCTTCTGTTTGGCATTTATGAATTTCAGCAGCACAAATTCATTAATTTGATTGTATATTTGATTTATATTGATTGTAAGAGACCGAACAGGATTCACACTTTTTCTGTACTATAAGTGTTCGTTTGTTTCTTAGTTGTTTATCCGTTTTCAGAATGTATAATTCTGTGTTTTGCTCTGCATTCACTCTCCAACTTAAAGTTCACAAGATTCACCTTTGACCTGTTTTAGAGAACTTGTTGATCATCGGTTGATCTGATGCCGTTCACTCGCCTTCATTAGTGACGTTCAAGATTCATCTGCACAATTCATCAATTCAACGCATTTACAAAATAAAAAAGTTTAATATAAATGCTAGATGACAGATGATGACAACTGGTTTAACAATTCTGCATACAATGACGTATACAATGAACTGATGCTGAGATGTTTTGGGGGTTAAAACGTTTCAGGTGAAACCAGTATAATATATTTTGATCAACATGAACATAAACAACTGATGATGTAGGAAACAGCAGACACTCGTACACAATCGATTAAATGGATTTACAAAAGCATTCGCAATTTGATCAAAGCAACAAGAAAAGTTCTTATGATGCGCACAAGTGACTAAATGATGTGGAGGTTGAACAAGTAGTTTTGAGAATTAAATTTCTTGATCTGAGAAACGATCCAAAGCAACCGAGAAAAACGAATATAGAATGTTCTACGCTATCAAGTATTTCTATGGAATATTTACAGTAAAAATATTTCTGGTTTGTAACTAAAGAGAGAGTTTAAAATGCGCTTCAGTTGTGTCTAAAAGTAAAGGTTTTGATAACTATTTGACGCATTTATACTTTCGGTGTGATGTGGATAACGTTTAGTAATATGTTTCTGAATATTGCACAATAATATTTCTGCTGTAGAAGCAGATGCATTTGCTTAATAGTGGTTTTATTGAAAGCAGTGGGGATAATAAATCCAAAACTAGAGACAAAAGCTGACTCAGACTTGGCAAAAAAAATCACATCACCAACAAATTCTACTTAGTGACACGTTTTGATCCAACCATATACAATATATTGCCAAAAGTATTGGGTCACCTGGTCATATGTTTGGTATGTGATTTTTGAGCATCGCATTCCACATTTAGTCCCTATTTGCTCTAATAATTCCCTCCACTCTTCTGGGAAGATGTTCCACTATATTTTAGAGTGTGCTTGTGGACGTTTGTATTCATCAGACACAAGGGTGTTAGTAAAGTGAGGTAGGTAAGTGAGGAGGCCTTGGGTGCAGTCAGTGTTCCAATTCATCTGAAAGGGTTGAGACCAGCGCTCTATAGCAGGCAACTCAAGATCTTCCTCTTCAAACCACATCTTCATGTAGTTCGCTTTGTGCACGGGGGCATTGCCATGCTGGAACAGGTTTTGGGTTTCCAAGTTCAAGTGAACGCAAAATTTAATTATACCCCATGCAAAGACGTCCTGTACAATTGAGTGTCTCCAGCTTTGTGGTAACAGTTTGGAGAAGAACCAGATATGGCAGGAAAAGTCAGGTGTCCCAATACTTTTGTCCATATAGTGTAGAAGTCCAGCTGACATGACTCATCTTCCAGATGTTTGCAGGCTGCAGTGAATTTGGGCGAAGACGAAAATGTCATTTGGGTGAAGTCAAAGGTCATTTTTTGCAGGTTGGCAGCTTGTGGAATCACAGAAAAAGGAGCTACAGCTTTAGCTTCTGCACTTTCTGCAAATCCTATTACACTCAAAGAGCTGGACCTGAGTGAGAACCTCGTTGGAGACTGTGGACTAAGAGCCCTCTCAGATGTGCTAGGAAATTTAAACTGCAGATTACACACACTCAGGTGAATGCAAAGTGTTTTGGAAATGTTTTTATATTATTTCCTATTGCTATGAAAGTTCTTGAAATGGGATGGAACCTTTGTGTACAGGCTTAGACAGAGTGGAGTCACGGAAGCTGGCTGTGTTGCTTTTGCTTCAGCTCTGACCTTGAATCCTGCCAGTCTACGAGAGCTGAACTTGGGAAACAACGAGCTAAGAGATGCTGGGATAAAACGACTTTGCGACGTGCAGCACAGCAAATTTTTCCGTTTAGAGTGAGAGCTTGACTGCGTAGTTTTATATCGTACCAAACGCAAAGCTAATATTTTATATCTGACATGTTCTTTTTTTCCCCCATCAGGCTGAATGAATGTCACTTGACCGGGAGCTGCTGCGATTCACTGGCTTCTCTTTTCCTGAAACAACACTCAAGTCTAAAAGTCCTGAATCTGGGAGGGAATAATCTGCAAGACTCAGGAGTGAAGACTCTCTGTGGGGGACTTGAAAGTCCAAACTGCAGACTGGAGATGTTGAGGTAATGTCTTTAACAATAGCCTTTTTCTTTCTCCCTTTAGGGGTCGCCACAGTGGATCCGCATTACAGTGTGAATAATATATAGTAGGGATGTGCATCTCCATAACTGAGACCGATGCGATTTGCATCTCGATGCATCGCTAATGAAACGATACATTAAAGATACATATGAAGCAGCTACCAATGTGATGTGATGCGGTACTATTCACCATTATTACGAATTGCAGTGAGAGAGAGAGAACTTGAGGGCTTAAGAAACAGTTGTGCGAGGAGAACTCTACCTATTCTAGAGGTCTACCTATTAAATATTGCTTACAAATCATTGGTCATTAATCATTATATTTAAATGATTCTAGCAGTAGGGGATTATAATGAGTAAAAATGTCGTGCGACCAAAAGCTTTGGAATCACCAAAACCTACGAACAAGTGTCAAACACCAGTTTAGCAATTGCAATGTAAAGACTTGACATGCCAGAAGAACACACAAAGAGCTGGACCTGAGTGACGACCTCGTTGGATTACACATACTCAGGCGAAGTGCGAGTGCAGTGTGTTTTATTCATGATTTTGTAATTGTTTTTTTTTTTTTTATATTAAATAGTGTTTAACAATAGTGAAATGTCAAAAGAATAAAATGAATTTCAAAAATGACTATTTTACATTGCAGGCTGTTTAACTGTGGAATCTCAGAGAAAGCCTGCGGATTTTTAGCTTCAGTTCTGAGTGAAAACCCGTCAGTCGTAAAAGAACTGGACCTCAGTGGAAATAACCTTAAAGACATGGATACAAAGCTGCTGAACATCTTAATCGAAGATCCAAGCTACAAACTAGATCGACTCGAGTAAGTGTTCCCACGTCTGAGAAACACGTACTGCTTATTCCTGATATACCACAACAAATTGGCAGCAATTATTCAGGAATTCATTGATTAAAAGAAAGAAAAATATATTTTTTGAAGTTCATTGGTACAAATGCAAATTAAAACAGAATGCAATGATTTGCAAATCTCATTAATTCCATAAACTGTTCCCAATAAAAGAAAAAACAAACATAACAAATGTTTAAACTGAGAATATATACCATTTTAAAGAACAATAAGGTCATTTCGAATTTGATGGCTGCAACACCTCTCAAAAGATTGAATTCCACAAGCACTAATGCACTCCCATATCATCAGTGTTATCTAAACCAGTGGTCCCCAACCCCCGGGCCACAGACCGGCACCGGTCCGTGGGTCAATTGGTACCGGGCCGCACAGAAAGGATACATAACTTACATTATTTCCATTTTATTTATTATCTGATTCTGAACAATGTTTAATTTAGGAAAATGACCGGATTCTCTCCGCCACATCTGTCTATGACTCACTCTTAATGCATGTCATGATGCCTCGGTCACATGTCTTACTTCCGTCCGCTACCTTCTGAAAGGGGCTGCTCCGGCCGCTATCACATAATACATTACCGCTAAATTCAAACCCCCAAGCGAGCAAAATGACCAAAAAACAACACCGTGGATTCACGTTTATTATTATAATATTTAAAAAATACTAGTTTTTATGGTTGTATCATTTTATTTTGTTGTATTTATCCGCCACACCTTAAAAGCCGGTCCGTGAAAATATTTTCAGACATTAATCCAGTCCGGGGCGCAAAAAAGGTTGGGGACCACTGATCTAAACTGAGTGCTGATAACAAGAGAGTGGTCCCTCTCCTCTTTAGTCTGGTGGACATGTTGTCCATGGTTTCCAAAAATAAAATTACAATTACTGTTTTGTCTGATTAGTTTTTCATTTTGCCTGAGTATATTTTAAATGAGCTTTGGCCCAGAGAGGATGGTGGCGTTTCTAGGTCATGTTCACGCATGCCTTCTTCTTTGCATGATAGAGATTTTACCTACATTTATTAATGACATGGCAACTGTGTTCACAGACAATGTTTTTTCGAGGTGTTAATGAGCCCATGCAGCGATTTCCATTACAGAATCACGAGTGTTTTAAATGCGGTGTGACCCGAGGGCTCCGAAGATCATTTGCATGCAATATTGATAAAATATGGATTTATGAGATTTGCAAATCATTGCATTCTGTTTTTATTTACAGTTTACATAGTGTCCCAACTTTTTTGGAATTGGGGTACATTTAATTTTGTGGCACATCCGTGATATAGATTTATTCCTGATATCCCTTACCTTACAACAGCTATAAACCCTCGTCTGCCCCACAGCATCTAATCAAATGGGAAGAGCTAACTGCTCCGTCCTGAATACATAATTATTAATAAAACGGTTAAAAGCTTTGACACGCTCCTTCCTGTAACCCACCTCATCTCAATATTTATAAATTTTATATACATTAAAAACATGTGCCAAATCAAACATGCGGATGATCCGCTGTGGCGACCCCTAATGGGAGAAGCCGAAAGAAAGTATATACTTTAAACTGTTTAACACTGTGGATTTATGTTGACTGCCGAATAAACTCCCTGAATTAGTTACAATAGAAGGCGTAACATATTACAATAATACAAAATAAACCTGTGATTTTGTGATCTTGAGTTATCGTGAGAGCTGCTGCTTCAGAAAATGAATTGGATTTTGAGAATTTTTTAATACTATGGTATATACAGTTAGGCCCAGAAATATTTGGACAGTGAAACAAGTTGTTATTTTAGCTGTTTACCAAAACATATTAAAAATACAGTTATATCATTAATATGTGCAAACGCTCTGCTGTAATTTGATAATCACATCAAAATAGGAAGAAGGGTTTAGGAATTACAGCTCTCTAATATGTAGCCGTTTTTTTCTTTCTTTCAAGGGACCAAAAGTAATCGGACAATTGCCTCAAACGATATTTCACAGGCTACACGGGCTGTTACCTCATTAATCCATCACCAATTGAGCAGAATGGAATGGAAGGTCTGGAATTGATTCCAGCTGTAGCATTTCTGTTTGAAAGCTGTTTCGGTGAATCCCAACATGCTGTCAAAAGAACTCTGAATGGAAGTAAAACAGACCATCATTAGGATGAAAAAACAAGAAATCCATCAGAGAGATAGCAGAAATGTTAGGAGTGGCTAAATCAACAGTTTGGTACATTCTGAGAGGAAAAAAAAAGAGCGCAATGGTGAGCTGGGGAACTTAAAAAGGCCTGTACGTCCACGCAAGACAACAGTGGTGGATGATCGCAGGATCATTTCCATGGTGAAGAAAAACCCCTTCACAACATCCACCGAAGTGAAGAACAGTCTGCAGGAAGTAGGTGTATCAGTATCTAAGTCTACCATAAAGAGAAGACTTCATGGGAGCAAATACAGAGGGTTCACCACAAGGTGCAAACCATTAATCAGCCTAAAAAATAGAAAGACCAAATTAGACTTTGCCAAAAAACATCTACAAAAGCCGGCCCAGTACTGGAACAGCATTCTTTGGACAGAGGAAACTAAGATCAACCTGTACCAGAATGATGGGAAAAAGAAAGTATGGAGAAGGCTTGGAACAGCTCATGATCCAAAGAACACCACATCCTCTGTAAAACACGGTGGAGGCAGTGTGATGGCATGGGCATACATGGCTTCCAATGGCACTGGGTCACTAGTGTTTGTTGTTGATGTGACAAAAGACAGAAGCGGCTGGATGAATTCTAAAGTGTAAAGGGATATACTTTCTGCTCAGATTCAGCCAAATGCTGCAAATTTGATGGGACGGCGCTTTACAGTACAGATAAACAATGACCCAAAACATACTGCTAAAGCAACTCAGGAGTTTTTTAAGGCAAGGAAGTGGAATATTCTGCAATGACCAAGTCAATCACCAGATCTCAACCCAATCGAGCATGCATTTTACTTGCTTAAGACAAAAGTTAAGGCAGAAAGGCCCACAAACAAGCAACAGCTGAAGACAGCTGCAGTAAAGACCCAGCGTTTGGTGATATCCATGGGTTCAGGCAGTCATTGCTTTCAAAGGATTCTCAACAAAGTATCGAAAATGAACATTTTATTTATGGTAATATACATTTCTGTCCAATTACTTTTGAGCCCCTGAAATGATGTAACTCTGTATTAAAATGGTTGCAATTCCTAAACGTTTCATAGAATGTTTTTGTTCAACCCATTTAATTGAACCTGAAAGTCTGCCCTTCAATTGCATCTCAGTTGTTTCATTTCAAATTCGATGTGGTGGCATGCGCAGCCCAAATCATGAAGATTGTGTCACTGTCCAAATATTATATATATATTTCAAGAAATTGTTTCAGTGATGAATTGATAAATGGATTATGTTTTGTTTTCCCAGCTTATACTGAACACTCCACCCTGCCTGCACTCTTTTCTGCACTCCTCGATCACATCCTCTATTACTTTGCACAGTTGACCCCAGATACCTGAACTCCTCCACCTTCTCCACCTCTTCTCCCTGCAACCGCACCACTCCACTGCCCTCCCTCTCATTCACACACATGTACTCTGTCTTACTCCTACTGACTTTCATTCCCCTTCTCTCCACCATGCACCTCCACCTCTCCAGGCTCTTCTCAACCTGCTCCCTACTCTCACCACAAATCACAATATTGAAGGGGGCAAAATGGTCATAATGGACCTGACACCAACCAACCTGTGGTCATTTACAAGCTGTTTCAATATCATTTTTTTTTTGTAGTTAATACTCTATATCATAAAATATATAATTAATATATACAGTGCATCCGGAAAATATTCACAGCGCTTCACTTTTTTTTCACATTTTATGTTAAAGCTTTATTTCAAAATGGATTAAATTAATTAATTTCCTCAAAATTCTACGAGCAATACCCCATAATGACAACATGAACGAGTGTGTTTATTATTTTTTTTAAAAACCAGAAAAAAAAAAAAAAAAAATCACGTACATAAATATTCACAGCCTTTGCTCAATACTCTGTTGAAGCACTTTTGGCACCAATTACAGTCTCAAGTCTTTTTAAGTTTGATGCTACAAGCATGGCACACATATTTTTGGCCAGTTTCTCCCATTCTTCTATGCCGAACCTCTCAAGCTCCATCAGGTTGGATGGGGAGCGTCGGTGCACAGCCATTTTCAGATCTCTCCAGAGATGTTCAATGGAGTAACCATCGGGTTCTCGGTCACCTCCCTGACTAAGGCTCTTCTGCCCTGATTGCTCAGTTTGGCCGGGCGGCTCACTCTTCCTCTATTTAAGGATGAGGCCACTGTGCTCATTGGGAACTTCAATGCTTTAATACCCTTCTCCAGATCTGTGCCTCGATACAATTCCTTGGACTTCATGGCTTGGTTTGTGCTCTGACATGCACTATAACTGTGGGACCTCATATAGAAAGGTGTGTGCCTTCCAAATCATGTCCAATCAACTGAATTGACCACAGGTGGACTCCAATCAAGTTGTAGATACATCTCAAAGATGATCAGTGGAAACAGGATGCACCTGAGCTCAATTTTTTGAGCCATGGCAAAGGCTGTGAATAATTTTTTTTTTCATAAATTTGCAAAGATTTCAAACATTTCATGTTGTTATTACGGGGTATTGTTTGTAAAATGTTTAGAAAAATAATTAATTTAATCCATTTTGGAAAAAAACTAACAAATTGTGGAAAAAGTGAAGATTTGAGTTTAAATAAAAGTGAGTTTATTTAATCCGTTATATTTAGTTAGTATTCTTATGCTGTTTGGAGTGACCTTCATTATGTCTATGATATCCATATTTTTTCTTGTTTCATATAGAAACCACTTTAGTCAATACCAGAGATGCCCAAACCTTTTCCTATAAAAAAAAAAAAAAGGGCTAAAAAATAATACTAGTGTCCTAGTTTGGGCATCTATGGTCTATATAGTTACAGTATTTGGTCTGCAGAAGACTTTGTACAATAGACTGCGACATGATCAGATATGGTCAGTGAGTTTATTCACTTCAGATTGAATTTTATCAACATGTTTATGTTGTTTAAATGTACTGTATATGATGAAACCTGTTAATAAACAGCTTGCCAGATGAAAGGTGGTTTTATACGGGTCACATTTATTTTTTACAGTACAGTGAAATTCTTTCTTCACATTTCCCAGCAATGTTAGAAAGCTGGGGTCAGAGCTCAGGGGGTCATGATACAGTGCCCCTGGAGCAAATACGGTTAAGGGCCTTGCTTAAGGGCCCCAAAAGTGGCAACTTGGCGATTCCAAGGCATGAACCCGCTACCTTCCGATCAGTAAACCAGTAAAAAAAATTTTCTTCATCAATTATGTTCCCTCCGATTCTGAATTATAGTGAGCTGAGTTATATTTTCATTTTATATGTAATAACTGAATGAATAATTAACTTACAAATGTTATAAGTAGCAATAAAATATGCACATTATTGTGTCTAAATGTGCAAAAAACATTTTGGACTGCTGAACCAGACACTAAAACAGAGCACGTCTTGCTTCCTCCTCCACTCATGACCTGGTGCTCATCCACACGCCTGCTACCACATACATATATAAAGTTTGTACAGTATGTTACTGTAAATTGTTGCTTTGCTAAATTATGTACTGTAATTTGTTCAAATGTTAACAGGTGAGGGAGGTGTGATTGAGATGGTTTGGACATGTGCGGAGGAGGAACATATCGGTAGAAGGATGCTGAGGATGGAGCCACCAGGCAGGAGAAAAAGTGGAAGGTCAAGGAGGAGGTTTATGGATGTGGTGAAGGAAAACATGCAGGTAGTTGATTTGAAAAAGGCAGATGTAGAGGACAGGGGGGTATGGAGAGAGATAATCCGCTGTGGCGACCCCTAGTGGGAGCAACCGAAAGAAGGGAAATTTTACATCCTACACCAGAATTGGTTTTAACTGCAAGCTCAAAAATGTCTATTATTGAACTAATATTTTTTTTAAAACAAGACAACGAAATGTAACTTAATCCACAGGTATGTATTTACACAACATCAAGTTAACAACTAAACAAACATAACTTTCAAAATACAAACAGAGGTACAGACAGAAATATTTTCTAAAATGTTACAGAAGGACGTGGAAAGATATTTAAAGACATTAAGCGCTATGCTTTAGTATTATAACAACGTTGTTTTTATGCTGGGTGAATAGATATCAGCAAGTCCTTTGCTTTCTTCGTCGCCCTTGTGTCGTAGAGATATTTACACATGATGAAGCCCAACGCTTCACCAGTAGAAAGTTTTGGTAAGAAAGCTGGCCGCTGAGCTCAGCCAGCTCCCGGAGGCATCCTGTTTGGCGGCGGTGCGGGACACGGCGCGGTCCGTCTCCTTCTCTGGACTCTCGTCTTCTGGTAGATAATCTGGCAGGTGGCAATTCTCCTCTATGTGTGTGTCTGTGGTGTTGAGAGGGACGAGAACCTGCAGCCAGCAGGGCTGCTCGTTACTTACTGGACTTAAGTTAAGAGCAAATATGTGGGAGTAAATCATATATCATATATCATATCATATCATATCTATCTATCTATCTATCTATGGTATAAGAGTAAATCACTTTTTACTGTTAAATTACTAATATATATATATATATATATATATATATATATATATATATAAAAAAATAAAATCACAAAGAAATAGACGAAATGGAATTGTAGCACAAAAATCCCTGCAGTTACTCAAACAGCTTAAAAAAATAAATAAATTAAAAAAATTAAAAAATAAACAGCAACGGTCTAGTGAGAAAAACTGGCCATGCTTTTTTTTCCCCCTAAGCAACACGTGCAATAATAATTTAAAACCGTGCAATATTACCTACGTGCAATATGTCTGATAGCGTAACTACTTACTCGTGGTCTCTTTTTTCTTCTTTTGTATTTATACATTGTGTTGTGTATATACTACATTATACTATCTCTATTCTTTTATATATTTGCACATAGCTATCAGTAAAATCCACTATCGGTTGACCTCTACTCTTAAGCATGGCAGGGAGGTTCTCCAGGAAGTAAAGCTGATAAAAACCTTGGTCAGAAGATCCATATCCCCTACCTCCTCTCCAACTTGATTCTTCACCACCTGCTGAGCTGAAAGCACTTTAGTGGAAGCAATGGCCGATGCCAGACTCTGAACGGAAGACAAAGTGCACTTTAATTATCTAACTTGGACTTCTGCAGGTTGAAAAATGAAAACACTCACATAATAAATATGATAATAAACAGAGTTACAGTTTCAGCTGAGAAGTGGAAGTAGTAGAAGAAGCCCTACCTCAGTGGGCAGGTCTGCACGCACACGCACTGTGCATCTCTTCATGGTCATCTGGAACGTGAAGCTAATGACTCCTTTGACTTTCAGAAGAGCCTCTTCACACACACCTCGCTGATCCTTGAACGTTATATGTCACACGTTAAAAACGCTGCAATGTTTTGCATGGAATGGATCATGCCATTTTGGTTATATGGGGGTGCTCAATGTCGAATTAACATATAACTTCCGTTTCCCCCCCCAATATGTTAATATACAGCCTATCATGATAATGCTGTATAAAAACTAAAGGAAAGAAGCTTTTAATAAATATTTTTAATGTGCATATATAAATTCCCCCATAACAGACTTAGGTTTCATCAGATCCCTGGGTGACACAGGAGCAGCTTGGCGGCATGGTGCATTATAAACAAATTTAAAGGTATATATCTTTGTGTGATGTAAATCTTTAGTTGGGGACCCTAACCCTAGTTGGGGACACCCCTACTTAATGTCTTTTATAAATTATATCAGAGGTTGTTGGGAAGAATCAGAAGATTTGCCAGTTGTAATGCGCAGAAAAACAAATAACACACAAACAAACGTATCGAAACACACTTACCGTTCCGTCCAAACCCTGTATGTGTAGCGTGACTGTTTTGGCCTTTTTATTGGAACTGTTGATGAAGAATTGAGGTTTATTCCTCCTCATCGGTTGCACAGGAGTTCTGAGAGATTCCGTGCTCACCGGAGTACTCAATACTTCATACACCTCTTTTGCAAGGTCTGTGATGTCAATACTCAGTCCACTGCTACATGAAGAATCAAAATAGTATCAGCATTCGATTCAATACTACGGCTGCAAAATTTAAAGAACTTTTAAGACTGGAAACTTTCCATGGGAATAAACTGGGAATATACAATTTAACAGAAAACTTAAATGATGATTAAATAATATTGTGCATTCCTCCATAAAACAATTTCTTAAATCCTGCACAGAAAATTATGCAAAAAATGTCCATCGTAAATTACATAAATATTACGTACATTTATATTTTAAACTTTCTTGTGCTGTGTGTAAGCTGTTGTGCAAAAAAATTATACTAATAATTTAATTAAAAATGTATATATAT
>JAAIIK010000398.1:1282488-1298332 GCA_014706435.1 Silurus glanis
ATTATTTAATGATACAGCTACCACCGCGATTTACTAGCTTTCGATATATAAATATATTTATATATATAATTTTTTTTTTTACACGTATAAGTTTGCATGCATGTCAGTTTACGGCCAAACAAAATGTTTATATTTGTTTGTGTATGATACAGTTTATATACATTTTCCCAAATTTCTAATTAATTCGTATACATTCCCGAAAATTACCATAAAGTCCCAGTAAGTTTCAAACTTGGAATACTTCCATAATTCCATAAGTTCCCATAGAAAGTTTTCAGAAATTTATTGGACATTTTTGCCCCTTTGCAACCTTTTTTAAATAAATAAATAAATAAATAATTAAAAAAATAAAAATAAAAAAAACACAACAATAAATACTTACTTTTCCGCTAGCGTCTCCAAGCTCACCATCATGCCTAGCTCGTTCTTCATGGAGTCGACGTTTTGAGATGATTCTGCCAGGTACCTCAGGGTCTGAGGACATGGCAAATTACAGTCACAACATATACACATCATTCCCTAACCTGTATTAGACTTACAGTAATATTCCACCATTCAGACTCCGTACCTGCAGAGTAGCGAAGACTACTTGAGGGTCTTTGTGGTCTAGGAACAGAACAAGACCAGGTAAACAACCCTCGTCTTTTGCTATAGCCTCCCGATTCTGGGGTTCAGACGCCAGATCCCTCAGCTGGGTCACTACTGATAGCGCGTCCATCATCTTGCTGGCTATCTGCTAGGTTATAGAACAGATCGGCTTTAAAACAAGACAAACATTCCTCCAATTACATTACCTTATGTCATTTAGTAGACAGAGAATGGTTTCTGTGTTATGAATCCATCAGACAACCATGTGATTATATTTCATGTCTAGATGGCAAATTGTTTCTTTATGATGTTGGGAACATGGCTTATATGGTTCTTCACACCTCCTTTTTACCCTCCAGAACTGCCTGACTCATCCTGATGCTGTGCTGCTGCATAGAGGTCGACTGATTAATCGGTTTTCGGTTTAAACGCCACTGATAGTCGATTGCTGGAACTATCTGCAAAAATTCATAGCGATAGTTTTTCCGGGTTGCGTTGTACAGTACAAGTGTGGCCTCTAGCGTCTTTTTTTATTTTTATTTTTTTTTATCATTTTGGATATAATTGTTCGTATTTATTCGGAGTGGTACTTTTTGTTCCAGTTTGAATGCATGGCTTAGTTTCCTTAATATGTATTAATATATTCTTATTTAATTTATTCAGTGTTAAGAGTGTTTGGGTTTTATCCATTTTAAAAACTATTGGTTGATTAATCGGTTCTCGGCAAGGAAAAGCTCATTATTGAATGTCCATGATGTCTCCAATGTCTCAGGAATGTCCCTGAGATGGTATGAGGTAAAAACCTGGAGAGGAACCAGACTTAGAAGGGAACCTCTTCATCGAAATGTCCATTTAATACAGTTCCATCATTGTTGAAGTGTGCAGTGGTGAACACTTACATGCAGAACTGTTCATGCAAAGTGCAATCCTAATCCATTAGATCCATCCATCCATCTATTGTACTATCTATCGTGCTATCTATCTATCTACCATGCTATCTATCTATCTATCTATCGTGCAATCCATCTATCCAGCCATCCATCTATCTATCTATCGTGCATTCTATCTATAGATAGAATGCACGATAGAAGGATAGATGGATGAATGGATGGATAGATAGATAGATAGATAGATAGATAGATAGATAGATAGATAGATAGATAGATAGATCAAAAGTAGCAATAGTGAAAATATTGCACGATTGAAAAGAAACGTGATACCTATATGACCCATTCACATTATTTTGCCTTTGTAACTTCTTGGCATCTTATACACACACTCTACAACTGTTAAATAAATAAAAATAAAAGTAATATATTTTACTGTTATTATCACTGAACCGTTAGGGGTGAAATTAAGCTAAGCGAGCACCGTCGACTCAAGCTAGCATCCATGCTAACATCTGAGCAGCCAAATATCGCTGCATTTCTTCAAAATCTTTGGTATAACCGTGTAAAACCGAAATATTACTTTATATTATTAGGTAATAATAATAATTAAAAACCCCTATTCAGGACGTTAAAGTCTTACCGCTGGGTCCGCCGCAGCCTCGCTTACCGCAAATACAAATTTTCGCACTCGTTTTCGCTCAACGCTATTGGTCGACAGGCTGAACGGAAGGAGCAAGATAAGCCGCCCTGATTGGTGGGACGCGACTGCAGGTATGAGTTCGTCCAATCAGATGCGGCTTTGCTCGACACGGCGTTATTTGAGTTGTTCGGACAGTAAGTGCACGCGTGAGGAAGTTGGAGAGGTGATGTTTCATTATTATTTACTATGTGTTTGTGTATTTATGTATTTTGCGTGGATTTTTTTAAAACATTTCGGTCATTCGGATGCACGTGCGGAAGATCTGTAATGATTTAAATGCGTATTTGTTGTAATTCTATAAATATGTTTGCGATTTATGAGTCGCATATCTACCAGTAATGCACTAGTGTGTCGTGTGTGTGTGTGTGTGTATATATATATATATATATATATATATATATATATATATATAAAATAAGTTGCAACATTACAATGTGTATTTGTTTACATATGCATATCTTTTGTTGTTCTTAATTTCAGAATGTTTATAATTATGCAATAAGCATATAGTGGGTTGTTCATGTTGTGTGTATATATATGTATGCAACTTGAATTACTCAAGGAATCGTTTGATCCCCTATATATATATATATATATATATAAAGTATTTCTAGTAATTCGAATACTTGCCAAATGATTTGTTTCGATGCTTCGTTTAGTACATTTAGCTAAACACAGAGCACCGTGTTTCCCCACGGACCATTATTACTGACGCACCACTCACTAAACTCTGGAACGCTCTGGGGTCTCATTTATAATCGTGACGTACGCACAAAAACGGGGCTGAGAACATGCGTACGCCACTGCCTAGAAAAGACCGTGCGGGCTATTTGTGTCAACAATCCCCCTTCTCCCCTCCCGTGTTTCCACACTGAATTTACTTACAGGTGCGCACTTTCTCCCGTCGAGTTTTTTTGTTTATAAATGAGACCCCTGGACAGGTAAACACAGAAGACGCTGTAGAATGAAAAATAAAGGAATGGAGAGATAACAGTGAGGGGGCGAGGAGAAGATTCAGGCCAAAAGAACACAACAGAATGTTTTGAAAGTGATGGATCATTTCAAACTAAAACATCCTGACAATTCTGCATATCGTGGGAGTGAATGAATGAATGAAGGATGGAAGGAATGAAGACATTTGGTAAAATATGCTGAAATATGTGGAACATATCTTTAATAAAATATTACATATAAAAACACACACACTAACACACACATCTGTATTACAAGTGTAAGAAATGGGGGGTCTAACAAATGTGAACTATTTTAATTCATTTTATTTAATCAATTTAATTTGTGACAATTTAACTGATTACTGAATTCAATCAATATAATAAAAAAGTGTATTGCATTAATTTGATTTATTAAATTTTTTATCAAATATTATTTTAATATCATTAAACCAGGCAGGCATTTCATTTTAAATAATAAAAAAAAATGTTACTAATAATAATAAACTGCGTTTATAAAAAAACGACAAGCAGTTTTATGGTTTTCCAAACCGTACCCAAATGTAACCGAACCGTGACTTAAAAACCGAGGTACGTCCCGAACCGGGAACTTTGTGTACCGTTACACCGCTAATATATATAATATATGTATTGGTTTTGCTTTTCCTAATTTTAGAATTCTGCCATGGCGTGTATCTGATCCTCCCTCATCGCATCGTGTAGCGGAACCAGTACCGCTGCAGTGTTTCCATTTCGGTCGTGATCACGTCAGAAATCCTGCTGACGCTTTCACTCAGCTTTGCACTGAAGACAGAAGCTCCCAGGCATCATGTCTTTGCTTGATGACCTCGTCTATTTGTTGAGATGCGTCTTGGATTATTTTGGGGTTCCCCAAGAAATGGTAAGTGGAATAATACCTTTTAAATCAAATCGCCGTTCCTTCAAATTCATCTCTGAATTCATCGTTCCTTCTGTTCTGAAAACCTTGGTTTCGTCGCAGCTGGTTCCGGTTTGGGAAAGCCCTCTGCGTGGACAGTATCGCAGCATTGTCCGTATGATCGGCTCGAATCTCCCGCTCACACCATCTCCTCGGCTTCATATCCAGGTACAGTGACATGTTTGATGGATTTGACGTGTGTGTGCAGCAGTGTGGAGATTTACACGGACAGAAGTATGTGAACACCTGATCAGTTGCATGTTGAACATCCCATTGCTGTTATAATATTCCCCTCTTGAAAAGTTCTTGAAAGGTCGTGCTCTGGAGGTTGCAATGAGGCTATGGGTATTTGTCATTTAGTCAGGAACGTCGTTTCATGCTGGAACGTCGTTTGACTAATGAATTCCAAAGAAGGAAATGGTCGTGTTGCAATATACAGATATTCTAATCAGTATTCTCATCCTGACAGCAGGTTTGGAAGCCCCACATATGAGTGTAATGGTGTGTGTCCACTTACTTTTGTCAATATAATGTATCAGCTGGTCAGCCTCAGCTCCCTGACTCAGTCTTGAGTAGGATCGTAGCTATCGATTATTTTAGTAATCGAGTATTCTACCGATTATTCCGACGATTAATCGAATAATCGGATAAGGAGTGCTTTATTATTATTATTATTATTAAAGAACGATACTAAATATACAAGTGAAAATAAGTCGGGTCTCTTAAAATGAACAAATAATTTTTTTCCTTTTTCAGAAAAGATTTACATTTTATTGCTGAAATTGTATACAAGAATATCTGTGAAAACTAAACCCATTTAGTGCATTTAATTGCCAAATTACATTGAAATGCAAATACAAAAATAGAAATAAAAAGAATTATAAACAAAAATATCAAATTACATTTCAGATGACTCTAAACGGAAAAAGAAAACACACTGTACAGTGTTCTTTTTTTGTTTGTTTGTTTGTTTGTTTTTTAGTTTGAAATGATCCCAAACTTTAGAAACTTTTTCGTTTTCTTTGGCCTGATTTCTATGGAAGCTCGTTTCTGCCAGATGAAAAGAAAAAAAAAAAAAGGCCTAATTCTGACTGTTTTTCTATTTCTTGTAATACTGACTTTATTTCTCGTAAACATCTAACATTTCTGGTATATCCACCGGTATCCATGTTGGCTCATCTGCTTCATCTGTCTTGTTCCGTCTCCTCCGGAGCTGTTTGTTAGATGAGTTCTCGGAGGCTTAATACCATGTGATTCTATTGAATGTTGCCCATTTCATTTTCAGTGTGTAAAAACGTCTGGCCCTACAGAGGGGGTCACATGGCCTGGTTGAATTGCAAGAAAAAAAACACGGAATTGTGAGGGGGAAAAACAGTTGGAATTAGGCAAACGTTTTTTTGGTGGGTGGTGTCAGTAATAATGGTCCGTGGGGAAACACAATGCATAATTTGCCTCGATTATTTTTTATTTATTTATTCGAGTTACTGTTTCTGTGTGGCTTGAATAATTTGACATTAGATGCAAGTGTGTGTGTTCATGGTGTCTTGTGATGATTGACCTCCCATCCAGGGTGTATTACTTGATAAGCTTAGTGCTTACCGAAGATAAATGAAGGAATTAATATTTTCCTATCTTTGATCAACCATCCATCCACTTGTCCATTTACTCACCCATTCATCTATCCACCTACCCAACTTTTCATCCATCCATCCACCCACCCACCAATCCATCCACCCACCCATTTATCAATCTACCCATCCATCTATCCACCCATCCATCCATCCATCCATCCATCCATCCATCCATCTATACATCCACCCATCCTTCTATCCACCTACCCAACTTTTCATCCATCCATCCATCCACCAATCCATCCATCCACCAATCTTTCAGCAAGTGTTTGGATAGGAAAGCCAATACTGCACATATGCAGTTCTTCTTCCCTTTCTATTATAAAAAGAGTTTAATAGAAACACGTCTGGCTGCTTGCAGTAACGTATCGATTCAGTGTCTTTGAAAAAAAAAAACAAGACCTTTTAACGACTTTGCCTTTTCCCTCAGGTTCCTTTACAGACGATCAAGACACAGGGTCATGTTGAAGTGGATACTCGTGGCATTCCGTCTCTTGCGGATGCATTATGGGTGGCTGAGGACGAAGGAGATGTTTGCACCAGGTTCAGGTATTTAGAGGAGCAAAAAAGAGCTTAGTGTGTTTTACAGTTTCACTATAAAAACTCTGCTAGAGATGAGGAAACGGTAGTTTATGTTTTATAGATCTGATCCAGGTGGGCTGCTTAGTGTGGCTCAGGAAAAAAAAAAACACAGTTTCAGACAATATATATATATATACTATAAATTGGTCTGTTTTGCTAAATTTTGTGCTGTAATTTGAAGATTTCCCTCACAGGATCATATCACTTCTGTTGTAGGAATTCTGTCCCAATGAGGAAACAAGGTTGGCCACACGACTTGAAACCCTCAGCAGCTTTATGTGTACGACTCGCTCCCGCAGCGCCGAGTGAACAGAAAATGCACACAGCGCAGGCATCAAGCACGCAACCGGAGGCTCTCAAGAAGATCCATGCACTGGAGGCTGAGTTACTGAAACTACGAGCTCAAATTGCGCTGATCGTCACCACGCCAACAGGTTAACCAACCAAATCGGACTGTGTATCCGCGAGAAAAACGGACCGCACGTAAACAAAAACCTTTTGCCGTCGGCGCAAGTCAGTGAACGCTGCTATTAATTTGCTAGTAGTTTTCGGAGAGAAGAGTAAAGTTGGATCTTTTTTTTTTTTTTTTTTTTTTTTTTTTTATAAATCTGATCAAACTAAAATCTCCTCAGAGATATGACTGATGCAATGCTACTCTATAGCTACTAACACAAGATTGGCCCAAAACTGTGTGTTATGTCCCCTTTAAAAATTGTCCCCAATATCATCCGTGACACATTATCAGAACTATGAAAGCCTTTTGGATAATATGATTAGTGTGCAAAAACTGACTTCCTGTTAACGCAATATCACTTTTATTTATTTTTTCTCCTCCCAGTGGACAGTTCAGTGACGGACAATCCCACCACTCCATGTTCAAGTTTTCATGCTCCTGTTCTTACCTCGACTCCTTTCACCGCACTTCCACCTCCTCCACCACCTCCTCCACCCCTTCCTCCTTCTCCTGCATTCGGCTCAGACCAGTTCTCTGTAACTGATATGATTAGACAGAGGCAGGGAGCCAGGAAGGAGAAGGTTGGGGTATGTAAGGCCTCACCAGCTGGAGTTCCTTCCATGCTGGACGTCCTGAAGGATATGAACCAGATTAAACTTCGTAATATAGAGAGGTACTCCTACATTTATTCTTATTATTTTCTTTTTTCACTTCAGAGTAATTTCTTGGTTTAATCCTGTAGGTTTTAGTTTAAGAGACCCTCTGAGAGCGCCCCCTGCTGTCTGCAAGGCAAATTGCAATTGCACAAAAAAATACTCCCTTAAAATCTATAGAAGCGTTTAGGTAGAAAAATTCAATCTAAAGTGTAATTCGCAAAACGGCACCGTAATATTCAAAACGGCAGTGTATTTCTGTATTCAAATTTGCTTTTACGTTTTCCTTTTCCATACGTGCAAAGTTTGGTGCAAAATGAAATTTAGCAAAAAAATTTACATTCGCCATTTTCCAACATTTCGTTTTAATATGTAAATCACATACTAATTTGAACGCCTAAATGTTATATAAATTTCAAATGAAAATGCGTTACCCAAATTGATTTAATGTGTAACACGTTTAAACGGAAATGGTAACAAAACGTTAAATGTTAATTATTCATTTACAGAATGAACTAAAAATGAAGTAGTTAGTACAAGTTTTTGAATGTAAATATAGCAAAATGCCTCTCAGAAATGTTTTTGCATAATTGATTTTAATGTTCTGACCGTATAATCAACAACACGCCTACATGTCCTGAGCTGTGTGTATTGTACCGGTGTGTTCAGGTCTCCAGGAGGGACACCTGTACGGAAAAGGAGGAGTAAAGGGACAGCGTGTGTGTCGGACCCCGCAGCTCTTATTGCTGAAGCGTTGAAGAGGAAGTTTGCACACAGGCAGCGAGACGACTCGTTTGATAAGGAGAACCGCTCGGCCGAGCCCTCGCCCTTCAGCAGCCCCGATACGCCTCGAGTAAGATGTTTTGAACTCGGTCTTTCTAGGAACCGAACAGAGAAAGTATTACACGGGAACGTTCACAATCCCGGGTGGTTTTCAATGAAACGTAATCATGTGTAATCAGTGAGATTAATATTTTAACATGAAGGTAACAATTCCAATGTATTTTTACTATCTTTAAAATCATTAATGTCAAAAATAGCAGGATTAAAGAAAGCAGTATACAGTGTAAAGAGGATCTGAAAATCTATACTTGAGAAAGTATAGATACTGCAGAACTTTATTTTTCCAATATGACTTGAGTAAAAGTCTTAGAGTGTCTGATTTAAACACTGCTTGAGTATTTGGCTCTTAGGCTCAAAGATGCACTAGTCCTCAACACGAAGACACACGTTATATGTGAGGAGGTTTTATTTCCTAAAATACAAATCGAGCGTTAACCATTAACACAAAAACCTCTTCAACATGCCCGAATGCAGCAAAGATCAAACAAGTCGGTCAAAAATAAATAAATAAATAAATAAATAAATAAATAAATAAATAATAATAAAAAAAATTTATATATATATATATATATATAAGGACAAAGTAGTAAAGCAATCTTTCAAAATGAGGTCTTTAATGAATAAATAAAATTACAGTACATGTGAAACGCATGGCATTTTGCAAGATGCTAATTCGCCTTTATGAGGAGTCGCTTCATTTGGCATAAAAAAAACATCTAGCACCTTCAATGCTCTGTAAATCGCCTCTTCTGCAGAATAAAAAAGCCAGATAAAGCTACAGAGCAAAATCTAATAGGTAATGGTCAATGTCACATAAAAAACTATTTAGATATATTTTATAATAACAGTAAATCTGTACTGTTATACAAACTGCACATTGACTACTCTAAAATATATCCTGTATATACTTTTATTGCCAATTCTGAAATAACAAATTTACAGGCTGAAGAAAGCACAGGATAGGCCCTTATGATGGCAACTGGGATTTTCCCCGAGGGGAAATAGCGAGGGGAAGTCGACAAGGGTGCGTTCAAACCGTGTTGGAATGCAGCCAATGTAGAAAATAGAGCAATAAAGCAACACCATGCAGAACACCATTCACTATTCAAGAGCAAATTCTGAGTGGGTGCTTGTTTAAAAACTAATTCTGTGCTTTTACAGCCTACTGATCAGTAAACATATGAAATACTACACTGGACACTGGAGACTCCTGCCATAAATGTTAATCATCTAATCATAGAGGCGTCACCATATTATCAACTACACTTTTTTTTAAAATCTATTTATCTGGAGCATCTGCCATAACAAGCCTCAGTGTATGTTGAAACTATAAAACTGATCATGTATTAGAAGGTATGTATTTATTTATCCCTCTAAGACGATCCCAGTCGTCTTATAGCCAACTAATATTAGAGATACTGTCATAAAAATTCTATCGAGACCTTTTCCAACAGTAAATCAATACCTAATAGATCTGAAGTAGGCCTTATTTTATTGACCTCTAGGGGACCCCCTTAACGGCCATAATAAGTGATTGAGTCATGCTACCTTTTTTTTTTTTTTTTTTTTTTATTTTATTTTAAATGTGGCTACTTGGTGTGGGTTGAAACAGAAGGTGGAAACGTACCAGCAGAATGTCCCAGTTTTGAATTGAGTTGAAATGAATAATGAATCAGCTTACAGTATTACCAGCAGATGGCGCTGTTCCACTCTTATTTATGTCGTAGTTTTTTTTTTATTTAGTTTTTTGCATGTACAGGTATCATTTAGATACTACCGAGTGTATTATATAGACACGACTGTGTAATATCATGTGTTGAAAATTGATTTGTGTCCATTTACAGGTTCCAATCTTCAAGCGACGCAGCCAGGGACGAAACCATTCGTCACCTTTTACCCGTGGGTCAGACAGGAAACCATGTGATGGAAAGTAGTCTGCCGAAAGAGGCTTTGAAGATTTTTCTCGCTCTCACTTTCTTTCAGCCCCCGCAGTTTATGGTACTTTTCTTCCTTAGAAGGACAAATGAGCTGCCCTTCCCCCCACCAACCCCTTTTTTAAAAATAAATTTCTGCAGTTCTTGCACTGAGTTTTGCTTGTTCAATGTGAATACGAGGGTGGATGGTGACACTTCTGAGTTTAGGTCAAATCTATACCTCATGGACCTCTGTTTTGCAACGTGTCTGATTTATATTTTTTTTAATTGTTTTTGTTTTGGTTGTTGTCGTGTGTGTTTGCACTGCTTGAACTGTGTTTTCAGAACAGCAATAATTCAAATACTCCTTGTGAAGCAATGCGACTTTTTCCACAGATTTTACGAACATTTAGAAAGTATCAAGTATGACATTTTTTCAATGTATGTGTATGTACGTATGTGCAGGACGGTGAACACGCGGCGGCAGGTATTTTGCATCCGAACACTTCGGGAAAAGCAGAACTATATTCTCCATCATGTAGAATAGTTGCAATCGTTAGTACCTTTCACCCATTTCATTACCATACAGCTTTTCCGCAATGACCTTGTTTCCAAAATGAACGAAAAGAAATAAACAAGTTCTCTCATTTGTCCTGATTGTGCTCATTATTCAAGCTTTTATAGCTGACTTATAATTAAAGGTATATTTTGCTCCTTTGGCTTTTCTTCCACTTATTATTTGTCTCCCCCCCGCACACATTTTGTAGTGTTACAACCTGGAATTATCGAGAGTTCAAAGGTGTTTTTATGATTTGCGTCACGTCTGTTTGTTTCAAGCAGAAAGATATTTTTTTTTCTCATGAAGCAATTAAACAACAACAAAAAATCTCTGGTGAATACTTAGTTAACTTGTCATGGAAAATACTTTGTAGACTTACTTTTGACTACAAAAATAGAATCACATTTCTGAGAATCCAGTCTCAGATACTCCTGCAACAAGATCTGGATCAAATTGCAATGTAAAATTGAATGTAAATGGAATAAATTCAGGATTTAAAACTCCTGCATCAGTTCAGAAGCAGGAAATCCCAACAAACTGAACTGCATTTTACTGAATAGCGCATGAATCGAATCCTATCAGTGCTGAACCCAATATATTTCTACAGCACCGAAATGTCTAGAATAGAAATATTCACTTCTGTAAATCTTGGATTTGTCTCCAAAAGAATATTTCTGATTTTGCCCATTTTTTTTCTTGGATTTAGGTTTGATTCTACTTGAACGTACATCATTTTACTGAGGTCATGTGACCTTATAATTACACAGGTTGGATCGATTTTGCTGAGTTTTTTTTTTTTTTTTTTTTTTATAAATTTGGCCAACTTTAATAGTTTTCAGATTTTCAATTAAAAAGTCCATTTCGAATCCCAAACAAAAGTCATTGCTGCCTTGTGCATACAGTAGGTTATATTATGGTCCTGAACCTTTGTAGATATTGTGCTATTTTATTTTATAATTGTAGAAATTAGATCCTGAGTTTCCTCTGCAGAACTAAAAATCATCAGTGATTCAACATTCATGAGAAGCTTCCATTATTTCAGTGGCCATTATTTCGGGTAAAGATCCATCTAAAGCCAGATCTTAACCTACTTGCTGAGGTAAGGTTTTTTTTTTACCTGGTACCAGAATGATGCCATCAATCTTCACACCAACATCCAAAGTTGACCATGTAATGAGAGTACCCTTTCCTGCTATATGTGGTTCTTCTCCAAACTGTTACCACAAATCTGGAGGCACTCGATTGTACAGAACGTCTTTAATTTTGCATTCACTTGAACTTGGAAACCCACATTTGTTCCAGCATGGCGATGCCCCTGTGCACAAAGTGAGTTCCTTGAAGATCTGGTTTACATGCTTTGTAGAGGAAGATCTTGCTGCTATAGAGCTCTGATATCATCCCTACTGAACACCTTTGGGATGAATGTGAACGCTGACTGCACCCCAGGTCTCCTCACATACATCAGTACCTGCCTTTCATAACACCCTTGAGGCTGATAAACACAAATATCCACTCGGAAATCTGGTGCAACATCTTCCCAGAAGAGTGGAGGGAATTATAAAAGCAAATTGGGACTAAATGTGGAATGCGATGCTCAAAAACCACATACCGTATTTATGACCAGGTGACCCAATACTTTTGGCAATATTGTGTATACATGTATGTATTCCTCATTTTCTCCCAAACATACTAATGATGTTCAAGGAGGTCCCCTGGTGGTCTAGTGGTTAGGATGCGGCGCTCTCACCGCTGCGGCCCGGGTTCGATCCCCGGTCAGGGAACCAACCCCAGCCACTCTTAGTGCCGGTCCCAAGCCCGGATAAATGGGGAAGGTTGCGTTAGGAAGGGCATCCAGCGTAAAAACATGTGCCAAATCAAACATGCGGATGGTCCGCTGTGGCGACCCCTAACGGGAGAAGCCGAAAGAAATTTATTATAATGATGTTCAAGACCAAAACTTTGGATTCTAGTCTTATTTGATCTGAAAATTCTAGTTTTTCATTCTGATTAGAGCTAAAATGAACAGTTCTGCGTTCAAGAGTCGATCAATGAACATCTGAAAATGTTGACAATGTCAATATTGGACATTAGGTGTCACCCAGATGAGAATAGACTCTGGTCTAGACTCTGGTCACAAAATTGATTGTTAAAACCGCTATACAAATAACCGGGATTCAATATTTTGTATTTGTAACATTTAAATATGAATTTACTTCAAATATCCAAAACCTGAACGATTATTAGCAATGTTTGTCGGGCGCCAATATTTCCTGAGTTGGACCGTAAACCAATGAATGACGCCGGCGAAACCAAACCGTTCTTAAACACCACATTCATTTTGTGTTGTCTTTATAATACAGGGTTTCTCTCGGTGGTCCAGTATATATTTCAAATGGTTCGACATGATTGACATGCGAGTCTCGTGCTTGTCCTGATCGCTTGAATTATCCTGTGGTGAAACAGGGTTTTTTTTGCATATGAGTACATATTTGCTTTGAAGCTGTATAAAGAAATATACTGTATATTTTGACAGAAAAATAACAGACCCCGTATTTAATGGGCGGATTTGATGTGTTTTGAGTTGAAGAAATGCTTAAAGTCAATTGAAGTGTTGTTTTTAACATTCTCACTGTGGATGCAGAAGCTCATTGTTGCACTTAAGATGGAATCGGACTCTGGGCCGAGCGTGAGGCGATAACATTTGAGTTAAATCCGATCGCAGGCTTCGGGGGCGAGAATGCCTTTAGAAAACTATCACCCTGTAGTTAACCCTGAACTGATCAATTTTGACATGATCCGGTGTTTATGCTTGATATGTTTGAGTGTGGTGGTGGCGGTGGGGGGGTGTAATGGAATAAATGCATGGTGTGGCATCTGTTGTTTGTTTCTGTAAACCACATCCTTCCAATCACTAAAGGTTAGCATGAAGAGGATGTACTGGTGTACCAAAGCAGGAAATGGTTACACACTAGAATCTGATTAATCCTCTGCTCCGTTTCTTGCGTTTGTCAGTCGGTCAGAACGGAGTGTCTACGTGATGGAATGTTCCCATTCAAAGTTTCGGGGTTTTTGCTCACGGCGGCTGTTTTTGCGAAGTGTGTTTAACTTTAGTAATGCACCTGCATTCTCTCTCTTTTTCTTTCTGTCTGTGTTGTCTCTGTCTCTGTCTCTCTCTCTCTCTCTCTCTCTGTTTCTCTGTTTCTCTCCCATTTGCATATCAGCCTGCTTGTGCTTTTGAAGATAAGAAGTGTGCTATGCTCAGGTTTGAAGATCCACACCCACACACACACACACACACACAAATATATTTATGATGGAATGACAGAGCAGCAGTTAATGTTGTGTCCTAGTTTAACAGAAGGTCGTGTTTCCAATCTCGGGACTAGCAGAGAGTCGCTGTTCAACGGCGAGTCATAAATTGCATTCTGACGTGTCTCTGAATACAAAACAACCACCAAACAAATAAATGCAAAGCACAAAACTACACTAGTGTCAGACCATTAAAACCGCAACAGAATACACAGGAACTTTAAGAGACACAGTGGATCAACTTGAGGATCAACTGCTAGCTTGTGAAATTGGGCCCCAAGACCCAAACGATCAACAGATAAAACGTTATTCTTTATTCAATAACAATTAAAAAAAATAATAAATAATAATACAACTTTCATCAAGGAAATAATCCAAGATCATTTCATAAACACCACATTGCATATGTGGCCTGTTGTGTGTTTTTTTTGTCTTCTATATAATATATAGAAGACAATATATATAAAATAATATCCTCTGATGAAATATCAGTATTTGGAGTCACAGTTTTCGAATTGCAATGGGACATGCATGAGAACATCCAGAAATGAGTGTTTTTGTAGTGACAGTCGTTTATTAACGATTCGTTCATTTTAAACGAGTCTTTAATGTGACTCAGGAGAACGAGACGTCTCAAATAGCGATCTGTTCATTTTCTACATGAGATCACGCAGTGACGAAAGGATTAAAGGAACGAAATTAACTAAATGACAACAACAAAAAGAAATTTATGAACAGGATTCAAAGAAACAAGTCACTAAAAAGATCCGATCTTAACATCACTAATCGTTTGGCGTATGTTTAGGCAGTGGGTCACTGAGCCTTCATTTGTATATTTCTTCATTTTTGTGATGTCACAATTCAAATGCAAATATTTTAATATAAGGATAAGTACAGGGGGTTATGGGAGTCTTAAGAGGTCATGCATTATAACGTGTTTTTTCTTGCTTTCAAGTTTTCACGACTTAATTTCCTAACAGTCTCGACATAAGTCATTTTCTCGCGACATAACAGGAGTTGTTTTCTTGCGATCACGACTTAATTTCTCTGTGTATTCGACATACAGTAAGAGCATGTTCCAGAGCCAACATCACATAACATCACATAATGGACAATAACCATAACCATGTGTGGACGAGCGCAGGTTCTTGTGTGTTTTGTCACAGAGATCACGAGAAGATTAAGTCATGGTCACGAGAAAACAAGAGAGAGAGAAAAAAAAATGATTATAATGCATGGCCTATTAGAACTTCCATTAGGAGGTTGAAAAGCATTCAAACTTGTTCACACGTCTACCAGTAGATGGCGCCAAACACCTTTAGGATGACAGGGGTTTTTTTTATTTCAGGACGCTCAGAAGTCGTGTTTTTGACAGTGTGACCTAGGGGAGAGAGTGAAGTGGGTTGGTGGGAGGAGTCAAAGTTGCTAAGTTAGTATTAGCAGGATTTGCATACCTGTATGAAGACATTTGCAATCCAAATAACACAGAGTGATTTCGACTCTTCTGCACAGAGCGATTGGGAAATCGTCTGGGTCACATGATGATAGGCTTTGTTCACTTCATGAGCGTTTGTTTGCTTTGAATTGAAATCGCTCTAAGGCTTCATGACATGTCAAGTGTGTGTGTATGTGTATGTGTGTGTGTGTGTGTGTGTTTGTGTGTGTGTGAGAGAGTGTGTGAGAGAGACAGACAGATAGAGACCAGTGGCCTTCTGGGTGTTTAAATAGTAGGTGGAGACAACACTTAAAAAATCCCCAAACATTAGAGGTTAAAGGTCTCACACACACACACACACACACACACACACACACACACACACACACACACACACACA
>JAAIIK010000398.1:1302292-1314332 GCA_014706435.1 Silurus glanis
ATATATATATGCTTTAAATATTAAATTAATATTTCAATATTAATAATATTGATTATATAAATATTTCTATATTACCTTTATGAATTATAATAAAATTACGTAAATTATATATATATATGTATATATGTACAGCCATTTTCTTTTTGCACAGAAGCTCAATTTTTTTGTAAAAAGACTAAAATTATTGTAAACAAAAGAATTCTAGAAGTCTGGAACCTCCAAATGCCCTTTGAAATGGTGTGCAAAGAAAAGTAATAGACAAATGAATTTTTGTTAAAACCTTGTTCTTCAAGTTAAAAGTCTACACGTCATTGCTCATTTCAAATCCATTCTGTAGGCCAAAAACTATGCTGTTGTGTAAATATGGATTGACCAGTCAGTCACAGGAGCAGCTGCAAGCAGTAAAGAGATAAATAAAGGATCTGAGGTAGAAAAAAAGAAAAAAAGCAGCAAGAGAACATTTGCATATTTCTAACTCATTTGTATATTGCTCATTAGGAGTGTTAGCTTTTGGGGCGAATGATCTTGTAGGATAAGTTCAGCTCGTCTGGCTGCTTCTCAGCTGTTGTAAAAGTTGCCTTGACAATGTGTCACGGAGCCCCGAGGCCTCAAGAGAGAACAATGATTAAAGGAGCGCCGCACCGACTCATAATATTATCCTCATTGCAAATGATCACTCTCTCTCTTTCTCTCTCACACACATAAACACACTTACACACACATGTTTATGTGTATCTTGTTATCAGTATTAGTATCTTTGTAAAGACCCTCCTTTTGATTATTAATGCAGCTAATTAACTCTAAGCGCATAAATCAAACCCAAACCTAAACTTTAAAACTTTTTTCTCATAAGGAACTGTTTTTCCTCATGACGACCTTCTACAAGGTCAAAAATTGTCAAATATTCCTATCCATTTAGTTTTTCAATGATGTGCAGAATACTATTATATTGTACACTCATTTGGTTCGAAGACAAGACACAAGAGTGTGCATTTACTAGGAAACACACTCTCTATTTATTTGTGTTTAGATTGTGTATGTGTGTGTGTGTGTGTGTGTGTGTGTGTGTGTGTGTGTTGCCTATCATTGGAGATCGAGGAGGGAACTCGCATTCCACGACCCTTGAGTTGGCACTGGGAACACGGCAAATCATTTGACTTGCAAATCCGCTTGCAAATGAAGGGATTCTGGGCGAAGGCGTGCCGGCGAAGGTGGTCGTGTGTCAGCCAGGTGCACCCGATCCAAAAAAGGCGAGTGTGTGCGTGTGTTTTTTTGCAGCGAAGGCTGAAACCGAAATGCGCTACTTTTACACGTTCAGTCACGTCGCCGCCGGTTTCGGCCCACTCCTTGCACGGAAAAGATTAAGGACAAGAAGATCTCGTGGGATGTAGAGGAATGTGTTTCCTCGTGCCTCCTTTTCCACACCACACGTGGAAGGAGTGGAGGAAGGAAGATCATAAAGAAACAAAAAGCAAAAAAAACCCACACCAGAACTGACTGCAACAACGCCTGATATGATCAAACCCTACTGTACATGTACCCGGTGTCCATAAATTGTCCCCCTGAAATGTTTGTGTATGTTATCCATGTCTCCTGAGATGCTGATTATTTCAGGTCTTGTGTCATGTATCGATCGGGTGTTTTTGTGGCCACGGATTTTGCGGCCACATTTGTGGTTTTCGTGGTTACGTGATGTGTGTTTGAGTTTGTTTTGCAGGCATGTGGTTGTTTTTTTGCGTGTGTGTTGCTGTGACGAGCTGTCGGGTGGTAATTTTTTCGGTGTTGTAAAATTATTGTTGGCATTAGTAAAAATAGGCCCCCCCCCCTGCACATCTACACCGGGAGACTCGTTTGACTTGCAAACGCTTATGCAAATAAGTGATCTGAGAGAGTGTGTGTCAATAAGGTAAAAGGCAGGGCTACCAGGTGTGTGTGTGTGTGTGTGTGTGTGTGTGTGTGTGTGTATGTGTTTGTGTGTAAAACAAAGGGGTATTACTTATAATTGACCCTCGTTATGAGAGAAATCTTTTTGCTGAAGTTAAAAAGTTCCTCAATATTGCTTGTTAAACATTTAACACAGCCTTGGATTATTCAGTAAGAGCTCACGTGCGGGGGGCGGTTGTGGGTGTGTGTGTGTGTGTGTGTGTGTGTGTGTGTGTGTTTTTCTCTTTATCATTAAACAAAAGCTTGACCAACACAACACCATTACCTGTCTATTGTTTTACTTGCTGCTGTTTTTCAGCCAAATGAAAACACATCCTGTAGTATAAAAAAAGTGTAAAATCCAGACTTTTCAAAAGGTTCTTCATTGTGTTCTTTTTTTACACAAGTTTTGAGTAAAAGGGCATAAAAGTCCAAAAAAATAAAAAAATAACCCTTTGAAAAGGGTTTAAATCTAGAACCCAGATTTTCTGCATCCTTCTGTCAAAACCTTCTTACTAACAGAGGATCTTCCAATTAGAGAAGATTTGAATTATTCCTTGAATTTTTTTCCAAGCATTCAGGACAGAAGGTCTAATCTAGGACAGAGCTCCCCAACCACAGATCCGGTATCAGCCTGTGGAACAGTTGCTACCGGTCCAAGAAAACAATCTGACACTGCATTCTTTATTATATATATATATATATATATAAATAATCCTGACACACACACACACACACACACACACACACACAGACACATACATCCTGCCATATTTTCAAAATATAAATGCAAAAATGTTGGGATCTAGAACTACTGAAAGGTTTTTGATCTTGTTCTTCTGGCAAACCAATAAACGTTCTCTGTAGAACCTCACCACAAAGAACTATTAGCTATTCAAATAACCTTTGAAGAACCTTGAAGGTTTTATTTGCAAGACATTTCTTCAGAATTGTTAAGGATTGTAGAATAAAATGTAAAATCAAGAAAACCCTTTACAGGTTCTTCACACTGTCACATTTAGGAGAAACCGTTAAGGTTTTATGTAGAATGTTGCTTGCATCAGAAGGTGTCCCTGGTAGATAGGATTTAATGAAGAACACTTTTAACTCCAAAACTAGAATTTTTCAGCTTGTCCTTCTGGAAAAAAACATCTAACGATCTAATAAAAATAAAAAAAGAGAGCGTTATTAAAAAAGACAACCTGAGGCTCATACTCGAGTAAAAGTATAGACACCTTACTGCAAAACTTACTCCATTTCAAGTTAAAAGGAGTAAAAGTCATATTAGTCATAATTTTAGTTTATTTTTTAAGTTCTGTAAAGCTGCTTTGAGACAATGTCCATTGTAAAAAGCGCTATAGAAATAAATGTGAACTTATCTGATTTGAACAGTACCTGAGTATTTGACTCATATTGAATGTAGGAATGCATTAAGCATCCTCTCCAACATACCAAAATCAAAAAAGTCAAAAAGGCACAATAGTAAAGCAATCTTTCAAAAGGTTATAACAAATAAAATGATACCATCATGTCACAAAGTAGAAGAACTATTATATTCAATGAACAAATATAATGAAAGTAAATATCGAGTCTTTTGCAGATTAAATGAAACCCGGCAGATTAAAAATGTAATTGGTAATTTTTATTATCCGTTAAAATATAGTGGAGTAAAAAAAGTGCATATATTGAATCAATAATGTAGTTGAGTCAGTGCAAGTAAAAGTTGCTTATATCTCTGATACTCACTAAAACTAGAAAGTAGCCAAAGAAATTTCTCAAGTATTTAAATACTTTGATTATTTTAGAAATGTAGGTTGTAATAATTGTATAGTTCTTCAGCTTCTTATTGTAGTGAATTACATGAAGTTCTATGGAGAAGCCTGCAGTTAAAGGATTCACTCACAGATACGGCTTCATGCAGGACCCTATTTGAAAAGCAAATAACTTTAGACTATCCAAAGATCCACTAAAGACTTTGGAGTATCCAGGCGTAGGAAAATAATCAACTTTGGGGTGGTTCCAGGTCGTATCACACCACCATACTTTAGAACACCATTTTTCCATCACTTTTTTTTTTTCAAGTGTGGAGAATCTAAAGTACTTTACATGGTGTGAATACACAACCTTTAGAGTGATGTTCTTAATTCCTATCAAATCCCTGCCATAGTTCGGTGATGCTTTACGGTTCGTTTAATCATTAGCTCATCTCGTCTCATTTATATTCACTTACTCAGCACAGCTGTTTTACAGTTGAGTAGAAGTGGGGCACTGCTTAGAAGGGCCTCGGGAGATCATGGCTACGGAGTGCAAAACAATTTATGCATACATGCCCTGTCTGGGAGAACAGCCAATATTATCACCCCTCAGGTCTGGGCTGTTACTGTGAAAACCAGGATTTGGGCTGAAGGTTTGGGAAAGCCAGTTGCCGTTTCAAGAAGTACCGGTAAAGTGTACTGGAACTGGTCCATGCACACTTATTAAACAGGATATAAATAATATAACCTGGGAGATAAAAGAAGGTATAACATTTCATTTCATCCGGAGCTATCAATTACCGTGAATAAGGATGTAGTTGCCTGATTGGTGTTCAGTCATCTCCATGTTTATTTGTACCATTCCTGCATTCGTGCAAACTGGCTTAAAAAGTGATATGTTTGCCTACACAAATGGACCTGGACCATGACTGATCTCATTGCCATAACTCAGCTGAGTCAGGAGAATGACTGGGTTTGACTTGGTGCTCCTTTTAAATACAAGACATTTTCAATTCGCTTCAACTTAATTCAATTCATAGTAGAGCGCTTTCAACAACAGACCTTGTCTTAAAGCAGCTTTAAAGAGATAAAAACGTTTATAAAGTTGTCTGTTTTTTAAGTGCCTATAAGTTTGTTCCTAATAATTGTAAGTTTATCCCCAATGAGCGACCCAGTGGCGACTGTGACAAGGAAAAACTCCCTGAGATGGTATGAGGAAGAAACCTTGAAAGGAACCAGACTCAAAATGGAAACAAATCCTCATCACCGAATGTCCATTCATTACAGTTCCATCATTGTTGAGGTGTGCAGTGATGGACGCTTAAATGCAAAACTGTTCATGCAACCTGTAGTCTTGAGAAATTGTAGTAGACTGTTTATATTAATGACATATATCAAGATTCCTCCAAAGGACAGGAGGTGGAGCTTGAGGTAGCAGAGCTGAAGATGTCGTTGGGAGTGACGAGGATGGACAGGATTAGAAATGAGTTTATTAGAGGGACAGCGCATGTAGGACGTTTTGGGGCCAAGATGAGGGAGGCGAGATTGAGATGGTTTGGACATGTGCTGAGGAGGGACATGGGGTATATCAGTAGGAGAATGCTGAGAATGGAGCCACCAGGAAGAAGGAAAAGAGGAAGGCCAAGGAGGAGGTTTATGGATGTGGTGAGGGAAGACATCCAGATAGTTGGTTTGAAAGAGGCATATGTAAAGGACAGGGGGTATGGAGACAGATGATCCGCTGTGGTGACCCCTAATGGGAGAAGCCAGAAGAAGGAGAAGATTCCTCCATCTACCGATGTTCCGGTTGTGGAAAAAGCTTTAAGTGTTGTTGAATGGACATTAAATGGAATTTCGTAAATCAGGTTTGACCCCGTAAAAAACTCCTTAATGGACTCAAAGCACACGTATGGTTTCTCAGGTTCTTTCTCTGATGGGAATCTTTCAAGGTTCTACATACACAGAAAGCTAAGACGAACATCCCTTGAAGGAACCCCCTTTCTGAAAAGGATAGACAACCAGGCACATGTTTATTTTCTGTAATTTTGGATTAACATGTCAGCTAACATCACATATACGTAATTAATGACATACATACCCCACATCTAACCAGTGCCAAAAAAATGACTCAACATTTTGAAATATTTAGTTTGGAGTTAACCCACGTTGGGAACGCCAGCAGGAAGCAAAGCTACTCTGAGTTTTATGTTTTATCTTCCAATCAAACTTATGCAATAATAGCTGGTTTGAGAAGTCTCCTGGCAGAAGAACCTCCTGTGCTTGGCAGGATGGTGCCTCGTTTCTGTCATCTGGCAAAACTTGACGTGAGTAAAATCCAGTCTGTCCTGTTTGCCACTGCTTTCCTCTCAGATTCTGGAATTTAGAGGAAAGGAGAAGCACAGGAGAGAGGAAGAGAGATATAAGAAAAGAGGAAGAGAGGGAGCCAAAAAAAATATAGAGAGAGAAAAAAAACAGTGGCAGGTGTTCGTGTATCTAATAATGTAGTAATAATATTATATCTAATATCTAATATTAGTACTAATAATTTACTAATAATTTTGTTATATTATAATAATTAGACACAAACTGATTCCGAAACCCAAAGTTTGTTTAGATATCTGTATGGACCGGCCTATGAGCCTGTGTCTTTTGTGAAAGCCTCAAAAAAAAAAAAAAAAAAAAAAAATTCCTGAACAAAACAACAAAAGATGGCATAATAGGATGACCTGGAGCTTTGATATCGAGGACTCGCATTGCTACCGCTGGCATGAAGCGAGCTTTTACGACACGCTCATTCTCCAGTCCTCATGCGAGCCTTCCCACAGGCGAGTCCAGACACGTCAGGATCAGAACCTCGGAGCACTAGGAGAGAACAGGAACAGGAATAACGGGATTCCACCTCAGTGTCCCGGCTGCGGGAGTTTCGACCTGCCCCTTTCCCACGAGAATGCACTCCTGACCTTTCTGCTGATGTTCTGGGGGTCTCTGCATTCACGCGTACACATTGACAGATGTTCTTATTCGGAGTGACTTACAAAATCGAGGCTTGAACAGCAGTCGAGGATGAGGGTATATGGAGCTGAGAGTGCCACGATATTCTCTCTCTGGGTGTATGGGGAACGTACACTTTATAGAATTGAAGGCTCACATGTGATAGATGCTGTAAATGAAAAACACGTGACAGTAAAGTTTAAAGAAGAGACCGGGCCAGAATCGTCCTTTGTTCAGTTCCATTGAGACGTTACTTTTATTGTATTATCTGCTCTAAAACCTATATTCAGTGAATATTGACAAAAATTAAATGAGCCGGAAAACCTCTTTGTCTTGGTGTGTAATTGTCTGAAAATCGTCTGTGACAGAGTTCAGCATTAAGAACAATGCAAACTCACCTGCGCAGTGGTGTAAAGTATTTGAGTAAATGTACTTCGTTACTGCACTTAAGAAATGGCTACTTTCTAGTTTGACAACAAAGATGTTGTAGCAAAGATGTAACTACTTTTATTCTCTACGCAATTCAATCAATAATTCAATGTATGTACTCCACTATTTTGAAATGACTGTTACCAATTACATTTTGCTCCTCTGTTGAAGATGTCATTAACACTCCCCTACCCACATCTGCTGCCTGTGGGTGACCTTTTAGCACAGCTTCCTCATTTTCAGTCCAAAAAGAGCTTACATTTTATTTGTTATATGAAGACACCTTTTTAAAAGATTGCTTTTTTTGACCAACTTATTTGATCTTGGCATGTTGAAGAGGCTGTTGTGTTGATTTTTGGTTAATTCAGCGTTGAGGTGTACAATTTGATTTGTATTTTAGGAAACAAAACCTCACAAATCAACTGTTTTTGGCTGTTTACTAACATGTGTCTTGGTGTTAATGACTAGTGCATCTTTGAGCCTACGTTCAGTATGAGTCAGATACTCGTCATATTGGAATTGGTGACTTTTAACTTGGAATGGAGTAAGTTTTGGTATCTATATTTGTACTTTTCTTCAGGTACTTTTTTACACCTAAGCACTCGAATGTATCCGAATAGAATTTGAAAGATTTTCAACTCAAATAAAAAGATTAATGCTACCACAAGGTTATTTGATTTGTAAGTAAACATCAGATCCAATTAGGTGACGCTACAAGGAAGTTAAGAAGGACTATGTAAACATGAGTTCTCAAAATGGCCTCTTGTTTTCTACCACATTACCTTATATTGCACTTCCTAGTTCTTCCTCAGGTTTTTAACATAAACATCCTCACAGCTGTTATGACATGTCACTGCTGGTTTGTTCAAGTTTGTGTCTTCCTGGAAGTAAGACGAGGAAAATCTCAACGCTAAAAGTATTGCTAGCTTTGTCTAGTGGTCTAGATTTTGTACACCAAGTTCCTGCAGTCGCTATAAACTATGAGTGCGCATCTTCTAGTTTTAATCTCATCCTGTCTGATCTGTCTCTCGATTATGGAGCTTGAGGAAATTACTGTGTGTCTTTGATCTGAGTTCTGATTTGGGTTTTTCAAAATGATTGCATTATCAAGTACATGTACTCCAGTGATGAGCCATGCATTTCACATCCAGGCCTTCAGTGTCCTACCTGAGTCAATCCACCTTTTAAAGTTTTTCTCAGTTGCTTTGGAGCATTATTTCGAATCATCCTTAATATTTGCAATCCAGTAAGTGCATTTCTCAAAACTATTTGTACAAACAGCACAAAACATTGGATTTCTTGCAAAAGCCTGTACTTTTCTCAAAATCCTTGGTTCATCTCTCAAAAATAAGTATTTGTGTCAATGAACATCTCATTCCCATCAGAATGAAAAGTCCCTTTGTCATTGTTCACAAACACGATCAAAAAGATCATCAAAATGGTTAGTCATGTTGTCGGTATGATGCTGCACAGTTTCAGTATTTCTTGATATAAACTACAGTTTGGATTACAATGATTCAATATAAATTTCATTTATATTGATTGCAAGAGACCAGACAGGATTCACACTTTTACTGTACTGTCATAGTGTACATTCATTTCTTGGTTGTTCATAAATTTTTAGAAATTGTAATTCCGTGTTTTGCTCTGTTGCCAAATGACGGTTCACAAGATTCACCTTCGACCAGTTTGAGAGAACTAGTTGATCATTGGTTGATCTGGTGCCATACACTCTACTTCATTAGTGACATTCGAAATTCATCTGCACAATTAATCAATTCAAGAAACTTTTACCAAAACAAAGTTTAATAGATATTTTAGATGACAGATGACGAAAACTGGTTTTACCATTTTGCATTCAATGACTTATACAATGAACAGATGCTGAGATGTTTTGGGGGTTAAAACGTATAATACCAGTATAATATATTTTGATCAACATGAACATAAACAACTGATGATGTAGGAAACATCAGGCACTTGTACACAATCGATTAAATGAATGTACAAAAGCATTGGCAATTTGATCAAAGCAACGAGAAATGTTTCTATGATATCAATTTATTCTCCTCTGTCACCAACTGTCAAATGAAAAAAAGAACAGCTATTAAATCCACATGAATATATTTGAGCTTGTGCAGTTTGCTACAGATGCGGTTTGTGAGATCTGACTAGTGCACTCTCTGACCATTAAAATCAAAGTATGTGAAAATGGCGATATTATTGGGTGCTTGCTAGATGGCCCAGGTGTCGCCACCTCGCAATCAGATTGGTTAAAGGAACAGCTTCAACAGGAACTTTGACATTGGAAACATGCGATGGAGGAAATCTGATTGGATATAAACTCCAACGTAAACAGAGGCTACTTGAAGCGCTTTGAAATGAAGAGAATAGACTATTGGGAATAATCTAAATCATATTCATTGACAAAAATATATTAAACGTAAGTCACTAATTCTAATAAAGTTTAGCCAAGCAGAGGAGATCTTGCTTGGCCTGATGGCCTGCCACTGATATACACTAGTAGTCCATATCCCGCAGAAACACATTCCTCATGTTTCAGTGGTGAGTGTGTTCTTTTAAGTCAAATTTCATATTCACTGTAATCCTTCATGTGTGATATTGCCATGCAATGTGTGTAGCATTACAGCTTTACATCTCAAGGATCTCCTGAAGTTGTGGTTTCATGTGTTCGTGTGTGGGTTTCCTCCTGATTCTCTAGTGTCCTCCCATCGCCCCAAAACATGCAGGTACCCAACCTGGCCAATCTGTTCTTCAGATCCGCTGCAACCTGACCAGAGTAAAGGGTTTACTGAAGAAAATGAATGAATGACTGATTATGCTTGTTTTGTATCACCATAAGATTGAAATTTTGGCCCTGTCTAGTCACTCTGGACAGATTTTTCCAGTGGAACCATCAAAAAAAGTACCTCATATCAATAAAAATGTCTTAAGTGACAACAGATTGCGAGGTTATAGGAGCTTCCAGAAGTCCAATTGGCCTAAGGTTGTGAGGGACTATGTTACATTAAATCCTGTTGATAAAAGTGACAAGTATGCAGAAGAGGGCAGATAGCGCTGACTATAGATCTGACTATTTGAGAAGGGAAAAAAAAGGCGCTTTATATTGGATGGATCAGAAGGTCACAAGTTTAAATCCCACCACCACCAAGTTGTCATTGCTGGGCCCTTGAGCCAGGCCCTCAACTCTCAACTGCTCAGTTGTACAGTATGTCGCTCTGGATAAGGGCGTCTGCCAAATACCGTAAATGTAAAACTCATTACCTTCAGAAGTCCAAAATTTTACAATAGTATTTTACAACTTAACTTTTGAAACATACATTAACCTTACATTCATTGTATTCATTCACATGAATACATACATTCACCTAGGGTGAAACCTACATTTACGGTATTTAGCAGACGCCCTTATCCAGCGCGACTTACAACTGTGCAGTTGAGAGTTGAGGGCCTGGCTCAAGGGCCCAGCAGTGGCAGCTTGGTTGTGGTGGGATTTGAACTTGTGACCTTCCAATCCAGAGTGCCTTGACCACTGAGCTACCACCTCTAATGTCAAAATTATGTGGATACCTGACCACACGATTAGCATTAATATGGAATTAGTCTTTTTTTGGGAAGCCACTAGATTTGGAAGAGTGGTAATGTGAACTCGTGGACCCACAAGAACATTATCGAGGTCAGGTGAGAAGGTCTCGGGTTCAGTCTGCATTCAGTAGGGTTAAATAGGCTCTATACTTGACACATGTACTTTTTTTTTTACAGCACAGAGGAATTCTTTCATTGCATATCCCAGTGATGTTAGGAAGTTGGAGGTCAGCTATGATACAGTGTCCCTGGAGCACAAAGGGGTTAAAGACTTTGTTCAAGGCCCCAAACGAGAAACCTTTCGATCAGTAACCCACTGAGTTCCCACCTTCCCAAGTCAAATGAGTAGAAAACAGGCTAAAAGAAAAAACAAATACAAACAAATCACTTATCGAGATGGGTTCCACGGCTCATTTCTCCATCTCTGAATTGAGCAAGCTGTGGCGCTTGGATATTCGAGATCCTGAAAGCGAAGAAAAACCCCTGGAAGCTAACCCTCGTGTGTTTTTTTTTACGATCCAATCTCATCCTATTTTGTTTCTAATAGCAGGTCATTTTTTTTAGGCACTAATTTGCACCTGCGCAGAGAATACAAAAAAAAGGGGAACCTTCTCTGATTAAGACATGGCTTATCTTGTGTCTGGAAATCCCTGAGGTTACAGTAACAACCGAGATCAGAGCCCCTTGTGATCTTTAGGCGTACACCGCTGAGGGAAGTGGCTTGCATCTGTACAATGTTCACATCACTGAACTCATTGTTTGCCTTTTTGTACTTCCTGTACAGGAGAAAACAAAAAACGCACAGAACGGCGGCGTGGCACCGTTTGCCGAGCTGAAGTTGCCGTGTAATTATGGCTGCTCAGAAATACAGCTGTTATAGAAAGCGGAGGAAGAAAAAGAAAGAAAATAGAGCCCTAGCATCAATCAGAATGTGCAACCCTTAGGGTATTAACATGGCCACATCTAGAGAAGAAGGAAAGTTGTTTTGGGAATAATCGCTCCTCATAAAACTGCGTGTGGATCAGCAGAATGTAAGCGGCATGCGCTGAAAGAGTATATGGGTGTGTGTGAGTGTGTGTGTGTGTGTGTGTGTGTGTGTGTGTAAAATAGACAGCATTCACTTTTGCCTGTCTCATTTGTCTTCGTCCTCAGTCTTTATGTGCTGTTTGTTTATACTCGTCCTACAACTCGCTGACAAAGAGCTGTGATCTCAGCAGCCAGCAGTGCTTATCTTCAACTAGGATCCAAATTCTTTGCGTTAATTTGCATGTTTTTGTGTAAACATACGTATGTGTGTGTGTGTGTGTGTGTGTGTGTGTGTGTGTGTGTGTGTGTGT